>CM060900.1:370858631-371306131 GCA_030762935.1 Hymenopus coronatus | reverse complement strand
GTTATGGTATTATTGCCACGCGTGCCATAATGACCAAGATGTGGATGACACTCAATACATTATCAATCTGTTAATGCAAGGGTAGCGTTAATTATTATGTAGCAACCAGCTAGCGTCCTTTCTCACTAAGTTAACGCTTGAGTCCTTTAATGAGCTGGTAACACTGAGAATAACACAATTTACAGTCACCCATAGTTGTGTTACTCGAAAAAACATCTGGTTAAACAGGGACAAATTCGTATTAACATTCTGGGAAAATGTTTTTTATGGAGGAATTCTCACGCAAGTTCATCCTACAAGGCGTAAGGGTTTCCAGCGGAGATACGGTTTAAATACCCCCAACCCCGCGACAGAATGGAAACCCATTGTATCGTTGCTATGTGTAAATCCATTAAAAGAGACAGAGACTGATTCCTGGAATATATGGTATTGGAATTCCGAAATTCAAAACAAATACAGGTTCTTCAAATGAAGTTTCAATAATTGGAACAAATAGCCTGTCGCCGTTGCCAAACTCGCTAAAATGCCCAGCTTTGGTGCATTGTGGCATAGGGGATCGTGGGTTCCAATCCCGCCTTGGGCATGGGTTTTTGTGTGTCTGTAAATGCATATATGTGTTTGTAAGCACATAGAAAGCGGCAAATAAATAAGAAGACAAAGGACGCTATGTAAACTGGAAAAAGAAAATGAAAAACTAGGAACAAGAAAATTGAATACAGCGCCGGAGTCCCGACAGGACTCAGAAGCTGTATTAAAAAAAAATACTGTGTAATTGAATAAATAGCTTTGAGAATAAACCTGTTTGTCTTTGGCAGCCACTACCCACAAGTTTATAGTAGAGTGGCAACTGCTTCATCTGTTACAAAACAACAACGGTTAGAATCTATTCCAGCACTTACTTCGCCTCTACTGTATGAAGTTGGTGTCTCACAGAATAACAAAACAGGCTCGTGCTATGGCAGAAACTATGTAACCGTGTTGGTTTTTAGGAGATGCCTCAAATGTACAGAAAGTAAGTGCCTAATGAGGCAGCAACTACTTCACTCCTGCTGAATGGTGGGTGGTGTCTCCAATATACGGAAATCAAGGTGCCTGATACAGCATCAAGTACTCCTGTTTTTTGGTGTGTGGTAACTCAGCATCACCGGAAAGCAAACTGCCTGATGCAGCAAAACGTACTTAACTCCTGCTCTATGGTACGTGATAAGTCAACGATACAGGAAACCAAAATACCTAATACAGCAGCCAGTATTCAAATCCTGCTGGATGGTGTGTGGTATATCAACTGTGCAGGAAAAACAAGTGCTTGGTACAGCAGCTACTACTTTAATCTTGCTCTGTGATGTGTAGTCTCTTAACTATACTGGAAAAAATTGCCTGATGCAGAAGCAACTACTTCACTCCTGTTCGGTGGTGAGTGGTATCTTAACTATACAGGGAAAATGTGTCTGATGCAACATAAATTACTTCACCCCTGCTCTATGGTAGGTAGTATCTCAACTATACAGGAGAAAAAGTTCCTGATGCAGCAGCAACTACTTCACCCCTGCTCTATGGTGGGGTGGTATCTCAACTATACAGGGAAACAAAGTGCCTAATGCAGAAGCAACTACTTCACCCCTGCTCTATAGTGCTCAACTTTACAGGAAACAAAGTGTCTGATGCAGCAGCAACTACTTCACCCCTGTTCTATTGTGCGTGGAATCTCAACTATACAAGAAAAGAAAGTGTCTGATGCAGCAGCAACTACTTCACCCCTGTTCTATTGTGCGTGGTATTTCAACTATACAGGGAAACAAAGTACCTGATACAACAGCAACTACTTCACTCCTGCTCTATGGTGCGTGGTATCTCAACTTTACAGGAAAAGAAAGTGCCTGATGCAGCAGCAACTACTTCACCCCTGCTCTATGGTGGGGTGGTATCTCAACTATACAGGAAAACAAAGTACTTGATGCAACAGCAACTACTTCACTCCTGCTCTATTGTGCGTGGTATCTCAACTATACAGGGAAACAAAGTACTTGATGCAACAGCAACTACTTCACTCCTGCTCTATTGTGCGTGGTATCTCAACTATACAAGAAAAGAAAGTGCCTGATGCAGCAGCAACTACTTCACTCCTGCTCTATTGTGCGTGGTATCTCAACTTTACAGGAAACAAAGTGTCTGATGCAGCAGCAACTACTTCACTCCTGCTCTATTGTGCGTGGTATCTCAACTTTACAGGAAACAAAGTGTCTGATGCAGCAGCAACTACTTCACTCCTGCTCTATTGTGCGTGGTATCTCACCTTTACAGGAAACAAAGTGTCTGATGCAGCAGCAACTACTTCACCCCTGCCCTATGGTGCGCGTTATCTCAACTTTACAGGAAACAAAGCGTCTGATGCAGCAGCAACTATTTCACCCCTGCTCTATGGTGCGTGGTATCTCAACTTTACAGGAAACAAAGTGTCTGATGCAGCAGCAACTACTTCACCCCTGCTCTATTGTGCGTTTTATTTCAGCTATACAGGGAAACAAAGTAACTGATGCAACATCAACTACTTCACTCCTGCTCTATGGTGCGTGGTATCTCAACTATACAGGGAAACAAAGTGCCTGATGCAGCAGCAATTACTTAAGTCCTGCTCTATGGTAGGTAGCATCTTTTTTTTTTTTTTTTTTTTCAATAAATATAATTTATTTTCAATTATTAGATTAATACCTGATTACAATAGTTTTAAGCCATAAATTAATTGAATTTTAAATACAAAGTACATTTTGTTTTGGTTATGTTTATTTCATGTCATTTTATTTTGTTGAACACGCCATAGTGGTCAGTCCATTTTATGTCTTGGAGAGTCTTGGTGTTTGTGTTTTGTGAAACGCACCCTCCTCACAGAAGCGGGAAGCTGAACCTAACAACATTGTCAGTGCTTCTTAGTGTGGAGGTGATAGTCCACCGAGGGACTAACAATATTAGGTGGTAACCTCAATCCGGGTGATAAATGGCTGCATATCACCGATAAATCCGGACTTATTAATTTCCATCGTTCTTGTCTCAGGAAGCCGAACCAGTCTTCCCTCTTTGCCACGGTGTCGATATTCTGTTTCAAAATCCAATGGAGTGTTCCCGCTACCAACCAAATCATACTGCGTTGAAGGTAGGTATTCGGGAAATGCAATTCCAGGCGCCAGAGTTTCTCCAGGCACGGCGGGGTCTCTGGCTGGCACCATTTGGTTAGATAACCATTAAGCACCAACTAAATGCCAGCAACCTGCCGGCAAGATATAAGGCGATGTTCCAAAGTATCAACGTTGGAGCAGAGAGCACAGAGGTTAGATTGTGCTCACCCATGTCGCCAGAGTTTTTCTGCTGTCGGCATGGTCTCATTTAACACTTCATAAGCCGTCTCTTGCCAATCAGTTGAAATATGTTTACAGAAGACATTCTGCCAAATAATGTTCCATCTCCGAGCATTTTTTTCTTCAATCCTAAGTACAAGCGGCGCAACAGTCAACAGACGGTAGTGGTTCCGGGTTTGCTCGAAAGCTGTGATCTCCGTGCATGGGTCCAGAAGGCCCTTCAAATGTGTGACGATGGGTTTAAAGCCTGAGAGTACCGTATAAGGATCCTGCAATTGCTCCTCCCAGAACGCTCTATCGATTGATGAACCATTACCTCTGAGTGACCGGATGGCAGTTTTCCCCAATAATGCCAAACATTTCTTTGTGACGTCCACTAATCCACATCCACCGTGGGAACGTGGCAAGCGCAGTTGAGGTCTGTGCACCCTGTATGCTTTACCAGTCCATAAGAAGTAACCGATAAGTTCTTCAATTCTCTGTGCATCATGTTTTGTAATCGGCAGAAGCTGTGCTAAATACCAAATTTGACTGAGACCATAGGTATGAGTATACCAAATGCGCTACAGCAAATTCAAGTTCCGAGTCCGCTAAATGGATAAGGAGTACCGTAGGTGATTGATTTTATCCCTCCAGTTAAGAGTAATGGTGTCGTCGACATTTTCCATGGAGGAGACACCCAGGATTTGTGTAGTGGAAAGAAGTTTCATGCCCAACGGATTAAGCGGCTCCGGCCAGTTTCCGACTACCAATATCTCCGATTTGGCCACATTTAACGCTGCACCTGACAATCCCCTATACACCTCCAGCCCATGATGTAATGCTGCTATATCTAGGTTATCAGCAGCCACAATTGTCACATCGTCAGCATAGGCGGTGACAGTGAAGCGCTCATTATACACAGCAACTCCTCGGAGGGTGTCTTGAAGAATCTGGAGTAAAGGATTTAATGATAGGCAAAACAGTCCCATGGATAAAGGGCACCCCTGACGCACTGACCGGCTGATTAGAATCGGGATGGAAAGCCATCCGTTCCACAACTCCCGAGATTTCGTTGTTCTGTAGAGACCTTGAATTATTTGCACCGTCTGCACAGGAAAATGTGTTGCTTTCAAGCATTTCCATAAATATTAATGGCCCACTCTATCGAAAGCTTTTTGGAAATCAATACTGGTCAAAGCTGCTACTTGATGTTCCTTTCGGAGCTGCATTAGTACATCCCGAAGTTCCGCTAACGTAGCAATGATATTTTTCTGTGACATCGCCGCCTGATTGTAGTTTAATATTTCAGCATAAGCACATTTCAGTCTGTTAGCCAAGACTTTAGCTCATCTTAACTACACAGCAAAACGTAGTGCATGATTCAGCAGCAACTATTCAGTTCTACTGCATGCTGGGTGGTATCTCAACTACTCAAGAAAACAAAGTGCTGATACAGCAGCAACTACTTCACTACTGCTCTATGGTGGGCGGTATCTCAACTACATAGGAATACAAAGAGCCTGATACAACAGCAAGTACTTCACTCGTTCAGTAAATTGCCGGTATCTAAACTTTACAGGAAAGCAAAGTGCCTGATGCAGCAACAGGTACTTCACCCCTGCTCTATAGGGCGTGGTATCTCAACTATAAAGGAAAAAAGTGCCTTATACAGCACCAACTCCTTCACTCCTGCCGAATAGTGGGTGGTATCTAAACTAACAGGAAAATAAAGCGCCTGATACAGCAGCAACTACGTCACTCCTACTGTATGGTGGGTGGTATCTCAACTATACAGGAAAAACCAGTGCCTGTTGCAGCAGCATGGTGTGAGGTTACACAGGAAAGCGTAGCGCCTAATGCAGCAGCAAGTACTTCATTCCTGCTCTATTGTGCGGGGTATCTTAACTTATACAGAAGAACGTAGTGCCTGACACAGCAGCAATTACTTCACTTCTGCTGTGTGTTGGGTGGTATGACAACTATACAGGAAACCAAAACGTCTGATACAGCAGCAATTACTTCACTCCAGCTGTATCTCAAATACAATGGAAATTAAAGTGCCTAATACAGCAGGAATTACTACACTGCTAATCTATGGTGCGTGGTATTTAAACTCTTTTCGTAGTTGGCTTACCCGCCCCCTAGGACTTACAAGAAACCTTATCGGGGTAACTCACTCTAAGTGAGATTCGAACTCGCGACCTGCTGAATGTAAGGCAGGCACGCTACCACCGTATTTTCCCGGTCGGTGGTAGCTAACTATGAAGGAAAGCAAAGTGCCTGTTGTAGCAGCAAGTACTTCACTTCTGCTGTATGGTAAGTGGTATCTCAACTACGAGAAGGAAATCAAAGTGCCTGATGCGCCAACAAGTTCTCTCATGCTCTATGGTGCGTGGTATCTTAGCTATACAAAAGTGTAAGCGCTGGTAGGGCAGAAACTACCTTACGTATGGTGTAAAGAGGCCGGTATCTCTAATATACGAGAATATAAGCGCCGGGCTAGAGCAGCAACTACTGTATCTCTTCTGTTTGAAAGCTAGTTTCTCAAAATACAGAAGTATGAGCACTGGCTGTAGCAGAAACCACCCTACCTGATCTGTACGGACGTTGCTATATCTACTATACAGAAGTATAAGCGCCAGGGATAGGAGAAACTACTGTGCCTCTTTTGTTTGAAGTATCCCAACTATGCAAGAGTATAAACGCCGGCTAAGGCAGAAACTACTGTACGTCTTTTGTTTGAAGGCTAGTGTCTCAACTATTCAAGAGTAGAAGCAACGGCTAAGGCAGAAGCCACTGTTCGTCTTTTGTTTGAAGGTTAGTATCTCACATATACAGGAGTGTTAGCACCGGCCAAGTAATAACTACTATAGCTCTTATGTTTGAAAGCTGCTTTCTCAGCTGTGCAGGAGTGTAAGCGTGAGCTAAGGATGAAGCTAGTATGGCTCTTCTGTCTGAAGCTTGGTATCGCAGCTATGCAGCAAAATAAGCGCCGGCTGAGGCAGAAACTAAGGTACCTCTTCTCTTCGAAGGCTGTATTTGAACCATACACGAGTATAGACGCCGGCTGTAGCAGAAATTACTGAATTTTTTCCGTATGGAGGTATTCTACTATACAAGACCATAAGCACCGGTTGTAGCAGAAACTACTCTACCTCTTCTGTATGGAAACAGGTGTCTCAACTATACAAGACTATAAGCCCCGGCTATAGCAGAAATTACAGTACTGTACTGTATGGAGCCTGGCTTGCCAACTATACCTGTTGACCCAACCGCGCCCTATTCCACGTGTGAAAATAATGGTTCGTACGATAAAGGAGTTGAAGAATGCAACGGGGCAACTGTAAGGAATCACCGGTCAGTAGCAGGTTAGAAATAGCACGAGCGACCTCCGGTCCACACCTCTTGCATACTTTCGTTGAAAACGGTGAGGGAATTGCGCTCATCGAGATGCAATTTCCTCACTTGTACATATTTCGCGATGCTATGCACAAACACTGTTGTAAAGAGACCGAAAACATTGTTAACTGTTTTCACTTCAGTTACAGAGCCTTTAGGTTAGAGAAAATAAATTCACCTATCATTATCCACCAATAGCTAGTTTTGCAATTGTGTATATGCTATTCTTATTTAACATTAGTGACTAGATCCGTTGAAGGACAAATGAAATCTTTAAAGCTCCGTAACAAAAGCTATTCAGGGTATTATTACGATTATAATTGCTATTATTATTATTATTATTATTATTATTATTATTATTATTATTATTATTATTATCATCATCATCATCATCATCCTCTATACACTAACAGAGTATCTTAAAACATTAAAGCGACATAACGAAAAACGTGCAAACATGAAAGTTGGTAAAAATACCACTGCGTTACGTGCTCTCATTTTTTGGTTATTCTTGGTTAAGGTGTTTTCATGTTTAATTCATTCTATTAAGCATAATAATATTAATGATAATAACACCACAAAACACTACG
The DNA here is from genome assembly GCA_030762935.1 of Hymenopus coronatus. Classification (NCBI taxonomy): domain Eukaryota; kingdom Metazoa; phylum Arthropoda; class Insecta; order Mantodea; family Hymenopodidae; genus Hymenopus; species Hymenopus coronatus. Next base: position 371,298,810 of record CM060900.1, on the reverse strand, counting down.
TGGTTTCGTGTTTGCATATTTTTCGTTACGATCTCTTCATCTATTCGTTTATTCTGTTAAGCATATTCTGCGCAATAATACTATGATAAGAATACAGTGAAATACTACTTGCTCTCGTGTTATGACGTTTTTCATTTCGATGTTTCTATATTTTATTTTATTCTACCTAGCCTATAAGGCGTAATCATATTAATGATAGTTCAGTAAAACATTATATGCTTGCAAGTTTCCATAGTTTTCGTTACTCTGTTTTCATGGTTTGGCTTATTGTGCTGAACGTATACTGCAAAATAATGTTAATGAGGATAATAACATAGTGAAACACTACATACTCTCGTATGCTTTTATGTTTTGCTTTGTTTTATTCTGCTAAGAATATATTGCGTAATAACATTAAAGCTAATGAGAGAGTGAAACACTGCAGGCTTTTGTATTTGTATGCTTCTGTTATGATGTTTTATTGTTTTGATTTATTCTGCTAGGCGTATACTGCCTAATAATACGAGGGTTGGGGCAAAAGTCATGGCAGCTAGCTTTTTTCTTGTAGATATGTGAACGGATCATAAACTTATATGTGTCTTATGGAAGTCTTGCAGGCATAGTATGTATGCAGAACAACAGATGGCTCTGTGATAGCTGGTAGTAGCGCAGCGAGGGCTGTGAAATCAGCCAATTGGTGAGTGTCGTGCGAGATGGAACTAACCCGTGTTGAGCAGCGCACTTACATTAAAATAGCCATTCCCCGAGAGAGAAATGCGGTGGAATGTCGTAGTGAATTAGTGGAAGCCCTTGGGAATAATGCCCTACCATACCGTACAGTAGCACGGTGGGTAGGAAAGTTTCAGCAAGGATGTGTGTCAACCAGTGATGAGCAACGTTCGGAACGACCTGTCCCATATTGTTGGCAGCGTATGGTGACAGTAGCAGGGGACTACTTTGAGGGTCTTTAGGCCCAGGTTTGTCATGTCAACTGCATGTGTACTGTGCTGTCATTCTTTTGCACTGTGAAGGCCATATCGCCCTGTATACTACCGTAATAAATTAGTGTGTTACAACATTCAGTGCTATTCATTGTCCACACATGCGGTTAACGCCTTATCCTTTCGTATGTATATGTCACATTTTCCAACCGGACTGGTATCTTCAGGAAAATAAATAGTTGCCATGACTTTTGCCGCAACCCTCGTATTAATGATAATAATGCAGTGAAAGACTACGTTCTCTCATGTTGGTAGGATTATGGATACGGTGTATTCTTATTATACCATTAATTATATTAATGATAATAATACAGTGAAGTGCTATGTTTTCTCGTGTTTATATGCTTTGGTTACAGTATATTCTTCTGTTTATTTATCCTGTTAAGCGTGTATTGCATGATAATATTAATGACAATAATATAGCGGAACAAAACCTGCTGTCGTGTTATAATGCTTTTCGTTACGGTGTTTTCATATTTTAATTTATTCCACTAAGCTCATACTTATAATAATAATAATAATAATAATAATAATAATAATAATAATAATAATAATAATAATAATAATAGTAATAATAATAATAATAATAATAATAATAATAATAACAACAATACGGTGGAACACGACGATATTTTTCTGCTTGACTCATTTTGTGAAGCTTATACTGTATAAGAATATTAAGGATAATAATACAGTTAAACTCTACGCGCTGTCGTGGTTGCGTATTTTTCGTTACGATGCTTTCACGTTTGATTTATTTTGCTAAGCGTATACTGCGTAATAATATTAATGATAATAAAGTGAAACCCTACGTGCTGCCGTGTTTGCATATTTTTCTTTACCATGTTTTCATGTTTGATTCCTTTTGCTAAGCACAATACGTAATAATATTAGTGATAATACAATGAAACACTAGCTGCTGTCATAATTGAATGTTACGATGTTTGCATCTTTTGATTAAAAATGCCACCACTACCACTATCACTACCACTAATACTACTACTAATAAAATGGTAACAACAATGATAATAATACACTGAATCACTACGAGCTCTCATGCAATGTTTTCGTTACGCTACCTTCATGTATTTATTTACCCAAGATATCTGGTCTTCAATGCTAAATAAGAACAGCGTATACAAAGTCTCAAAACAAGCTATTGATGAATACTGGTAGCTGAATTTATTCAATAAAAAATAGAGGATCTGTAAGTGGATTGGAAAACAGTTAACAATGTTTACAGTTTGTACTCAACACTATTCCTGTATACCATCAAGGACTGTAGTACAAGTCCAGAAATTGCTTACGATGAGCGCGATTCCCTCGCCGTGTTTGAGACATGAATGTCGCTCACGCTAAACCGCCACTGACAGGTGTTTGCTTCTAAATGCCCCGTGGAATTCTGCAATGCTTTTATAACACAAAGGGTCTTATGCACGGCGCTATTAGGCCAGCTGGTACAGAAGAGTAGGCGCCAGCAATGGCAATAGCCACTGTACCTCTTCTGTATGAAGGCTGGTATGTAATGTGCAAAAGTATAAACGCCGGCTATACCAGAATCTACTATAGCTATTCTATTTGGAGATTGGTATCTATTATATACAAGGATAAAAGCGCTGGTTATAGCAGACACTTACCATACAACTTGTGTATGGAGGTAGGTGTCTTTACTACACAAGAGTATACGCATTAGCTATAGCAGAACCTAATGTACCTTTTCTGTTTGGAGGTTGGTAACTCAACTACACAAGAGTATAAACACCGGATATGACGAAAATACTGTACCTCTTATATATAGAAGCTAGTATCTCTACCATACAAGAGTATAAGCGCCGGCAATAGCAAAAATAACCTCCTAATCTGTATGGAGGAGACAAATGTATAAGCACTGGCTAAAGCAGAGACCACTGTACATCATATGCATGTAGACTGGTATTTCAACTATACAACAGTAGTAGCCCTGGCTGTAGCAGGGACTACTATACCTCGTCTGTATTTAGGCTAGTATTTCAACTATACAGAAGTATAAGCCCTGGCTGTAGCGGAGACTACCATACCTCGTCTGTATTTAGGCTAGCATTTCAACTATACAGAAGTATAAGCGCTGGCTGTAGCAGAGACTAATACACCATTACTGTATTTAGGCTGGTATTTCAACTATAAAGAAGTATAAGCCCTGGCTGTATCAGGGACTACTATATCTCGTCTGTATCTAGGCTGGTATTTCAACTATACAGAAGTATAAGCACTGGCTGTAGCAGACACTACTATACCTGGTCTGTATTTAGGCTAGTATATCAACTATACAAGTATAAGCGCTGGCTGTAGCAGAGACTACTATACCTCGTCTGTATTGAGGCTGGTATTTCAACTATACAAAAGTATAAGCGCTGGCTGTAGCAGAGACTACTACACCTCGCCTGTATTTAGGCTGGTATTTCAACTATACAACAGTATAAGTCGTGGCTGTAGCAGAGACTACTACACCTGGTCTGTATTTAGGCTAGTATATCAACTATACAGAAGTATAAGCCCTGGATGTAGCAGGGACTACTATACCACGTCTGTATTTAGGCTAGTATTACAACTACACAGAAGTATAAGCACTGGCTGTAGCAGAGACTACTACACCATATCTGTATTTAGGCTAGTATTTCAACTATAAAGAAGTATAAGCGCTGGCTGTAGCTGAGACTACAACACCTCGCCTGTATTTAGGCTGGTATTTCAACTATACAAAAGTATAAGCGCTGGCTGTAGCAGAGATTACTACACCTCATCTGTATTTAGGCTAGTATTTCAACTATACAACAGTATAAGTCCTGGCTGTAGCAGAGACTACCACACCTCGTCTGTATTTAGGCTGGTATTTCAACTATACAAAAGTATAAGCGCTGGCTGTAGCAGAGACTACTATACCTGGTTTGTATTTATGCTGGTATTTCAACTATACAACAGTATAAGCACTGGCTGTAGCAAGGACTACTATACCTCGTCTGTATGCAGGCTGGCATTTCAACTATACAAAAGTATAGGCGCTGGCTGTAGCAGAGACTACTATACCTTGTCTGTATCTAGGCTAGTATTTCAACTATACAGAAGTATAAGCGCTGGCTGTAGCAGAGACCACTACACCTCGTCTGTATCTAGACTGGTATTGCAACTATACTAAAGTATAAGCGCTGGCTGTAGCAGAGACTACTAACCTCGTCTGTATCTAGGCTGGTATTTCAACTATACAGAAGTATAAGCGCTGGCTGTAGCTGAGACTACTACACCTCGTCTGTATTTAGGCTAGTATTTCAACTATACGGAAGTATAAGCGCTGGCTGTAGCCTACTACTATACCTGATCTGTATTTAGGCTAGTATTTCAAATATACAAAAGTATAAGCGCTGGCTGTAGCAGGGACTACTATATCTCGTCTGTACTTAGGCTAGTATTTCAACTATACAAAAGTATAAGCGCTGGCTGTAGCAGAGACTAGTACACCTCTTCTGTATTTAGGCTAGTATTTCAACTATACAGAAGTATAAGCGCTGGCTGTAGCAGAGACTACTATACTTCGTCTGTATTTAGGCTAGTATTTCAACTATACAAAAGTATAAGCCTTGGCTGTAGCAGAGACTACTACACCTCGTCTGTATTTAGGCTAGTATTTCAACTATACAAAAGTATAAGCGCTGGCTGTAGCAGAGACCACTACACCTCGTCTGTATTTAGGCTAGTATTTCAACTATACAAAAGCATATGCGCTGGCTGTAGCAGAGACTACTATACCTCGTCTGCATTTAGGCTAGTATTTCAACTATACAGAAGTATAAGCGCTCGCTGTAGCAGAGACTATTATACCTCGTCTGTATTTAGGCTAGTGTTTCAACTATACAAAAGTATAAGCGCTGGCTGTAGCAGAGACTAGTACACCTCTTCTGTATTTAGGCCAGTATTTCAACTATACAGAAGTATAAGCGCTGGCTGTAGCAGAGACTACTATACTTCGTCTGTATTTAAGCTAGTATTTCAACTATACAAAAGTATAAGCCTTGGCTGTAGCAGAGACTACCACACCTCGTCTGTATTTAGGCTAGTATTTCAACTATACAGAAGTATAAGTGCTGGCTGTAGCAGAGACTACTGCACCACAACTGTATGTAGGCTGGTATTTCAACTATTCCAAAGTATAAGCGCTGGCTGTAGCTGAGACTACTGCACCACATCTGTATGTAGGCTGGTATTTCAACAATGCATAAGTATATTCGCTGGCTGTAGCTTAGACTACTGCACCACATCTGTATGTAGGCTGTTATTTTAACTATACCAAAGTATAAGCCCTGGATGTAGCTGAGACTACTCCACCACATCTGTATGTAGTTTGGTATTTCAACTATACCAAAGTATAAGCGCTGGCTGTAGCAGAGACTACTGCACCACATCTGTATGTAGGCTAGTATTTCAACTATACCAAAGTATAAGCGCCGGCTGTAGCAGAGACTACTGCACCACACCTGTATGTAGGCTAGTATTTCAACAATGCATAAGTATATTCGCTGGCTGTACCTCAGACTACTGCACCACACCTGTATGTAGGCTGGTATTTCAACAATGCATAAGTATATTCGCTGGCTGTAGATGAGACTACTGCACCACGTCTGTATGTAGGCTGGTATTTCAACAATGCATAAGTATATTCGCTGGCTGTAGCTTAGACTACTGCACCACACCTGTATGTAGGCTGGTATTTCAACAATGCATAAGTATATTCGCTAGCTGTAGCTTAGACTACTGCACCACACCTGTATATAGGCTGGTATTTCAACAATGCTAAAGTATGTTCGCTGGCTGTAGCTTTGACTACTGCACCACACCTGTATGTAGGCTGCTATTTCAACAATGCATAAGTATATTCGCTGAGCTGGAGCTTAGACTACTGCACCACACCTGTATGTAGGCTGGTATTTCAACAATGCATAAGTATATTCCCTGGCTGTAGCTTAGACTACTGCACCACATCTGTATGTAGGCTGGTATTTCAACAATGCATAAGTATATTCGCTGGCTGTAGCTTAGACTACTGCACCACATCTGTTTGCAGGCTGTTATTTCAACTATACCAAAGTATAAGCCCTGGATGTAGCTGAGACTACTCCACCACATCTGTATGTAGTTTGGTATTACAACTATACCAAATTATAAGCGCTGGCTGTAGCAGAGACTACTGCACCACATCTGTATGTAGGCTAGTATTTCAACTATACCAAAGTATAAGCGCCGGCTGTAGCAGAGACTACTGCACCACATCTGTATGTAGGCTGGTATTTCAACAATGCATAAGTATATTCGCTGGCTGTAGCTTAGATTACTGCACCACACCTGTATGTAGGCTGGTATTTCAACAATGCATAAGTATATTCGCTGGCTGTAGCTTAGACTACTGCACCGCACCTGTATGTAGGCTGGTATTTCAACAATGCATAAGTATATTGGCTGGCTGTAGCTTAGACTACTGCACCGCACCTGTATGTAGGCTGGTATTTCAACAATGCATAAGTATATTCCCTGGCTGTAGCTTAGACTCTTGCACCACATCTGTATGTAGGCTGGTATATCAACAATGCATAAGTATATTCGCTGGCTGTAGCTGCGACTACTGCACCACATCTGTATGTAGGCTGGTATTTCAACAATGCATAAGTATATTCGCTGGCTGCAGCTGAGACTACTGCACCACACCTGTATGTAGGCTGGTATTTCAACAATGCATAAGTATATTCGCTGGCTGTAGCTGAGACTACTGCACCACATCTGTATGTAGGCTGGTATTTCAAAAATGCATAAGTATATTCGCTGGCTGTAGCAGAGACTACTGCACCACATCTGTATGTAGGCTGGTATTTCAACAATGCATAAGTATATTCGCTGGCTGTAGCTGAGACTACTGCACCACACCTATATGTAGGCTGGTATTTCATCTACAAAAGAATAAGCGCTGGCTGTAGCAGAGACTACTATACCACATCTGTATGTAGGCTGGTATTTCGACTGTAAAAGAATAAGCGCTGGCTGTAGCTGAGACTACTATACCACATCAGTATGTAGGCTGGTATTTCAACTATAAAAGAATAAGCGCTGGCTGTAGCTGAGACTACTGCACCACACCTGTATGTAGGCTGGTATTTCAACTACAAAAGAATAAGCCATGGCTGTAGCTGAGACTACAGTACCACATCTGTATGTAGGCTGGTATTTCAACAATGCATAAGTATATTCGCTGGCTGTAGCTCAGACTACTGCACCACACCTGTATGTAGGCTGGTATTTCAACAATGCATAAGTATATTCGCTGGCTGTAGATGAGACTACTACACCACATCTGTATATAGGCTGGTATTTCAACAATGCATAAGTATATTCGCTGGCTGTAGCTTAGACTACTGCACCACACCAGTATGAAGGCTGGTACTTCAACAATGCATAAGTATATTCGCTGGCTGTAGCTTAGACTACTGCACCACACCAGTATGAAGGCTGGTATTTCAACAATGCATAAGTATATTCGCTGTCTGTAGCTGAGACTACTATACCACATCTGTATGTAGGCTGGTATTTCAACTATAAAAGAATAAGCGCTGGCTGTAGCTGAGACTACTGCACCACACCTGTATGTAGGCTGGTATTTCAACTACAAAAGAATAAGCGCTGGTGTAGCTGAGACTACAGTACCACACCTGTATGTAGGCTGGTATTTCAACTACAAAAGAATAAGGGCTGGCTGTAGCTGAGACTACAGTACTACATCTGTACGTAAGCTGGTATTTCAGCTACAAAAGAATAAGCGCTGGCTGTAGCTGAGACTACTGCACCACACCTGTATGTAGGCTGGTATTTCAACTACAAAAGAATAAGCGCTGGCTGTAGCTGAGGCTACTGCACCACATCTGTATGTAGGCTGGTATTTCAACAATGCATAAGTATATTCGCTGGCTGTAGCTGACACTACTGCACCACATCTGTATGTAGGCTGGTATTTCAACAATGCATAAGTATATTCGCTGGCTGTAGCTGAGACTACTGCACCACACCTGAGTGTAGGCTGGTATTTCAACAATGCATAAGTATATTCGCTGGTTGTAGCTGAGACTACTGCACCACATCTGTATGTAGGCTGGTATTTCAAAAATGCATAAGTATATTCGCTGGCTGTAGCTGAGACTACTGCACCACACCTGTATGTAGGCTGGTATTTCAACAATGCATAAGTATATTCGCTGGCTGTAGCTTAGACTACTGCACCGCACCTGTATGTAGGCTGGTATTTCAACAATGCATAAGTATATTCGCTGGCTGTAGCTTAGACTACTGCACCGCACCTGTATGTAGGCTGGTATTTCAACAATGCATAAGTATATTCCCTGGCTGTAGCTTAGACTCTTGCACCACATCTGTATGTAGGCTGGTATATCAACAATGCATAAGTATATTCGCTGGCTGTAGCTGCGACTACTGCACCACATCTGTATGTAGGCTGGTATTTCAACAATGCATAAGTATATTCGCTGGCTGCAGCTGAGACTACTGCACCACACCTGTATGTAGGCTGGTATTTCAACAATGCATAAGTATATTCGCTGGCTGTAGCTGAGACTACTGCACCACATCTGTATGTAGGCTGGTATTTCAAAAATGCATAAGTATATTCGCTGGCTGTAGCTGAGACTACTGCACCACATTTGTATGAAGGCTGGTATTTCAACAATGCATAAGTATATTCGCTGGCTGTAGCTGAGACTACTGCACCACACCTATATGTAGGCTGGTATTTCATCTACAAAAGAATAAGCGCTGGCTGTAGCAGAGACTACTATACCACATCTGTATGGAGGCTGGTATTTCGACTGTAAAAGAATAAGCGCTGGCTGTAGCTGAGACTACTATACCACATCAGTATGTAGGCTGGTATTTCAACTATAAAAGAATAAGCGCTGGCTGTAGCTGAGACTACTGCACCACACCTGTATGTAGGCTGGTATTTCAACTACAAAAGAATAAGCCATGGCTGTAGCTGAGACTACAGTACCACATCTGTATGTAGGCTGGTATTTCAACAATGCATAAGTATATTCGCTGGCTGTAGCTCAGACTACTGCACCACACCTGTATGTAGGCTGGTATTTCAACAATGCATAAGTATATTCGCTGGCTGTAGATGAGACTACTGCACCACATCTGTATATAGGCTGGTATTTCAACAATGCATAAGTATATTCGCTGGCTGTAGCTTAGACTACTGCACCACACCAGTATGAAGGCTGGTACTTCAACAATGCATAAGTATATTCGCTGGCTGTAGCTTAGACTACTGCACCACACCAGTATGAAGGCTGATATTTCAACAATGCATAAGTATATTCGCTGTCTGTAGCTGAGACTACTATACCACATCTGTATGTAGGCTGGTATTTCAACTATAAAAGAATAAGCGCTGGCTGTAGCTGAGACTACTGCACCACACCTGTATGTAGGCTGGTATTTCAACTACAAAAGAATAAGCGCTGGTGTAGCTGAGACTACAGTACCACACCTGTATGTAGGCTGGTATTTCAACTACAAAAGAATAAGGGCTGGCTGTAGCTGAGACTACAGTACTACATCTGTACGTAAGCTGGTATTTCAGCTACAAAAGAATAAGCGCTGGCTGTAGCTGAGACTACTGCACCACACCTGTATGTAGGCTGGTATTTCAACTACAAAAGAATAAGCGCTGGCTGTAGCTGAGGCTACTGCACCACATCTGTATGTAGGCTGGTATTTCAACAATGCATAAGTATATTCGCTGGCTGTAGCTGACACTACTGCACCACATCTGTATGTAGGCTGGTATTTCAACAATGCATAAGTATATTCGCTGGCTGTAGCTGAGACTGCTGCACCACACCTGAGTGTAGGCTGGTATTTCAACAATGCATAAGTATATTCGCTGGTTGTAGCTGAGACTACTGCACCACATCTGTATGTAGGCTGGTATTTCAAAAATGCATAAGTATATTCGCTGGCTGTAGCTGAGACTACTGCACCACACCTGTATGTAGGCTGGTATTTCAACAATGCATAAGTAAATTCGCTGGCTGTAGCTTAGACTACTGCACCGCACCTGTATGTAGGCTGGTATTTCAACAATGCATAAGTATATTGGCTGGCTGTAGCTTAGACTACTGCACCGCACCTGTATGTAGGCTGGTATTTCAACAATGCATAAGTATATTCCCTGGCTGTAGCTTAGACTCTTGCACCACATCTGTATGTAGGCTGGTATATCAACAATGCATAAGTATATTCGCTGGCTGTAGCTGCGACTACTGCACCACATCTGTATGTAGGCTGGTATTTCAACAATGCATAAGTATATTCGCTGGCTGCAGCTGAGACTACTGCACCACACCTGTATGTAGGCTGGTATTTCAACAATGCATAAGTATATTCGCTGGCTGTAGCTGAGACTACTGCACCACATCTGTATGTAGGCTGGTATTTCAAAAATGCATAAGTATATTCGCTGGCTGTAGCTGAGACTACTGCACCACATCTGTATGTAGGCTGGTATTTCAACAATGCATAAGTATATTCGCTGGCTGTAGCTGAGACTACTGCACCACACCTATATGTAGGCTGGTATTTCATCTACAAAAGAATAAGCGCTGGCTGTAGCAGAGACTACTATACCACATCAGTATGTAGGCTGGTATTTCGACTGTAAAAGAATAAGCGCTGGCTGTAGCTGAGACTACTATACCACATCAGTATGTAGGCTGGTATTTCAACTATAAAAGAATAAGCTCTGGCTGTAGCTGAGACTACTGCACCACACCTGTATGTAGGCTGGTATTTCAACTACAAAAGAATAAGCCATGGCTGTAGCTGAGACTACAGTACCACATCTGTATGTAGGCTGGTATTTCAACAATGCATAAGTATATTCGCTGGCTGTAGCTCAGACTACTGCACCACACCTGTATGTAGGCTGGTATTTCAACAATGCATAAGTATATTCGCTGGCTGTAGATGAGACTACTGCACCACATCTGTATATAGGCTGGTATTTCAACAATGCATAAGTATATTCGCTGGCTGTAGCTTAGACTACTGCACCACACCAGTATGAAGGCTGGTACTTCAACAATGCATAAGTATATTCGCTGGCTGTAGCTTAGACTACTGCACCACACCAGTATGAAGGCTGGTATTTCAACAATGCATAAGTATATTCGCTGTCTGTAGCTGAGACTACTATACCACATCTGTATGTAGGCTGGTATTTCAACTATAAAAGAATAAGCGCTGGCTGTAGCTGAGACTACTGCACCACACCTGTATGTAGGCTGGTATTTCAACTACAAAAGAATAAGCGCTGGTGTAGCTGAGACTACAGTACCACACCTGTATGTAGGCTGGTATTTCAACTACAAAAGAATAAGGGCTGGCTGTAGCTGAGACTACAGTACTACATCTGTACGTAAGCTGGTATTTCAGCTACAAAAGAATAAGCGCTGGCTGTAGCTGAGACTACTGCACCACACCTGTATGTAGGCTGGTATTTCAACTACAAAAGAATAAGCGCTGGCTGTAGCTGAGGCTACTGCACCACATCTGTATGTAGGCTGGTATTTCAACAATGCATAAGTATATTCGCAGACTGTAGCTGACACTACTGCACCACATCTGTATGTAGGCTGGTATTTCAACAATGCATAAGTATATTCGCTGGCTGTAGCTGAGACTACTGCACCACACCTGAGTGTAGGCTGGTATTTCATTAATGCATAAGTATATTCGCTGGTTGTAGCTGAGACTACTGCACCAAGTCTGTATGTAGGCTGGTATTTCAAAAATGCATAAGTATATTCGCTGGCTGTAGCTGAGACTACTGCACCACATCTGTATGTAGGCTGGTATTTCAACTATAAAAGAATAAGCGCTGGCTGTAGCTGAGACTACTGCACCACACCTGTATGTAGGCTGGTATTTCAACTACAAAAGAATAAGTGCTGGCTACAGCTGAGACTACAGTACCACATCTGTATGTAGGCTCGTATTTCAACTACAAAAGAATAAGCGCTGGTTGTAGCTGAGACTACTACACCACATCTGTATGTAGGCTGGTATTTCAACTACAAAAGAATAAATGCTGCCTGTAGCTGAGACTACAGTACACATATCTGTATGTAGGCTGGTATTTCAACTACAAAAGAATAAGCGCTGGCTGTAGCTGAGACTACTATACACCATCTGTATGTAGGCTGGTAGTTCAACTACAAAAGAATAAGCGCTGGCAGTAGCTGAGACTACTGCACCACATCTGTATGTAGGCTGATATTTCAACTACAAAAGAATAAGCGCTGGCAGTAGCTGAGACTACTGCACCACATCTGTATGTATGCTGGTATTTCAACTACATAAAGAATAAGCGCTGGCTGTAGCTGACACTAATACACCATATCTGTATTTAGGCTCGTATTTCAACTATAAGGAAGTATAAGCCCTGGCTGTATCAGGGACTACTATATCTAGTCTGTATCTAGGCTGGTATTACAACTATACAGAAGTATAAGCACTGGCTGTAGCAGAGACTACTTACTATACCTGGTCTGTATTTAGGCTAGTATATCAACTATACAAGTATAAGCGCTGGCTGTAGCAGAGACTACTATACCTCGTCTGTATTGAGGCTGATATTTCAACTATACAAAAGTATAAGCGCTGGCTGTAGCAGACACTACTACACCTCGCCTGTATTTAGGCTGGTATTTCAACTATACAACAGTATAAGTCCTGGCTGTAGCAGAGACTACTACACCTGGTCTGTATTTAGGCTAGTATATCAACTATACAGAAGTATAAGCCCTGGTTTTAGCAGGAACTACTATACCTCGTCTGTATTTAGGCTAGTATTACAACTACACAGAAGTATAAGCGCTGGCTGTAGCAGAGACTACTACACCATATCTGTATTTAGGCTAGTATTTCAACTATAAAGAAGTATAAGCGCTGGCTGTAGCAGAGACTACAACACCTCGCCTGTATTTAGGCTGGTATTTCAACAATGCATAATAATATTCGCTGGCTGTAGATGAGACTACTGCACCACATCTGTATATAGGCTGGTATTTCAACAATGCATAAGTAAATTCGCTGGCTGTAGCTTAGACTACTGCACCACACCAGTATGAAGGCTGGTATTTCAACAATGCATAAGTATATTCGCTGGCTGTAGCTTAGACTACTGCAACCACACCAGTATGAAGGCTGGTATTTCAACGATGCATAAGTATATTCGCTGTCTGTAGGTGAGACTACTATACCACATCTGTATGTAGGCTGGTATTTCAACTATAAAAGAATAAGCGTTGGCTGTAGCTGAGACTACTGCACCACACCTGTATGTAGGCAGGTATTTCAACTACTAAAGAATAAGCGCTGGCTGTAGCTGAGACTACAGTACCGCATCTGTATGCAGGCTGGTATTTCAACAATGCATAAGTACATTCGCTGGCTGTAGCTGAGACTACTGCACCACACCTGTATGTAGGCTGGTATTTCAACAATGCATAAGTATATTCGCTTGCTGTAGCTTAGACTACTGCACCACACCTGTATGTAGGCTGGTATTTCAACTAGAAAAGAATAAGAGCTGCCCACAGCTGAGACTACAGGTCCACATCTGTATGTAAGCTGGTATTTCAACTACAAAAGAATAAGCGCTGGTTGTAGCTGAGACTACTACACCGCATCTGTATGTAGGCTGGTATTTCAACTACAAAAGAATAAGTGCTGGCTGTAGCTGAGACTACTATACCACATCTGTATGTAGGCTGGTATTTCAACTACAAAAGAATAAGCGCTGGCTGTAGCAGAGACTACTATACCTGGTTTGTATTTATGCTGGTATTTCAACTATACAACAGTATAAGCCCTGGCTGTAGCAGGGACTACTATACCTCGTCTGTATGCAGGCTGGCATTTCAACTATACGAGAGTATAGGCGCTGGCTGTAGCAGAGACTACTATACCTAGTCTGTATCTAGGCTAGTATTTCAACTATACAGGAGTATAAGCGCTGGCTGTAGCAGAGACCACTACACTTCGTCTGTATCTAGGCTGGTGTTGCAACTATACTAAAGTATAAGCGCTGGCAGTAGCAGAGACTACTAACCTCGTCTGTATCTAGGCTGGTATTTCAACTATACAGAAGTATAAGCGCTGGCTGTAGCTGAGACTACTGCACCTCGTCTGTATTTAGGCTAGTATTTCAACTATACGGAAGTATAAGCGCTGGCTGAAGCCTACTACTATACCTGATCTGTATTTAGGCTAGTATTTCAAATATACAGAAGTATAAACGCTGGCTGTAGCAGGGACTACTATATCTTGTCTGTACCTAGGCTAGTATTTCAACTATACAAAAGTATAAGCGCTGGCTGTAGCAGAGACTAGTACACGTCTTCTGTATTTAGCCTAGTATTTCAACTATACAAAAGTATAAGCGCTGGCTGTAGTAGAGACCACTACACTTCGTCTGTATTTAGGCTAGTATTTCAACTATACAAAAGTATATGCGCTGGCTGTAGCAGAGACTACGATACCTCGTCTGCATTTAGGCTAGTATTTCAACTATACAAAAGTATAAGCGCTCGCTGTAGCAGAGACTACTATACCTCGTCTGTATTTAGGCTAGTGTTTCAACTATACAAAAGTATAAGCGCTGGCTGCAGCAGAGACTAGTACACCTCTTCTGTATTTAGGCTAGTATTTCAACTATACAGAAGTATAAGCGCTGGCTGTAGCAGAGACTACTATACTTCGTCTGTATTTAAGCTAGTATTTCAACTATACAAAAGTATAAGCCTTGGCTGTAGCAGAGACTACAACACCTCGTCTATATTTAGGCTAGTATTTCAACTATACAGAAGTATAAGTGCTGGCTGTAGCAGAGACTACTGCACAACATCTGTATGTAGGCTGGTATTTCAACTATACCAAAGTATAAGCGCTGGCTGTAGCTTAGACTACTGCACCACACCTGTATGTAGGCTGGTATTTCAACAATGCATAAGTATATTCCCTGGCTGTAGCTTAGACTACTGCACCACATCTGTATGTAGGCTGTTATTTCAACTATACCAAAGTATAAGCCCTGGATGTAGCTGAGACTACTCCACCACATCTGTATGTAGTTTGGTATTACAACTATACCAAAGTATAAGCGCCGGCTATAGCAGAGACTACTGCACCACACCTGTATGTAGGCTGGTATTTCAACAATGCATACGTATATTCGCTGGCTGTACCTCAGACCACTGCACCACACCTGTATGTAGGCTGGTATTTCAACAATGCATAAGTATATTCGCTGGCTGTAGATGAGACTACTACACTACATCTGTATGTAGGCTGGTATTTCAACAATGCATATGTATATTCGCTGGCTGTAGCTTAGACTACTGCACCACACCTGTATGTAGGCTGGTATTTCAACAATGCATAAGTATAAGCGCTGGCTGTAGCTTAGACTACTGCACCACACCTGTATATAGGCTGGTATTTCAACAATGCACAAGTATGTTCGCTGGCTGTAGCTTTGACTACTGCACCACACCTGTATGTAGGCTGGTATTTCAACAATGCATAAGTATATTCGCTGGCTGTAGCTTAGATTACTGCACCACATCTGTATGTAGGCTGGTATTTCAACAATGCATAAGTATATTCGCTGGCTGTAGCTTAGACTACTGCACCACATCTGTATGTAGGCTGTAATTTCAACTATACCAAAGTATAAGCCCTGGATGTAGCTGAGATTACTCCACCACATCTGTATGTAGTTTGGTATTTCAACTATACCAAAGTATAAGCGCTGGCTGTAGCAGAGACTACTGCACCACATCTGTATGTAGGCTAGTATTTCAACTATACCAAAGTATAAGCGCCGGCTGTAGCAGAGACTACTGCACCACACCTGTATGTAGGCTGGTATTTCAACAATGCATAAGTATATTCGCTGGCTGTACATCAGACTACTGCACCACACCTGTATGTAGACTGGTATTTCAACAATGCATAAGTATATTCGCTGGCTGTAGATGAGACTACTGCACCACATCTGTATGTAGGCTGGTATTTCAACAGTGCATAAGTTTATTCGCTAGCTGTAGCTTAGACTACTGCACCACACCTGTATGTAGGCTGGTATTTCAACAATGCATAAGTATATTCGCTGGCTGTAGCTTAGACTACTGCACCACACCTGTATATAGGCTGGTATTTCAACAATGCATAAGTATGTTCGCTGGCTGTAGCTTTGACTACTGCACCACACCTGTATGTAGGCTGGTATTTCAACAATGCATAAGTATATTCGCTGGCTGTAGCTTAGACTACTGCACCACACCTGTATGTAGGCTGGTATTTCAACAATGCATAAGTATATTCGCTGGCTGTAGCTGCGACTACTGCACCACATCTGTATGTAGGCTGGTATTTCAACAATGCATAGGTATATTCGCTGGCTGTAGCTGAGACTACTGCACCACACCTGTATGTAGGCTGGTATTTCAACAATGCATAAGTATTTTCGCTGGCTGTAGCTGAGACTACTGCACCACATCTGTATGTAGGCTGGTATTTCAACAATGCATAAGTATATTCGCTGGCTGTAGCTGAGTCTACTGCACCACATCTGTATGTAGGCTGGTATTTCAACAATGCATAAGTATATTCGCTGGCTGTAGCTGAGACTTCTGCACCACACCTATATGTAGGCTAGTATTTCAACTACAAAAGAATAAGAGCTGGCTGTAGCAGAGACTACTATACCACATCTGTATGTAGGCTGGTATTTCGACTATAAAAGAATAAGCGCTGGCTGTAGCTTAGACTACTATACCACATCTGTATGTAGGCTATTATTTCAACTATAAAAGAAAAGCGCTGGCTGTAGCTGAGACTACTGCACCACACCTGTATGTAGTCTGGTATTTCAACTACTAAAGAATAAGCCATGGCTGTAGCTGAGACTACAGTACCACATCTGTATGTAGGCTGGTATTTCAACAATGCATAAGTATATTCGCTGGCTGTAGCTCAGACTACGGCACCACACCTATATGTAGGCTGGTATTTCAACAATGCATAATAATATTCGCTGGCTGTAGATGAGACTACTGCACCACATCTGTATATAGGCTGGTATTTCAACAATGCATAAGTATATTCGCTGGCTGTAGCTTAGACTACTGCACCACACCAGTATGAAGGCTGGTATTTCAACAATGCATAAGTATATTCGCTGGCTGTAGCTTAGACTACTGCAACCTAACCAGTATGAAGGCTGGTATTTCAACGATGCATAAGTATATTCGCTGTCTGTAGGTGAGACTACTATACCACATCTGTATGTAGGCTGGTATTTCAACTATAAAAGAATAAGCGTTGGCTGTAGCTGAGACTACTGCACCACACCTGTATGTAGGCAGGTATTTCTACTACTAAAGAATAAGCGCTGGCTGTAGCTGAGACTACAGTACCGCATCTGTATGCAGGCTGGTATTTCAACAATGCATAAGTACATTCGCTGGCTGTAGCTGAGACTACTGCACCACACCTGTATGTAGGCTGGTATTTCAACAATGCATAAGTATATTCGCTTGCTGTAGCTTAGACTACTGCACCACACCTGTATGTAGGCTGGTATTTCAACTAGAAAAGAATAAGAGCTGCCCACAGCTGAGACTACAGTACCACATCTGTATGTAAGCTGGTATTTCAACTACAAAAGAATAAGCGCTGGTTGTAGCTGAGACTACTACACCGCATCTGTATGTAGGCTGGTATTTCAACTACAAAAGAATAAGTGCTGGCTGTAGCTGAGACTACTATACCACATCTGTATGTAGGCTGGTATTTCAACTACAAAAGAATAAGCGCTGGCTGTAGCTGAGACTACTATACACCATCTGTATGTAGGCTGGTAGTTCAACTACAAAAGAATAAGCGCTGGCTGTAGCTGAGACTAATGCACCACATCTGTATGTATGCTGGTATTTCAACTACAAAAGAATAAGCGCTGGCTGTAGCTGAGACTAATACACCATATCTGTATTTAGGCTGGTATTTCAACTATAAAGAAATATAAGCCCTGGCTGTATCAGGGACTACTATATCTCGTCTGTATCTAGGCTGGTATTTCAACTATACAGAAGTATAAGCACTGGCTGTAGCAGAGACTACTTACTATACCTGGTCTGTATTTAGGCTAGTATATCAACTATACAAGTATAAGCGCTGGCTGTAGCAGAGACTACTATACCTCGTTTGTATTGAGGCTGGTATTTCAACTATACAAAAGTATAAGCGCTGGCTGTAGCAGACACTACTACACCTCGCCTGTATTTAGGCTGGTATTTCAACTATACAACAGTATAAGTCCTGGCTGTAGCAGAGACTACTACACCTGGTCTGTATTTAGGCTAGTATATCAACTATACAGAAGTATAAGCCCTGGATGTAGCAGGGACTACTATACCTCGTCTGTATTTAGGCTAGTATTACAACCACACAGAAGTATAAGCGCTGGCTGTAGCAGAGACTACTACACCATATCTGTATTTAGGCTAGTATTTCAACTATAAAGAAGTATAAGCGCTGGCTGTAGCCGAGACTACTACACTTCGCCTGTATTTAGGCTGGTATTTCAACTATACAAAAGTATAATCGCTGGCTGTAGCAGAGGTTACTACACCTCATCTGAATTTAGGCTAGTATTTCAACTATACAAAGGTATAAGTCCTGGCTGTAGCAGAGACTACCACACCTCGTCTGTATTTAGGCTGGTATTTCAACTATACAAAAGTATAAGCGCTGGCTGTAGCAGAGACTACTATACCTGGTTTGTATTTATGCTGGTATTTCAACTATACAACAGTTTAAGCCCTGGCTGTAGCAGGGACTACTATACCTCGTCTGTATGCAGGCTGGCATTTCAACTATACGAAAGTATAGGCGCTGGCTGTAGCAGAGACTACTATACCTGGTCTGTATCTAGGCTAGTATTTCAACTATACAGAAGTATAAGCGCTGGCTGTAGCAGAGACCACTACACTTCGTCTGTGTCTAGGCTGGTATTGCAACTATACTAAAGTATAAGCGCTGGCTGTAGCAGAGACTACTAACCTCGTCTGTATCTAGGCTGGTATTTCAACTATACAAAAGTATAAGCGCTGGTTGTAGCAGAGACCACTACACCTCGTCTGTATTTAGGCTAGTATTTCAACTATACAAAAGTATATGCGCTGGCTGTAGCAGAGACTACTATACCTCGTCTGCATTTAGGCTAGTATTTGTACTATACAGAAGTATAAGCGCTCGCTCTAGCAGAGACTACTATACCTCGTCTGTATTTAGGCTAGTATTTCAACTATACAAAAGTATAAGCGCTGGCTGTAGCAGAGACTAGTACACCTCTTCTGTATTTAGGCTAGTATTTCAACTATACAGAAGTATAAGCGCTGGCTTTAGCAGAGACTACTATACTTCGTCTGTATTTAAGCTAGTATTTCAACTAAACAAAAGTATAAGCCTTGGCTGTAGCAGAGACTACTACACCTCGTCTGTATTTAGGCTAGTATTTCAACTATACAGAAGTATAAGTGCTGGCTGTAGCAGAGATTCCTGCACCACATCTGTATGTAGGCTGGTATTTCAACTATACCAAAGTATAAGCGCTGGCTGTAGCTGAGACTACTGCATCACATCTGTATGTAGGCTGGTATTTCAACAATGCATAAGTATATTCGCTGGCTGTAGCTTAGACTACTGCACCACATCTGTATGTAGGCTGGTATTTCAACTATACCAAAGTATAAGCGCTGGCTGTAGCAGAGACTACTGCACCACATCTGTTTGTAGGCTGGTATTTCAACTATACCAAAGTATAAGCCCTGGATGTAGCTGAGACTACTCCACCACATCTGTATGTAGTTTGGTATTTCAACTATACCAAAGTATAAGCGCTGGCTGTAGCAGAGACTACTGCACCACATCTGTATGTAGGCTAGTATTTCAACTATACCAAAGTATAAGCGCCGGCTGTAGCAGAGACTACTGCACCACACCTGTATGTAGGCTGGTATTTCAACAATGCATAAGTATATTCGCTGGCTGTACATCAGACTACTGCACCACACCTGTATGTAGACTGGTATTTCAACAATGCATAAGTATATTCGCTGGCTGTAGATGAGACTACTGCACCACATCTGTATGTAGGCTGGTATTTCAACAGTGCATAAGTTTATTCGCTAGCTGTAGCTTAGACTACTGCACCACACCTGTATGTAGGCTGGTATTTCAACAATGCATAAGTATATTCGCTGGCTGTAGCTTAGACTACTGCACCACACCTGTATATAGGCTGGTATTTCAACAATGCATAAGTATGTTCGCTGGCTGTAGCTTTGACTACTGCACCACACCTGTATGTAGGCTGGTATTTCAACAATGCATAAGTATATTCGCTGGCTGTAGCTTAGACTACTGCACCACACCTGTATGTAGGCTGGTATTTCAACAATGCATAAGTATATTCGCTGGCTGTAGCAGCGACTACTGCACCACATCTGTATGTAGGCTGGTATTTCAACAATGCATAGGTATATTCGCTGGCTGTAGCTGAGACTACTGCACCACACCTGTATGTAGGCTGGTATTTCAACAATGCATAAGTATTTTCGCTGGCTGTAGCTGAGACTACTGCACCACATCTGTATGTAGGCTGGTATTTCAACAATGCATAAGTATATTCGCTGGCTGTAGCTGAGTCTACTGCACCACATCTGTATGTAGGCTGGTATTTCAACAATGCATAAGTATATTCGCTGGCTGTAGCTGAGACTTCTGCACCACACCTATATGTAGGCTAGTATTTCAACTACAAAAGAATAAGAGCTGGCTGTAGCAGAGACTACTATACCACATCTGTATGTAGGCTGGTATTTCGACTATAAAAGAATAAGCGCTGGCTGTAGCTTAGACTACTATACCACATCTGTATGTAGGCTATTATTTCAACTATAAAAGAAAAGCGCTGGCTGTAGCTGAGACTACTGCACCACACCTGTATGTAGTCTGGTATTTCAACTACTAAAGAATAAGCCATGGCTGTAGCTGAGACTACAGTACCACATCTGTATGTAGGCTGGTATTTCAACAATGCATAAGTATATTCGCTGGCTGTAGCTCAGACTACGGCACCACACCTATATGTAGGCTGGTATTTCAACAATGCATAATAATATTCGCTGGCTGTAGATGAGACTACTGCACCACATCTGTATATAGGCTGGTATTTCAACAATGCATAAGTATATTTGCTGGCTGTAGCTTAGACTACTGCACCACACCAGTATGAAGGCTGGTATTTCAACAATGCATAAGTATATTCGCTGGCTGTAGCTTAGACTACTGCAACCACACCAGTATGAAGGCTGGTATTTCAACGATGCATAAGTATATTCGCTGTCTGTAGGTGAGACTACTATACCACATCTGTATGTAGGCTGGTATTTCAACTATAAAAGAATAAGCGTTGGCTGTAGCTGAGACTACTGCACCACACCTGTATGTAGGCAGGTATTTCAACTACTAAAGAATAAGCGCTGGCTGTAGCTGAGACTACAGTACCGCATCTGTATGCAGGCTGGTATTTCAACAATGCATAAGTACATTCGCTGGCTGTAGCTGAGACTACTGCACCACACCTGTATGTAGGCTGGTATTTCAACAATGCATAAGTATATTCGCTTGCTGTAGCTTAGACTACTGCACCACACCTGTATGTAGGCTGGTATTTCAACTAGAAAAGAATAAGAGCTGCCCACAGCTGAGACTACAGTACCACATCTGTATGTAAGCTGGTATTTCAACTACAAAAGAATAAGCGCTGGTTGTAGCTGAGACTACTACACCGCATCTGTATGTAGGCTGGTATTTCAACTACAAAAGAATAAGTGCTGGCTGTAGCTGAGACTACTATACCACATCTGTATGTAGGCTGGTATTTCAACTACAAAAGAATAAGCGCTGGCTGTAGCTGAGACTACTATACACCATCTGTATGTAGGCTGGTAGTTCAACTACAAAAGAATAAGCGCTGGCTGTAGCTGAGACTAATGCACCACATCTGTATGTATGCTGGTATTTCAACTACAAAAGAATAAGCGCTGGCTGTAGCTGAGACTAATACACCATATCTGTATTTAGGCTGGTATTTCAACTATAAAGAAATATAAGCCCTGGCTGTATCAGGGACTACTATATCTCGTCTGTATCTAGGCTGGTATTTCAACTATACAGAAGTATAAGCACTGGCTGTAGCAGAGACTACTTACTATACCTGGTCTGTATTTAGGCTAGTATATCAACTATACAAGTATAAGCGCTGGCTGTAGGAGAGACTACTATACCTCGTTTGTATTGAGGCTGGTATTTCAACTATACAAAAGTATAAGCGCTGGCTGTAGCAGACACTACTACACCTCGCCTGTATTTAGGCTGGTATTTCAACTATACAACAGTATAAGTCCTGGCTGTAGCAGAGACTACTACACCTGGTCTGTATTTAGGCTAGTATATCAACTATACAGAAGTATAAGCCCTGGATGTAGCAGGGACTACTATACCTCGTCTGTATTTAGGCTAGTATTACAACCACACAGAAGTATAAGCGCTGGCTGTAGCAGAGACTACTACACCATATCTGTATTTAGGCTAGTATTTCAACTATAAAGAAGTATAAGCGCTGGCTGTAGCCGAGACTACTACACTTCGCCTGTATTTAGGCTGGTATTTCAACTATACAAAAGTATAATCGCTGGCTGTAGCAGAGGTTACTACACCTCATCTGTATTTAGGCTAGTATTTCAACTATACAAAGGTATAAGTCCTGGCTGTAGCAGAGACTACCACACCTCGTCTGTATTTAGGCTGGTATTTCAACTATACAAAAGTATAAGCGCTGGCTGTAGCAGAGACTACTATACCTGGTTTGTATTTATGCTGGTATTTCAACTATACAACAGTTTAAGCCCTGGCTGTAGCAGGGACTACTATACCTCGTCTGTATGCAGGCTGGCATTTCAACTATACGAAAGTATAGGCGCTGGCTGTAGCAGAGACTACTATACCTGGTCTGTATCTAGGCTAGTATTTCAACTATACAGAAGTATAAGCGCTGGCTGTAGCAGAGACCACTACACTTCGTCTGTGTCTAGGCTGGTATTGCAACTATACTAAAGTATAAGCGCTGGCTGTAGCAGAGACTACTAACCTCGTCTGTATCTAGGCTGGTATTTCAACTATACAAAAGTATAAGCGCTGGTTGTAGCAGAGACCACTACACCTCGTCTGTATTTAGGCTAGTATTTCAACTATACAAAAGTATATGCGCTGGCTGTAGCAGAGACTACTATACCTCGTCTGCATTTAGGCTAGTATTTGTACTATACAGAAGTATAAGCGCTCGCTCTAGCAGAGACTACTATACCTCGTCTGTATTTAGGCTAGTATTTCAACTATACAAAAGTATAAGCGCTGGCTGTAGCAGAGACTAGTACACCTCTTCTGTATTTAGGCTAGTATTTCAACTATACAGAAGTATAAGCGCTGGCTTTAGCAGAGACTACTATACTTCGTCTGTATTTAAGCTAGTATTTCAACTAAACAAAAGTATAAGCCTTGGCTGTAGCAGAGACTACTACACCTCGTCTGTATTTAGGCTAGTATTTCAACTATACAGAAGTATAAGTGCTGGCTGTAGCAGAGATTCCTGCACCACATCTGTATGTAGGCTGGTATTTCAACTATACCAAAGTATAAGCGCTGGCTGTAGCTGAGACTACTGCATCACATCTGTATGTAGGCTGGTATTTCAACAATGCATAAGTATATTCGCTGGCTGTAGCTTAGACTACTGCACCACATCTGTATGTAGGCTGGTATTTCAACTATACCAAAGTATAAGCGCTGGCTGTAGCAGAGACTACTGCACCACATCTGTTTGTAGGCTGGTATTTCAACTATACCAAAGTATAAGCCCTGGATGTAGCTGAGACTACTCCACCACATCTGTATGTAGTTTGGTATTTCAACTATACCAAAGTATAAGCGCCGGCTGTAGCAGAGACTACTGCACCACACCTGTATGTAGGCTGGTATTTCAATAATGCATATGTATATTCGCTGGCTGTACCTCAGACTACTGCACCACACCTGTATGTAGGCTGGTATTTCAACACTGCATAAGTATATTCGCTGGCTGTAGATGAGACTACTGCACCACATCTGTATGTAGGCTGGTATTTCAACAATGCATAAGTATATTCGCTGGCAGTAGCTTAGACTACTGCACCACACCTGTATGTAGGCTGGTATTTCAACAATGCATAAGTATATTCGCTGGCTGTAGCTTAGACTACTGCACCACACCTGTATATAGGCTGGTATTTCAACAATGCATAAGTATGTTCGCTGCCTGTAGCTTTGACTACTGCACCACACCTGTATGTAGGCTGGTATTTCAACAATGCATAAGTATATTCGCTGGCTGTAGCTTAGACTACTGCACCACACCTGTATGTAGGCTGGTATTTCAACAATGCATAAGTAAATTCCCTGGCTGTAGCTTAGACTACTGCACCACATCTGTATGTAGGCTGGTATTTCAACAATGCATAAGTATATTCGCTGGCAGTAGCTGAGACTACTGCACCACATCTGTATGTAGGCTGGTATTTCAACAATGCATAAGCATATTCGCTGGCTGTAGCTGAGACTACTGCACCACACCTGTATGTTGGCAGGTATTTCAACAATGCATAAGTAATTTCGCAGGCTGTAGCTGAGACTACTGCACCACATCTGTATGTAGGCTGGTATTTCAACAATGCATAAGTATATTCGCTGGCTGTAGCTGAGACTACTGCACCATATCTGTATGTAGGCAGGTATTTCAACAATGCATAAGTATATTCGCTGGCTGTAGCTGAGACTACTGCACCACAACTATATGTAGGCTGGTATTTCAACAATGCATAAGTATATTCGCTGTCTGTAGCTGAGACTACTATACCACATCTGTATGTAGGCTGGTATTTCAACTATAAAAGAATAAGCGCTGGCTGTAGCTGAGACTACTGCACCACACCTGTATGTAGGCTGGTATTTCAACTACAAAAGAATAAGTTCTGGCTGTAGCTGAGACTACAGTACCACATCTGTATGTAGGCTGGTATTTCAACTACAAAAGAATAAGCGCTGGCTGTAGCTGAGACTACTGCACCACATCTGTATGTAGGCTGATATTTCAACTACAAAAGAATAAGCGCTGGCTGTAGCTGAGACTACTGCATCACATCTGTGTGTAGGCTGGTATTTCAACTACAAAAGAACAAGCGCTGGCTGTAGCTGAGATTACTGCACCACATCTGTATGTACGCTGGTATTTCAACTACAAAAGAATAAGCGCTGGCTGTAGCTGAGACTACTGCACCACACCTGTATCTAGGCTGGTATTTCAACTGCAAAAGAATAAGCGCTGGCTGTAGCTGAGACTACAGTACCACATCTGTATATAGGCTGGTATTTCAACAATGCATAAGTATATTCGCTGGCTGTAGCTGAGACTACTGCACCACACCTGTATGTAGGCTGGTATTTCAACAATACATAAGTATATTCGCTGGCTGTAACTTAGACTACAGTACCACATCTGTACGTAGGCTGGTATTTCAGCTACAAAAGAATAAGCGCTGGCTGTAGCTGAGACTACAGTACTACATCTGTACGTAAGCTGGTATTTCAGCTACAAAAGAATAAGCGCTGGCTGTAGCTGAGACTACTGCACCACACCTGTATGTAGGCTGGTATTTCAACTACAAAAGAATAAGCGCTGGCTGTAGCTGAGGCTACTGCTCCACATCTGTATGTAGGCTGGTATTTCAACAATGCATAAGTATATTCGCTGGCTGTAGCTGAGACTACTGCACCACATCTGTATGTAGGCTGGTATTGCAACAATGCATAAGTATATTCGCTGGCTGTAGCTGAGACTACTGCACCACACCTGAGTGTAGGCTGGTATTTCAACAATGCATAAGTATATTCGCTGGCTGTAGCAGAGACTACTGCACCACATCTGTATGTAGGCTGGTATTTCAACAATGCTTAAGTATATTCGCTGGCTGTAGCTGAGACTACTGCACCACATCTGTATGTAGGCTGGTATTTCAACAATGCATAAGTATATTCGCTGGCTGTAGCTGAGACTACTGCACCACACCTGTATGTAGGCTGGTATTTCAACTTCAAAAGAATAAGCGCTGGCTGTAGCAGAGACTACTATACCACATATGTATGTAGGCTGATATTTCAACTACAAAAGAATAAGCGCTGGCTGTAGCTGAGACTACTGCACCACATCTGTATGTAGGCTGGTATTTCAACTACAAAAGAATAAGCGCTGGCTGTAGCTGAGAGTACTGCACCACATCTGTATGTAGGCTGATATTTCAACTACAAAAGAATAAGCGCTGGCTGTAGCTGAGACTACTGCACCACATCTGTATGTAGGCTGGTATTTCAACTACAAAAGAATAAGCGCTGGCTGTAGGTTAGACTACTGCACCACACCTGTATGTAGGCTGGTATTTCAACAATGCATAAGTATATTCGCTGGCTGTAGCTGAGACTACTGCACCACACCAGTATGTAGGCTGGTATTTCAACAATGCATAAGTATATACGCTATCTGTAGCTTAGACTACCGCACCACACCTGTATGTAGGCTGGTACTTCAACTACAAAAGAATAAGTGCTGGCTGTAGCTGAGACTACAGTACCACATCTGTATGTAGGCTGGTATTTCAACTACAGAAGAATTAGCGCTGGCTGTAGCTGAGACTACTATACCACATCTGTATGTAGGCTGGTATTTCAACTACAAAAGAATAAGCGCTGGCTGTAGCTGAGACTACTGCACCACATCTGTATGTAGGCTGATATTTCAACTACAAAAGAATAAGCGCTGGCTGTAGCTGAGACTACTGCATCACATCTGTGTGTAGGCTGGTATTTCAACTACAAAAGAATAAGCGCTGACTGTAGCTGAGATTACTGCACCACATCTGTATGTACGCTGGTATTTCAACTACAAAAGAATAAGCGCTGGCTGTAGCTGAGACTACTGCACCACACCTGTATCTAGGCTGGTATTTCAACTGCAAAAGAATAAGCGCTGGCTGTAGCTGAGACTACAGTACCACATCTGTATGTAGGCTGGTATTTCAACAATGCATAAGTATATTCGCTGGCTGTAGCTGAGACTACTGCACCACACCTGTATGTAGGCTGGTATTTCAACGATACATAAGTATATTCGCTGGCTGTAACTTAGACTACAGTACCACATCTGTACGTAGGCTGGTATTTCAGCTACAAAAGAATAAGCGCTGGCTGTAGCTGAGACTACAGTACTACATCTGTACGTAAGCTGGTATTTCAGCTACAAAAGAATAAGCGCTGGCTGTAGCTGAGACTACTGCACCACACCTGTATGTAGGCTGGTATTTCAACTACAAAAGAATAAGCGCTGGCTGTAGCTGAGGCTACTGCTCCACATCTGTATGTAGGCTGGTATTTCAACAATGCATAAGTATATTCGCTGGCTGTAGCTGAGACTACTGCACCACATCTGTATGTAGGCTGGTATTGCAACAATGCATAAGTATATTCGCTGGCTGTAGCTGAGACTACTGCACCACACCTGAGTGTAGGCTGGTATTTCAACAATGCATAAGTATATTCGCTGGCTGTAGCAGAGACTACTGCACCACATCTGTATGTAGGCTGGTATTTCAACAATGCTTAAGTATATTCGCTGGCTGTAGCTGAGACTACTGCACCACATCTGTATGTAGGCTGGTATTTCAACAATGCATAAGTATATTCGCTGGCTGTAGCTGAGACTACTGCACCACACCTGTATGTAGGCTGGTATTTCAACTTCAAAAGAATAAGCGCTGGCTGTAGCAGAGACTACTATACCACATATGTATGTAGGCTGGTATTTCAACTATAAAAGAATAAGTGCTGTCTGTAGCTGATACTACTATACCACATCTGTATGTAGGCTGGTATTTCATCAATAAAAGAATAAGCGCTGGCTGTAGCTGAGACTACTGCACCACACCTGTATGTAGGCTGGTATTTCAACTACAAAAGAATAAGCGCTGGCTGTAGCTGAGACTACAGTACCGCATCTGTATGTAGGCTGGTATTTCAACAATGCATAAGTATATTCGCTGGCTGTAGCTGAGACTACTGCACCACACCTGTATGTAGGCTGGTATTTCAACAATGCATAAGTATATTCGCTGGCTGTAGCTTAGACTACTGCACCACACCTGTATGTAGGCTGGTATTTCAACTACAAAAGAATAAGTGCTGGCTGTAGCATAGACTACAGTACCACATCTGTATGTGGGCTGGTATTTCAACTACAAAAGAATAAGCGCTGGCTGTAGCTGAGACTACAGTACCACATCTGTATGTAGGCTGGTATTTCAACTACAAAAAATAAGCGCTGGCTGTAGCTGAGACTACTATACCACATCTGTATGTAGGCTGGTATTTCAACTACAAAAGAATAAGCGCTGGCTGTAGCTGAGACTACTATACCACATCTGTATGTAGGCTGGTATTTCAACAATGCATAAGTATATTCGCTGGCTGTAGCTGAGACTACTATACCACATCTGTATGTAGGCTGGTATTTCAACTACAAAAGAATAAGCGCTGGCTGTAGCTGAGACTACTATACCACATCTGTATGTAGGCTGGTATTTCAACAATGCATAAGTATATTCGCTGGCTGTAGCTGAGACTACTGCACCACATCTGTATGTAGGCTGGTATTTCGACAATGCATAAGTATATTCGCTGGCTGTAGCTGAGACTACTGCACCACACCTGAGTGTAGGCTGGTATTTCAACAATGCATAAGTATATTCGCTGGCTGTATTTGAGACTACTGCACCACATCTGTATGTAGGCTGGTATTTCAACAATGCTTAAGTATATTCGCTGGCTGTAGCTGAGACTACTGCACCACATCTGTATGTAGGCTGGTATTTCAACAGTGCATAAGTATATTCGCTGGCTGTAGCTGAGACTACTGCACCACACCTGTATGTAGGCTGGTATTTCAACTTCAAAAGAATAAGCGCTGGCTGTAGCAGAGACTACTATACCACATCTGTATGTAGGCTGGTATTTCAACTATAAAAGAATAAGCGCTGTCTATAGCTGAGACTACTATACCACATCTGTATGTAGGCTGGTATTTCAACTATAAAAGAATAAGCGCTGGCTGTAGCTGAGAATACTGCACCACACATGTATGTAGGCTGGTATTCCAACTACAAAAGAATAAGCGCTGGCTGTAGCTGAGACTACAGTACCGCATCTGTATGTAGGCTGGTATTTCAACAATGCATAAGTATATTCGCTGGCTGTAGCTGAGACTACTGCACTACACCTGTATGTAGGCTGGTATTTCAACAATGCATAAGTATATTCGCTGGCTGTAGCTGAGACTACTGCACCACACCTGTATGTAGGCTGGTATTTCAACAATGCATAAGTATATTCCCTGGCTGTAGCTTAGACTACTGAACCACATCTGTATGTAGGCTGGTATTTCAACAATGCGTAAGTATATTCCCTGGCTGTAGCTTAGACTACTGCACCACATCTTTATGTAGGCTGGTATTTCATTAATACATAACTGCTGGCTGTAGCTGAGACTACAGTACCACATCTTAATGTAGGCTGGTATTTCAACTACAAAAGAATAAGCGCTGGCTGTAGCTGAGACTACTATACCACATCTGTATGTAGGCTGGTATTTCAACTACAAAAGAATATGCGCTGGCTGTAGCTGTGACTACTATACCACATCTGTATGTAGGCTGGTATTTCAACTACAAAAGAATAAGCGCTGGCTGTAGCTGAGACTACTGCACCACATCTGTATGTAGAATGATATTTCAACTACAAAAGAATAAGCGCTGGCTGTAGCTGAGACTACTGCACCACGTCTGTATGTAGGCTGGTATTTCAACTACAAAAGAATAAGCGCTGGCTGTAGCTGAGACTACTGCACCACACCTGTATGTAGGCTGGTATTTCAACAATGCATAAGTATATTCGCTGGTTGTAGCTGAGACTACTGCACCACACCTGTATGTAGGCTGGTATTTCAACAATGCATAAGTATATTCGCTATCTGTAGCTTAGACTACTGCACCACACCTGTATGTAGGCTGGTATTTCAACTATAAAAGAATAAGTGCTGGCTGTAGCTGAGACTACAGTACCACATCTGTATGTAGATTGGTATTTCAACTACAAAAGAATAAGCGCTGGTTGTAGCTGAGACTACTACACCACATCTGTATGTAGGCTGGTATTTCAACTACAAAAGAATAAGTGCTGGCTGTAGCTGAGACTACAGTACCACATCTGTATGTAGGCTGGTATTTCAAAAACAAAAGAATAAGCGCTGGCTGTAGAATAGACTACTATACCACATCTGTGTGTAGGCTGGTATTTCAACAACAAAAGAATAAGCGCTGGCTGTAGCTGAGACTACTATACCACATCTGTATGTAGGCTGGTATTTCAACTACAAAAGAATAAGCGCTGGCTGTAGCTGAGACTACTGCTCCACATCTGTATGTAGGCTGATATTTCAACTACAAAAGAATAAGCGCTGGCTGTAGCTGAGACTACTGCATCACATCTGTGTGTAGGCTGGTATTTCAACTACAAAAGAATAAGCGCTGGCTGTAGCTGAGACTCCTGCACCACATCTGTATGTAGGCTGGTATTTCAACTACAAAAGAATAAGCGCTTGCTGTAGCTGAGACTCCTGCTCCACATCTGTATGTACGTTGGTATTTCAACTACAAAAGAATAAGCGCTTGCTGTAGCTGAGACTACTGCACCACACCTGTATCTAGGCTGGTATTTCAACTACAAAAAATAAGTGCTGGCTGTAACTGAGACTACAGTACCACATCTGTATGTAGGCTGGTATTTCAACAATGCATAAGTATATTCGCTGGCTGTAGCTGAGACTACTGCACCACACCTGTATGTAGGCTGGTATTTCAACAATGCATAAGTATATTCGCTGGCTGTAGCTTAGACTACTGCACCACATCTGTATGTAGGCTGGTATTTCAACAATACATAAGTATATTCGCTGGCTGTAACTTAGACTACAGTACCACACCTGTATGTACGCTGGTATTTCAGCTACAAAAGAATAAGCGCTGGCTGTAGCTGAGGCTAAGGCACCACATCTGTATGTAGGCTGGTATTTCAACAATGCTTAAGTATATTCGCTGGCTGTAGCTGAGACTACTGCACCACATCTGAATGTAGGCTGGTATTTCAACAATGCATAAGTATATTCGCTGGCTGTAGCTGAGACTACTGCACCACACCTGAGTGTAGGCTGGTATTTCAACAATGCATAAGTATATTCGCTGGCTGTAGCTGAGACTACTGCACCACACCTGTATGTAGGCTGGTATTTCAACTATAAAAAGAATAAGCGCTGTCTGTAGCTGAGACTACTATACCACATCTGTATGTAGGCTGGTATTTCAACTATAAAAGAATAAGCGCTGGCTGTAGCTGAGACTACTGCACCACACCTGTATGTAGGCTGGTATTTCAACTACAAAAGAATAAGCGCTGGCTGTAGCTGAGACTACAGTAACACATCTGTATGTAGGCTGGTATTTCAACTACAAAAGAATAAGCGCTGGCTGTAGCTGAGACTACTATACCACATCTGTATGTAGGCTGGTATTTCAACTACAAAAGAATAAGCGGTGGCTGTAGCTGAGACTACTGCACCACATCTGTATGTAGGCTGATATTTCAACTACAAAAAATAAGCGCTGGCTGTAGCTGAGACTACTGCACCACACCTGTATGTAGGCTGGTATTTCAACAATGCATAAGTATATTCGCTGGCTGTAGCTGAGACTACTGCACCACACCTGTATGTAGGCTGGTATTTCAACAATGCATAAGTATATTCCCTGGCTGTAGCTTAGACTACTGAACCACATCTGTATGTAGGCTGGTATTTCAACAATGCGTAAGTATATTCCCTGGCTGTAGCTTAGACTACTGCACCACATCTTTATGTAGGCTGGTATTTCATTAATACATAACTGCTGGCTGTAGCTGAGACTACAGTACCACATCTTAATGTAGGCTGGTATTTCAACTACAAAAGAATAAGCGCTGGCTGTAGCTGAGACTACTATACCACATCTGTATGTAGGCTGGTATTTCAACTACAAAAGAATATGCGCTGGCTGTAGCTGTGACTACTATACCACATCTGTATGTAGGCTGGTATTTCAACTACAAAAGAATAAGCGCTGGCTGTAGCTGAGACTACTGCACCACATCTGTATGTAGAATGATATTTCAACTACAAAAGAATAAGCGCTGGCTGTAGCTGAGACTACTGCACCACGTCTGTATGTAGGCTGGTATTTCAACTACAAAAGAATAAGCGCTGGCTGTAGCTGAGACTACTGCACCACACCTGTATGTAGGCTGGTATTTCAACAATGCATAAGTATATTCGCTGGTTGTAGCTGAGACTACTGCACCACACCTGTATGTAGGCTGGTATTTCAACAATGCATAAGTATATTCGCTATCTGTAGCTTAGACTACTGCACCACACCTGTATGTAGGCTGGTATTTCAACTATAAAAGAATAAGTGCTGGCTGTAGCTGAGACTACAGTACCACATCTGTATGTAGATTGGTATTTCAACTACAAAAGAATAAGCGCTGGTTGTAGCTGAGACTACTACACCACATCTGTATGTAGGCTGGTATTTCAACTACAAAAGAATAAGTGCTGGCTGTAGCTGAGACTACAGTACCACATCTGTATGTAGGCTGGTATTTCAAAAACAAAAGAATAAGCGCTGGCTGTAGAATAGACTACTATACCACATCTGTGTGTAGGCTGGTATTTCAACAACAAAAGAATAAGCGCTGGCTGTAGCTGAGACTACTATACCACATCTGTATGTAGGCTGGTATTTCAACTACAAAAGAATAAGCGCTGGCTGTAGCTGAGACTACTGCTCCACATCTGTATGTAGGCTGATATTTCAACTACAAAAGAATAAGCGCTGGCTGTAGCTGAGACTACTGCATCACATCTGTGTGTAGGCTGGTATTTCAACTACAAAAGAATAAGCGCTGGCTGTAGCTGAGACTCCTGCACCACATCTGTATGTAGGCTGGTATTTCAACTACAAAAGAATAAGCGCTTGCTGTAGCTGAGACTCCTGCTCCACATCTGTATGTACGTTGGTATTTCAACTACAAAAGAATAAGCGCTTGCTGTAGCTGAGACTACTGCACCACACCTGTATCTAGGCTGGTATTTCAACTACAAAAAATAAGTGCTGGCTGTAACTGAGACTACAGTACCACATCTGTATGTAGGCTGGTATTTCAACAATGCATAAGTATATTCGCTGGCTGTAGCTGAGACTACTGCACCACACCTGTATGTAGGCTGGTATTTCAACAATGCATAAGTATATTCGCTGGCTGTAGCTTAGACTACTGCACCACATCTGTATGTAGGCTGGTATTTCAACAATACATAAGTATATTCGCTGGCTGTAACTTAGACTACAGTACCACACCTGTATGTACGCTGGTATTTCAGCTACAAAAGAATAAGCGCTGGCTGTAGCTGAGGCTAAGGCACCACATCTGTATGTAGGCTGGTATTTCAACAATGCTTAAGTATATTCGCTGGCTGTAGCTGAGACTACTGCACCACATCTGAATGTAGGCTGGTATTTCAACAATGCATAAGTATATTCGCTGGCTGTAGCTGAGACTACTGCACCACACCTGAGTGTAGGCTGGTATTTCAACAATGCATAAGTATATTCGCTGGCTGTAGCTGAGACTACTGCACCACACCTGTATGTAGGCTGGTATTTCAACTATAAAAAGAATAAGCGCTGTCTGTAGCTGAGACTACTATACCACATCTGTATGTAGGCTGGTATTTCAACTATAAAAGAATAAGCGCTGGCTGTAGCTGAGACTACTGCACCACACCTGTATGTAGGCTGGTATTTCAACTACAAAAGAATAAGCGCTGGCTGTAGCTGAGACTACAGTAACACATCTGTATGTAGGCTGGTATTTCAACTACAAAAGAATAAGCGCTGGCTGTAGCTGAGACTACTATACCACATCTGTATGTAGGCTGGTATTTCAACTACAAAAGAATAAGCGGTGGCTGTAGCTGAGACTACTGCACCACATCTGTATGTAGGCTGATATTTCAACTACAAAAAATAAGCGCTGGCTGTAGCTGAGACTACTGCACCACACCTGTATGTAGGCTGGTATTTCAACAATGCATAAGTATATTCGCTGGCTGTAGCTGAGACTACTGCACCACACCTGTATGTAGGCTGGTATTTCAACAATGCATAAGTATATTCCCTGGCTGTAGCTTAGACTACTGCACCACATCTGTATGTAGGCTGGTATTTCAACAATGCGTAAGTATATTCCCTGGCTGTAGCTTAGACTACTGCACCACATCTTTATGTAGGCTGGTATTTCATTAATACATAACTGCTGGCTGTAGCTGAGACTACAGTACCACATCTTAATGTAGGCTGGTATTTCAACTACAAAAGAATAAGCGCTGGCTGTAGCTGAGACTACTATACCACATCTGTATGTAGGCTGGTATTTCAACTACAAAAGAATATGCGCTGGCTGTAGCTGTGACTACTATACCACATCTGTATGTAGGCTGGTATTTCAACTACAAAAGAATAAGCGCTGGCTGTAGCTGAGACTACTGCACCACATCTGTATGTAGAATGATATTTCAACTACAAAAGAATAAGCGCTGGCTGTAGCTGAGACTACTGCACCACGTCTGTATGTAGGCTGGTATTTCAACTACAAAAGAATAAGCGCTGGCTGTAGCTGAGACTACTGCACCACACCTGTATGTAGGCTGGTATTTCAACAATGCATAAGTATATTCGCTGGTTGTAGCTGAGACTACTGCACCACACCTGTATGTAGGCTGGTATTTCAACAATGCATAAGTATATTCGCTATCTGTAGCTTAGACTACTGCACCACACCTGTATGTAGGCTGGTATTTCAACTATAAAAGAATAAGTGCTGGCTGTAGCTGAGACTACAGTACCACATCTGTATGTAGATTGGTATTTCAACTACAAAAGAATAAGCGCTGGTTGTAGCTGAGACTACTACACCACATCTGTATGTAGGCTGGTATTTCAACTACAAAAGAATAAGTGCTGGCTGTAGCTGAGACTACAGTACCACATCTGTATGTAGGCTGGTATTTCAAAAACAAAAGAATAAGCGCTGGCTGTAGAATAGACTACTATACCACATCTGTATGTAGGCTGGTATTTCAACAACAAAAGAATAAGCGCTGGCTGTAGCTGAGACTACTATACCACATCTGTATGTAGGCTGGTATTTCAACTACAAAAGAATAAGCGCTGGCTGTAGCTGAGACTACTGCTCCACATCTGTATGTAGGCTGATATTTCAACTACAAAAGAATAAGCGCTGGCTGTAGCTGAGACTACTGCATCACATCTGTGTGTAGGCTGGTATTTCAACTACAAAAGAATAAGCGCTGGCTGTAGCTGAGACTCCTGCACCACATCTGTATGTAGGCTGGTATTTCAACTACAAAAGAATAAGCGCTTGCTGTAGCTGAGACTCCTGCTCCACATCTGTATGTACGTTGGTATTTCAACTACAAAAGAATAAGCGCTTGCTGTAGCTGAGACTACTGCACCACACCTGTATCTAGGCTGGTATTTCAACTACAAAAAATAAGTGCTGGCTGTAACTGAGACTACAGTACCACATCTGTATGTAGGCTGGTATTTCAACAATGCATAAGTATATTCGCTGGCTGTAGCTGAGACTACTGCACCACACCTGTATGTAGGCTGGTATTTCAACAATGCATAAGTATATTCGCTGGCTGTAGCTTAGACTACTGCACCACATCTGTATGTAGGCTGGTATTTCAACAATACATAAGTATATTCGCTGGCTGTAACTTAGACTACAGTACCACACCTGTATGTACGCTGGTATTTCAGCTACAAAAGAATAAGCGCTGGCTGTAGCTGAGGCTAAGGCACCACATCTGTATGTAGGCTGGTATTTCAACAATGCTTAAGTATATTCGCTGGCTGTAGCTGAGACTACTGCACCACATCTGAATGTAGGCTGGTATTTCAACAATGCATAAGTATATTCGCTGGCTGTAGCTGAGACTACTGCACCACACCTGAGTGTAGGCTGGTATTTCAACAATGCATAAGTATATTCGCTGGCTGTAGCTGAGACTACTGCACCACACCTGTATGTAGGCTGGTATTTCAACTATAAAAAGAATAAGCGCTGTCTGTAGCTGAGACTACTATACCACATCTGTATGTAGGCTGGTATTTCAACTATAAAAGAATAAGCGCTGGCTGTAGCTGAGACTACTGCACCACACCTGTATGTAGGCTGGTATTTCAACTACAAAAGAATAAGCGCTGGCTGTAGCTGAGACTACAGTAACACATCTGTATGTAGGCTGGTATTTCAACTACAAAAGAATAAGCGCTGGCTGTAGCTGAGACTACTATACCACATCTGTATGTAGGCTGGTATTTCAACTACAAAAGAATAAGCGGTGGCTGTAGCTGAGACTACTGCACCACATCTGTATGTAGGCTGATATTTCAACTACAAAAAATAAGCGCTGGCTGTAGCTGAGACTACTGCACCACACCTGTATGTAGGCTGGTATTTCAACAATGCATAAGTATATTCGCTGGCTGTAGCTGAGACTACTGCACCACACCTGTATGTAGGCTGGTATTTCAACAATGCATAAGTATATTCCCTGGCTGTAGCTTAGACTACTGCACCACATCTGTATGTAGGCTGGTATTTCAACAATGCGTAAGTATATTCCCTGGCTGTAGCTTAGACTACTGCACCACATCTTTATGTAGGCTGGTATTTCATTAATACATAACTGCTGGCTGTAGCTGAGACTACAGTACCACATCTTAATGTAGGCTGGTATTTCAACTACAAAAGAATAAGCGCTGGCTGTAGCTGAGACTACTATACCACATCTGTATGTAGGCTGGTATTTCAACTACAAAAGAATATGCGCTGGCTGTAGCTGTGACTACTATACCACATCTGTATGTAGGCTGGTATTTCAACT
This sequence comes from Hymenopus coronatus, assembly GCA_030762935.1. NCBI lineage: Eukaryota > Metazoa > Arthropoda > Insecta > Mantodea > Hymenopodidae > Hymenopus > Hymenopus coronatus. Next base: position 371,261,346 of record CM060900.1, on the reverse strand, counting down.
ACAAAAGAATAAGCGCTGGCTGTAGCTGAGACTACTGCACCACATCTGTATGTAGAATGATATTTCAACTACAAAAGAATAAGCGCTGGCTGTAGCTGAGACTACTGCACCACGTCTGTATGTAGGCTGGTATTTCAACTACAAAAGAATAAGCGCTGGCTGTAGCTGAGACTACTGCACCACACCTGTATGTAGGCTGGTATTTCAACAATGCATAAGTATATTCGCTGGTTGTAGCTGAGACTACTGCACCACACCTGTATGTAGGCTGGTATTTCAACAATGCATAAGTATATTCGCTATCTGTAGCTTAGACTACTGCACCACACCTGTATGTAGGCTGGTATTTCAACTATAAAAGAATAAGTGCTGGCTGTAGCTGAGACTACAGTACCACATCTGTATGTAGATTGGTATTTCAACTACAAAAGAATAAGCGCTGGTTGTAGCTGAGACTACTACACCACATCTGTATGTAGGCTGGTATTTCAACTACAAAAGAATAAGTGCTGGCTGTAGCTGAGACTACAGTACCACATCTGTATGTAGGCTGGTATTTCAAAAACAAAAGAATAAGCGCTGGCTGTAGAATAGACTACTATACCACATCTGTATGTAGGCTGGTATTTCAACAACAAAAGAATAAGCGCTGGCTGTAGCTGAGACTACTATACCACATCTGTATGTAGGCTGGTATTTCAACTACAAAAGAATAAGCGCTGGCTGTAGCTGAGACTACTGCTCCACATCTGTATGTAGGCTGATATTTCAACTACAAAAGAATAAGCGCTGGCTGTAGCTGAGACTACTGCATCACATCTGTGTGTAGGCTGGTATTTCAACTACAAAAGAATAAGCGCTGGCTGTAGCTGAGACTCCTGCACCACATCTGTATGTAGGCTGGTATTTCAACTACAAAAGAATAAGCGCTTGCTGTAGCTGAGACTCCTGCTCCACATCTGTATGTACGTTGGTATTTCAACTACAAAAGAATAAGCGCTTGCTGTAGCTGAGACTACTGCACCACACCTGTATCTAGGCTGGTATTTCAACTACAAAAAATAAGTGCTGGCTGTAACTGAGACTACAGTACCACATCTGTATGTAGGCTGGTATTTCAACAATGCATAAGTATATTCGCTGGCTGTAGCTGAGACTACTGCACCACACCTGTATGTAGGCTGGTATTTCAACAATGCATAAGTATATTCGCTGGCTGTAGCTTAGACTACTGCACCACATCTGTATGTAGGCTGGTATTTCAACAATACATAAGTATATTCGCTGGCTGTAACTTAGACTACAGTACCACACCTGTATGTACGCTGGTATTTCAGCTACAAAAGAATAAGCGCTGGCTGTAGCTGAGGCTAAGGCACCACATCTGTATGTAGGCTGGTATTTCAACAATGCTTAAGTATATTCGCTGGCTGTAGCTGAGACTACTGCACCACATCTGAATGTAGGCTGGTATTTCAACAATGCATAAGTATATTCGCTGGCTGTAGCTGAGACTACTGCACCACACCTGAGTGTAGGCTGGTATTTCAACAATGCATAAGTATATTCGCTGGCTGTAGCTGAGACTACTGCACCACACCTGTATGTAGGCTGGTATTTCAACTATAAAAAGAATAAGCGCTGTCTGTAGCTGAGACTACTATACCACATCTGTATGTAGGCTGGTATTTCAACTATAAAAGAATAAGCGCTGGCTGTAGCTGAGACTACTGCACCACACCTGTATGTAGGCTGGTATTTCAACTACAAAAGAATAAGCGCTGGCTGTAGCTGAGACTACAGTAACACATCTGTATGTAGGCTGGTATTTCAACTACAAAAGAATAAGCGCTGGCTGTAGCTGAGACTACTATACCACATCTGTATGTAGGCTGGTATTTCAACTACAAAAGAATAAGCGCTGGCTGTAGCTGAGACTACTGCACCACATCTGTATGTAGGCTGATATTTCAACTACAAAAAATAAGCGCTGGCTGTAGCTGAGACTACTGCACCACACCTGTATGTAGGCTGGTATTTCAACAATGCATAAGTATATTCGCTGGCTGTAGCTGAGACTACTGCACCACACCTGTATGTAGGCTGGTATTTCAACAATGCATAAGTATATTCCCTGGCTGTAGCTTAGACTACTGCACCACATCTGTATGTAGGCTGGTATTTCAACAATGCGTAAGTATATTCCCTGGCTGTAGCTTAGACTACTGCACCACATCTTTATGTAGGCTGGTATTTCATTAATACATAACTGCTGGCTGTAGCTGAGACTACAGTACCACACCTGTACGTAAGCTGGTATATCAGCTACAAAAGAATAAGCGCTGGCTGTAGCTGAGACTACAGTACCACACCTGTATTTAGGCTGGTATTTCAACTACAAAAGAATAAGCGCTGGCTGTAGCTGAGACTACAGTACTACATCTGTACGTAAGCTGGTATTTCAGCTACAAAAGAATAAGCGCTGGCTGTAGCTGAGACTCCTGCACCACACCTGTATGTAGGCTTGTATTTCAACTACAAAAGAATAAGCGGTGGCTGTAGCTGAGACTACAGTACAACATCTGTACGTAAGCTGGTATTTCAACTACACAGAAGTACAAGCGCTGGCTAAAACACAACTAGCTGTGTATGCATGTTGGTATATTTACTATACAAGAGTATAAACACCAACTGCGCAGAAGCTATTGTACTTCTTATGCTTGAAAGCTTATATCTGAACTATGTAAGATTATAAGCGTCGGCTAATTAAGTAATTACTTTGCCTTTTCATTTTGAAATCTGTTATCTCAATTATGCAGGAGTATAAGTACCGGTTAAGGCAGAACCCGTACTCGTCTAGAACAATTACAGGATATTTCTCGAAATGACTAGAAATAGATACATAATTAGCTCAGCAGTGTGTATTACAAACCTAGCAACCTAAAAGTTAGAGCAAGATTCGAACTCTGTTAGAAACCGGCCGCCCTAACCACTGGTATACCAAGAAGTACAGCTGCGGATATGTAGGTTAGAGGAGCTCCCTAAGGGATATTCTTGAGATTTGTTAATCCTAACGGAAGAGATTATAATTGTTGTTGTTGTTATTATTATTATTGCCATTATTAATATTTTATTTATTATGATTATTGTTATGGAATTTTCAATCAGTATTCAGAACTATATCCTAGTGCTAAAACAAGTAATAAACACCTAGTATGTCTGTTAATGGACGTAACAATCAAATGGTAATACACCAAATCCATTTGCCTCCAACACGTAAGTGTTAGCAGTATGAAATAGCTTGTAATTAAAAAATCTAATAAGTTTCATTCACATGGCTTTCTCTGTGTGTTCTGATTTTTTATAGTATTTAACGCCCGCTTTTGCTGCTGTGGCACCACAGACGATGACACTGGTGATACATGAAATGAAGATGTAGCACAGGTAGAATGCGATGGCGGGAGAAACCGGAGAACCTGAAGAAAACCTACCCCCGCTCAGCTTTGTCCATCAGAAATCTCATGCGGTCGCTTGGGATTGAACCCGGGCCGTCTTGGTGAGAGGCGAATAGTTTAACCACTCAGCCACGGCACAGCCGTTATCTGTTCTGCAAAGAAACTATTCCTACAAAAGATTATTCTTTTATCTACAGATGCATATCAAGATAAACATTATTAGAGATGGTCTTATTACATTCTTCCTTGCAAGTAGAATTAAAATATGGGTGTACACCATACTAAAGCGACAGTCAAATGTTTTAAAAGCTGTCGCTATGCAACTGTCATTGCAATTCACTTCTTTGCGTGGACAAGAGAAAAACAAAAGAAACACGGATAATTTCCTTATGAGGAAAGTCAAAATATTTTAAAACTGAAACCAATACCAGCGAATATTTCTGAAATAATTAGCTCTAAAACCTATATGACATAAATTGTGTTTTAACGAGATTTACAATGTTTCTGAAATAAGCTTTTGTCTATCTCTTACGGTTTACCAGTTATGCAAATGTCATCCAAAATGAAGAGCACTTTAGTTGCTGTTTCCAAGGAATTTAGGATATAAATTTTATTTGCCATATAAACATCCTTAATATACGTCATATTAATACAAATCGTTACACATTTTTATATGACTGAAAATTTGGAAACATTTTCCATGGAAATGGTATTTGCGGTCTTGGTGAACTTAAATACCAAGTTTGCTATTTAACCGAATTTTCGTTATGCTGCCCAGACACACACAGAAACATAAACTGATATTTTTGAAAGTTTTGTTTGTTTGTTTTGAATCAGTGGGTCCTCAAACATGTATTCCGCGTAAAATTTCGGTATCGAATTATAGGAATATATATAGTATCTTCACTATCTGCTGTGTACAGTATTCATACGTGCTAGAGGAAGTAAAAACTGAAACTGTGACAAATAGTCCTACTTAAAGCAATGATATTGCTGCAGATGTCTTTTAACATCTTTCATTTTGCCATGCAGTCTGCCTTTTCGAACAAAGGGGACGGTAATTTGAGAACGCCTCTGTCACTTCTTCTGAATGGAAGCTGATATCTCAACTGTACAAGAGTATAAGCTCCGGCTTTATTAGAACAAATGTTACCTGTCCTGTATGGAGCTTGTGTCACATATATTAAAAGGAGTATAAGTGCCAGCCTTAGCAGAAAGTACCTTACCACTTCTGTATGGAATCTGGTATCTCAATTTTAGAAGAGTATTAGCCCGGATTACAGCAGAAGCTGCTCTACTTCATATAGATGGATGCCGATATCTTAAACACACAAAGTATACGCGCTGGTTATAGCAAAAATCAACCTTACATGTTATATATGGCAGCACAAGAATTGTAAGCACCGGAATTATACAAGCCAACTTAGTTCTCTTACCTTTTGCCCCTCCAATACTAGAAGTTTCCTATTTCTCCCGTCCTTTCAGCTGCATCTCTAAATTTCCTTCCAACAAGTCCTTCACTTCCTGGGTGGTCCGAAATTGTCTTCTCTCTTCTAGCCCGGAAATCAGGAAATTGCATTTTCTATAATCGTATTCCATAGTTTGCGATATTCTGTACCTCCGTTCTTATACTGGCCACTTTAAAGTTTGATACATGTTTCATTTCCTTTGCTTCTTTATCCAGTATGCTGAATTTGTCGTAATGTTTACTTCCATTGCCTTTATTGTTAGTAGAATCTCTTCCAAAGGTGGCTGATTTTCCTTTAAGGGCTTGAGTCGTTTTATGAGCTGGTAGCACTGAGAATGCCACATTTTACAGTATCTCTCAGTTATGGTACTCGAAAAATGTCTGGCTAAACATGGCCAAATATGAATATATTAACGTTCTGGGTAAAGCTGCTTAAGCGGTTTTCCTTTCGTCCGGAATTCATTTCCATTTCTCTCATCACTAACAAGATGATAGAGAAGGAGCATATAGCTATCAGGTTAACTTGCGCTATTTTAAATTCTCTATTCTTCTTCTTATTTTATTTGGATGTGTTAAATGCACTTATTATTTCTCAGTAGACTTCGATGCCAACACCTGTTGTTGCTTAGCTACTTCTTTTCCATTATAGCGAGTGTTTCTTTCGAAGAAGTCTTCATTCCTCCACAGCTAGCTTAGCAATATTTTCGTTTAGCAAGGGAGATGAGCTTTTCACGTACTTTTCACTTGCAATTATACTTTATTTCCTCTTTATTTGTAATTATACTTTCTGTACTTTATATGAGGAATTCAAAGACCTAAATCATGAAATAATATGTAACTGGCCTTGCAGATAAACCACTGAATCTTAGACTGTAGTACCGCATAGACGCCTAGTTGGGAATATAATCTCTCGCTCTCTCTCTCTCTCTCTCTGTATATATGAAATGTATGTAGCACATCACTTCTGAACGACTTCATTAAACTGAACAATTCTTTGTTTTTGTTGTGTTCTTTATTAACGCGACAAAGTTTGTTTCTGCAAACGAAAATGTTTAAAAATCGTAGGGAGAGTTTATAAAGTCTCATGATATGAAACAGCATACAGTGCCAAGGGAACGCAATCGGCTAGTAACCGCCAGATGACAGTAGTATCACGGTTATTTGTTGCTAAATGGTAGTTGCATTCAAAGTTAAGGTAACGCAGCAGTTTATCCCGACAATGACGCAACGCAACAGTGATATTCAAATATATTTTTATGTATTAACTGAATTTTGCTTATTCCTATCATTTAAAATAAAGAAGCAAAGAAGCATTCCTGGCAACGAATACCTAGAGTACGTACTTATTTATTTGCCACCAGATGGCCGTAGTACTGCTCTATTTTTCTTCCCCATTCAATGCCAAGGGAATGCACCCGGTTATTGGGTCAATGATGCAAGCTAACAGCGAAAATAAATATATTTCTTATATATTAAATATAGTGGCTTGGTCACATCGTTTAAATAAAGAAATAAAAACGTACTTGTTTCACGAATAAAGTATATTTTTGTTGTAATTCTTTAAAATGAACAAGTTAAAAACCATGAACATAACTAATAATCCTTCTTGGAATCTGAAAATGGCGAAGAAATGACGGGACTCGAAAAGTAAACCGTTTTGGTTTAACTTCCTTAGACAGATGTCGGTTATTTGAGGTTGTGTGGTACATGAGCTAGCTAAAGGTGATTTCATCAGAATAAGAAGATACTCCCGTCACCATCACGCTCCATTTCGGTGCTCTTAATACATTTGACAAGTAATATTTTGGGTTAAATGGAGAAATTTAATACACAAAGCTATCATCAAATAAAAACTTGCCAATTGCCCAACCGATATACTTGCTCTTTAGTTATGTCATTGTTATCCTTAAAATGGCTGTTTTGACATAGAAGAAAATAAAGAAATAGGTGGAAAACAGTAGGAATAAAGGAAACAAAGAGATTCGGAAGAAGCTTGAATGTTACTTTGTGACTTTCTCCTTAATGTAATTTATTACATATTTCATCGTTTGCCCGCCACACTGTCAAAGCGCTGCCGTTACTGTTATTAAGGCAAAGATATCCTTGCTTACTTACCCTGTTAACTCCATGTGTCATCCTTTCCACGCTACCTTGTGGGTGTGCTGACTTCCTCTTTTTCGCAATACCAACTATATGTGCTACATTACACAGATTCTTAGACATTGGCAATGGGAAAATTCTTGTTAACACTTCTATTGGCCTCATTTCGTTTCCACCAAATTGTTATCACTTCACAACGTCAAAGGAAGAATTAATATCAAAGATGTTCCCAAATATTGATGGAAATTACAAATCCCGTGCTTGGTTGAGCGAACGAGCCATTTTAGCAGCAAGTAATAAGAATGTAGATGATTTGAATATAACAATTCAGAGTAAAACTGGTGGACAAATGCATGCATTTAAGTCGATTGATTCCGTTACCGATCCAAATGAAGTCGTCAATTATCCAACTGAATTCCTAAATTCGTTGGATTTGCCAGGTTTACCGCCACACAATTTACAGCTCAAGGTTGACTCAGTGATAATTTGCTACAATCTGAATCAGCCGCAATTAAGCATCGGAACAACACTGGCTGTTAAAAACGTATGACAAATTTGATTTATGCTTCTATAAGCATACGAAAGTTCAAAGGCGAGGTTGTGCTTATTCCAAGACTACCACTAATACCAACCTACTTTCCTTTCGAATTTAAGCGTGATCATTTCCCACTGCACCTTGCATTCGCCATGACAATAATTCCCAAGGTCAATCGTAGAAGTGTGTGGAATAAACCTTGAATTGTCGTGTTTTCGCATGGGCAGTTGATCGTTGCGCGCTTGAGTGTCGGCAAACCATCGGTTTACTCTGCGGAAGGAAAAACGAAAAATATTGTACATTGCAATCAAGTATTGTCAAATTATTTAATTGTAATTTTATTTCATTGCATGGCTGTGCTGTAAACGGAAGATTTTGTCTCAGTCTTTTATTAGGTTTACCATCCGTACGAAGCAGGGGCGGGCAACTAGTATGCTATACAAATGGGTATGGAACTTACCTGACGACGCAGAGTTCCACTTTCCCTCGAGATTTGTTCAAGAGCATAACATAAGAAGGAAAATGTTTAAATACAAAAGCGAATTATATGAATAGATATATAATATATAGATATATAACTATTTAAGAAAAATAATAAATTGAAGGACCATCAATGCGACAGTATGAGTTTTTATTAAAAATGAAATAGCCTCATCTGGCATACCGGTAACACAGCTTTCACGGTATACCTTGTCGCGTCGTGTCTGTGTATGCTTATACTGCCCACATTGTTATAACTTAATTAGCGTTAATTTATGGCGGATGCGGGAAAGACACTTTCTCTATGCCTTCTTTAACGCGTCAGTCAAGTGAAAACCGACAGCATACAGAAATTAAGAATGAGTCCACCGTATTTGTTGCAAGGACCTCTACAGTTATCACGTACCTGTTTTAGTGGGAGTCGAGTCCCTCGCAGCTTCGGTGTCACTGTCAAGGGTGAGATGTCAATAGTGCAGTTAGTATATCTCAGGGTGGAAGCAGGAAAGAATATAGGTACGGATACTGGCTTAAGAATTAAGAATAGCAGCAGGACCCTTTTTCGCTCTGAAGTTTATTCATCGACGAAACATCAAATGCTATGATGAAGTCATCTTGACAAACAGTAATATTGTACATCTCTCTTAGCACTTTTTACATTCGGAGAAACACTTTAAATATATGTAGCCCTTTACATTACACTTATTTCGCACTTTGTAATTTGAGCACGGAATTCTCACTCTGAGTAGCGTGAAATACTCCTCGGAATGACAGGACAAGCTGGGCAAATTCTGAGATTGTGTCTCTTTAAATAACCCAGGAGGCAAAATGTCTGCCTTAAGCTTCCTTAATGCTGATTGACAAATATTCGCCGCCAAAACGTATACCCGGCGTCACCATATTACGTGGTTTTATTGAATTTAGATCATGTGACTCTTGGATACAATGAGAATTATCCTTTTGGTAAATAGTAGGGACTTTTACCGAGTTCGCACTTGTAATTCTAATGCACGCACAAGAGAAAAAGAAACCCTACGAATTCCCAAGGTTTTTGCAGACAATAGATGGTGTTGTTTGTTATATCCCACTGCGTAATTTTTGCAGCTCTACCTTGGAACACGTTAACATAGTTAAAGTTACAATTTATTAAGTAAATACAAGAAAAAAAAGTAAGTCACTTATACAAACATGTAATTAGAATAAGAAAATTATTGGGGATTGTTTACAGGCCTATGGTATTAACACAATAATCATTATAGAGCAGTGACGTCAAGAATTACTATCTCAAATTTTATGGCATCCTTGGGAAGGGAATTAAAGCCGGTGGTCTCGAGTTTTGTCAAATAAAAAAAAACTAGCCTAATATAGCCATTTGAACAAAATGCACTATTCTTCGCGCACAACATGGAATGGGACGCTTAGGTCCTCAGGAGTTCATAAGGGTGTCCATAAATAAACTTAAAGTAACTCCCACACCTTCGACGAGGAACTTTCAGCAACTCGCTTAAGAAAGTGAAACATTCATTACATGCGGACTCGTTTACCTCGTTAAAATATCCGCTTTGAGTGTGCTTGTGCATTTTGTTTCAAACTGGAGTGAAACGAGATTACTTTCTATCAGTAACTCTACTTAATTTTGCAATGGACTCAAGTATGTAGTAAATAATAATAATAATAATAATAATAATAATAATAATAATAATAATAATAATAACATAGGTCAACAGTGATTTTCATGTTTTATATTTTGAGGTTTTTTTATTATAATTTTCATGCCCTGATTCCAAAAAATGAAGCTCATATAGTCGTATCACTTATCATTTCCTTCAAAGTTCATATCGTATATTGTTATTTATTGGTATATTTTTGTGTGAGCATGAACCATTACATCATTAGAACAATACCACTTATTGGAATAAAGCTATTTAAAGGAACTAGTTGCCTGTTAAATGGCCGATTGCAGTACATCCTAAGTTGCTTATACCATTTGGTAGTGACTTTTTCTATTAAAGGGCTTAAATATTTGTTCTATAAAGTAAGTAATTAACATATAAGTACTACAATTTTAACATATTTTTGGTTTAGTTTAGTTTAACTAAACTAATCTTTAACCTAGTTGGTCTTATCGGACGATGAATGAAATTGTTGAAATGATGCTCAAATAATCTCGGAGTCCATGGAGCTTAAAGTTACTCGACATTCGTCTTCTCAGGATAAGGGAAAACCCTGAAGAAAAATAAATCTTATCCAGGTAACTCACCTTAAGCGAGATTCGATCTCATGACCTGTTGAATGTGAACCAGACGCGCTACCACCACACTACCCACTCGGGCTTTTGGCATCTGTATCATGCGTAATTCCATACAAAAGAATGGAAGGAAGGTGGTGAGTAAATAATCCAAATTCATTTTGCTGTATTTGTGACAGTTTCTCTATGAAACAGCTTCATTTATAAAAAAAGACTTACAAGGTTTGCTCTGGAATTGAACTTGGTGATTAATTCAGGCATTGGGCTCCTCTACAGTGTTTGTGTTGAAGACTTATGGAATTGGACAGAAGGGAAGAAACAATCTCCATGTCTTGGAATGCCATTCATGTGGAGTGAGCCTCAAAATCACAGTACTGTCTTTTAATTTTGTAAAATGCGCAATGTAAAGGGTCTAATACAAAGAATAAAAAGTAGATACTCAAACTTCTTATTCGCTATTCCTGTCCTCAGTTGCCCATGGGTGAACATTAGTGGTTGAAGCGGGGAAATTTAAAAATAATGTGCATGATATTAGGACAACAGGGATTCACAAAATGTTCATGTTATTTTGCGAGTGGGATAGTAGCACAAAAGACAAACAAAGAGAGTATAATACAGGTGTAAGAATATAATAAGGGGTAGCCTAGTGGAATCAAAGAAAATTCTTTCCGGTGCAAAATTAAGAGAAGCAATCTTCGTGGGTTCGCAAATCAGAGCTGAATTTAAACACAGGCAATTTGAAGCTGCTGTGACTCTTCAACAAAAACAAAATGCTTGGAATGCATTTAAAGAAATTATGGACAATTTTCTAAGAAACAATGCACTTTCTGATTATGACGAGTTTGTGAAAAACTGCTACAGTAGTTCAGAACTATAGGATGCAACATGAGTCTCAAATTAGAATTTCTCTTATCTCATTTGAAAGTATTTCCTGAAAACCTGTAGGCTGTCATCGAGGTTGAGGAATAAGGAGAGGAGGTTCCAGTACGGTATTCGAGAAATGGAGAGAAGATACCAAGGAGGATGAAATACTTCGGTGATTGGATATTACTGCTGGATTCTTTGTAGGAATTCTGCAGAAACACAAGAGAAAATAACAAAGGCACAAAATTTAATGGTGTACTGTTTATAAATAAAGGTAAATGTAAAATTTTAAAATAAAATCTCACATATTAATTTGTAACTTTTAAACAAATCATAGTTACATACATTTCTGAAAAAAAAAGTGAATATTTCATTCTTGAAAGAAAAAAGGAGGTAATTTTTAAAACAATGATATTGAAATATTAAGAACCGCCTTTCAAATGTAGGTATGACATGCTTAAGAGTAAATTAATATCAACAGGTGCAAAATTAAGAATTTATAACAAAGATATACAATCAACAGTAACATATACTTAGTTGTAAAGTCTGGATGATGAAATGTTCTGAAATACATAACTTTTTAATATTTGTAATAAAGATTCTGACAGGACTATATACCCAGAAAAAAACAAGCAAGGGCAATGGCGAATCCAGGGAAATGAATAACTATGTAATAAATAAAATTCAACAATCTTAAATTTTATAAATGTGCTCTCTCGGGAATATACATCCTGTATAGATATGCGCTAACTATGTTAGACTTCACTTTAGATGGACAGAAGATAATACCAGGTGGCCCAAAAACCCCGTATTGAGCGTGTGTAGATGTTTCTTCATGTGTTAAAAGAGTTGTAAAATTCAACAGGGTTGCTTCAAATTAAAACCAGCCAGTGAAGAACTAGCGAGAGGCACCTTCGTTTTACCACTCTTAATGAGTGCGACCAGCTTCACCGTCTATGTGATAAGCAAAATATAAATATCGCTAAGGATGATATACTGAAAGTCCTCAAAAGTATGCAAATGATAACTGGAACTTATCAGAGAACACATATAGTGGAGGGCTATTGTAGTGAAAACCAAAACTTTCAGTTAATCAAGTTGCAGAACCTATTAAGAAGAATAATCTATATTCCCTCCTAAAAACTATACATGGTTAGTAATCGAAAGTTTATAATAAGCTTCCAAAATATACTTTAAATGTTGCATGCATATCGCCTGCATTTGTTCTTATTTGTATTGAAGTATTACGTAACCAACATATTATATAATATGTACTCAATGTTTCCTTCGGTAATGATTGTGGACTTAGATTGACTTGAAACAGTATTTCAGCACAGCGTAAAAGATGTTGACAAGCAGAGAAGGAAGGAAAGAAGGGGGAGTTGCTAGGAAACGTATCTTACTGGAGCTTACGTCTTCTGGCAAGAAGTGAAAGCCGCGTAGCTATAACAGCCGTCATTTCATTTATCGTGGAAAGATCTGTTGCTCTGCGGCGTTGAATTCCTTGAGGCAATTGCACTTTCGCGCACCTCACCTGACTATAGTTCTAAAAATCTAATGCTTCAATGTTTTCGTAAGGAAGTAATAGTCTCTCGATGTTACAGTCGTCTTCAGTCTTCACCAAAGGTATTCACCACGGCTAATACACAATAATAAAACCCAAAAAAAGGCACCCCTATTATAGACTTCTTTGAATGTACAATTAAATATTATAAACGTATATTCATGAATATTACTTTTGATGTATTAAGTAAAAGTGGTGTAGTGATTATCATATCAGTCTCTTTTCCCATGGTCGCGGATTCAAATCTGGCGGAGGGCGGTGAATTTCTTCGGGTGTAAAAATCCTTAGTGTGGCTTCCTTCGGAAGGGAAGTACAGCCCTTGATTCAGTGTCGTAGATTCACGGCACGTAAAAGAACCTCAAGCTCGATAAAAAGGCCTCTTAGCAAAGTTAAGTGGCGTTCACGCCCAGCATAGAATGAGACGCTGAGAACGACAGTAGTTAAAGAGCGTCCATGAATAAAATTTCATTTCATTTAATTACCGAGAAAAGTGCACTGCCTGAACATGTTACATAAAAGGAAATCATAATACAAAAATGTGCATAGGAAGTGCGCTGGTCCTAACCTCTTGACCTTCAGCAAGCAATTTGGTAACAAACTTTCTGCGACCTTGCCTACGCTTCTTCGCCAGGAAGAAGAAACTCATTTCTTCACCACAAACCATGTCAGCGGTACGTATTCTGGCTAAGGTATCCTGAAGCTCTTGCGCTTTATGGTGCTGGATATGAGCTTTGACCTCCCGGAGTTGATAATGTATGTCCTCCCCTTGTTTTTGGAGCTGGTGTAACTCTTGTAGCCCTTCGAGATAAAAATCCAAATTTGCTTTCCGAGCCAACGCTCTAAGACATGCTGCGGCTTTAAAAAGGGAGCAAACCAGTGGCTTTGCCTTATAGATCCACCATGCTGCCTTATTTGGAGAACTCTGAAAAGACTTCTGCAAATTCGACCAAGATATTTAGAATTCTATCATGACCTCGGTATCTGTAAGTAAGGAGCAATTAAGCTTTCACAACCCTGGACCACTACGAAATGCCGACTGGCCCCGTACAAAGTTGAACACAACAATGTAACCGAGCTTGAATTCCCAGCTATCTCCAAATTGGAGCTGGTCCACCAGCTGCTGCAATGTAATACAACCATTAAAAATCCCTCTTTGATACTTGGCTGCTTGAATATAGTTAATAATAGGGAACTCCGAGGAATGTGGGTTAAAAACTCCTGTCGAAAAAGTCCTCTTGTGGTTTACATTTGTTGCTTCCCGCGGGGGCATAGATATTCACTAAGGTAACACCATCGTACTCCGCGGAGAGGGTTCTACCTGAAGGATGATATGCAAAGCTGTGAAGTGAATCCCTGGCGGCACACAATAGCAGTCCCAGTACCACCCGGTCCTAAACTAGTGTCATAATCATATCCATATAAAAAGGCCATATTATAAACATTCACCTCTTGAAGGAAGCAAACATCAACTTCATTACTACACAAAAATTCTCAAAGCAGCTGTTGTTTAACTCATTGACGTAACCCATTCACGTGAAATGACGCCCAGATTTGAAGTCCAACTGGCATGCAGGTAAAAGGAAAGGAAGTCACGATCTCAGAGGAAATGCCATGATACCAAAACAAGAATTAAGACACATATCAATTTAAAACGGGGTGTACATCCATCAATTGCTCGCATCCGCGTGCGAATCGTCCTTACTATGCTTGTGGAAACACCGTAGATCCTCATCGGCGTCATTGGAATCTTCAGCCGGCCTCTTACCGGAATCACTAGCCTTCACCACGCCACTGTCAGGAAGATCGTAAAGTAATCGTTGTATACCCGCGCCACCAGCTGGCGTAACGATAACAAACGGGCATCTATATGAAGTCCTAGCGACTGAAATTGAAGGTGGGGTTCGCGAGCAGACGCAGAAACATTGGTCTGCGCACACAAGTTGCGGATCGCTTCCTCTGTCACCTCAGGTACCTCGCTATCATTAGCCCTGTTGTCAGTATTCTGTTGTACGGCAGCTTAAACAGACCGAACGTTACCAGCAATGTCCTTCGTCTCCGGCACCACCATGTTATCCCCCTTTGTAGGCAACTCCTCTCCTTCAACAAACCGCCGCTGTGCAGACATAACCTCCACTTGGGTCCCCATCTACGGCCCTGACGTGTTCATAATATCCTGCTGTTTATCCGCCAATAAGGTATTCGAAGCACTCACTGCCTCGCTAAAGGTTGCCGGAGATTTCTAGGCTGAATAGGCAACCGAGACAATCCACGACACACAACATAAATGGCAGACTTGCTGCTGAACGGTATAGGCGATAGAAACCACATAAATATAAATAACCAAGGTAATCGGTATATTGCACTTAATTCCCATTTCCATTGTACACATGTCATTGTTAGCCGGAATAAGAAAATGAGGCTGCCATTTCTCACGTCGTATATCAAATACCATACCGTATTTAGACAATAATTGTGACAAAACTGCACTGGGCACCTCTGGTGGCAGATTGAAATCCTGCACCTTAAAAATTTGCTGGTCATCAGGCGTGATTTTCACTGGAGGCCACCCCAGATACATAAGAAAAGTTTTATTCATCGGTGTAACGTGCTATAAGTTTATGATACAATAACGTGGAAAGTAACTTTATGTACATAAATAACATGTTCACGACTATTGAGCTGAAGTGTATCAACTTGGTCCGGATTTAAAGCCACAAAGTTGGGAAATTTGGTTAAGATGATTATTTCTGCCATTCTGACTAGTATTTTTCCACTTTTTTCCTAGCCATAAGGGCCAATGACTTACCTCTTCCTCCTTTTATGCATATTTTAACGCTTAAAAGTGTTACGATTCTTTATTAAATCGGAATATCTAATCATGCTATTTGAAATGAATAATATGATGCTCGATTAATCTCGCGTCACGCTGAGTGTAGGGATTTAATGCGATGGGGGCACTACTGAGCGGATATGAGGGCGACACAGCTGGAGAGATGTAATACATGAGATGCACTGAGTGGCGGGATGTAATACGAGGGGGGCACTGAGCGGATAGATGTACTACGAGGGCGAAACTGAGTGGAGGGATGTAGTACGGGGAGACACGTAGTAGTAGGATGTAATACGTGAACGACACTGAGAGAGGGATATAGTACGAGGGGACATTGATTAGAGGGATATAATACGAGGGGACACTGAGTAGAGAGATATGATACGAGAGGGACACTGAATGGAGGGATGTAATACGAGGGGACACTGGGTAAATGGATGTAATACGAGGGAGATACTGAGTGGAGGATGTAATACGAGGGGAACACTGAGTAGAGGGATGTAATACGAGGGAGATACTGAGTGGAGGATGTATTACGAGAGGATGCTGAGTAGATGGATGCAAATCGTGGACGGCATTGTGTGGAGGGATGTAATACGAGGGGTAAACTGAGAGCAGAGATGTAATATGCACGAGACCTCCTGTTGCTAGCTGTTCCTCAGTGTTGGGAACTGCCTCTCATCAGAGGAGATTTATTGGTGAGCATGATTTGAGGATTTCTCAGGGTATTTGTGGGGAATATCTTGGGCATTGAGTAGGATTCAAACAGATGAAGCAACGGTTTCTTTGATAACGTTTCTTTTTTTTTTTCACTTTCGATGCTCGCCAAAGCCCTTATCTTGACAAATACAGTTAATTGTTATGGACTCCTTAATATCGACTCGCTCCCCGCGCTATTTACTTGTCGCACACCAAAATTACTGTCGTGATCGTTTATCTAAACGAATTTGTAAGCGTCGTCTATCGAACTGAACGTCAAGAGAAGTTTTTGAGTGATCTTTTTATTCAAAATTTAATTTATACCACAGAAAATATTTCCATTGTCTTCTCTTCGGTCTAAATCATTCTAGTAGCATTATAATTCGCTCCCTGTTTGTGTAAAATCTCAAAAACTTGCCTGCACACTTCCTCGAGGGATTAATATTTCCTGTCCCTCTAGGTTCAAGTTTCAGTTTTACTGTTGCTTTCAGTAAGCTCAAAGGTATCTTTGTTCTCGACCCTGGTGTGTCTGGCTTTCCCAGCACATCTTTCGACTATTGTGAGAGGTCCCGTTATTTCGGTGAACTACAGCTGTATGCAGGGGCTTGGCATTTCCAGTTAATAAAAGCTCACAATATATTTTTTCCTCATATAGACGTTGTGTTGGATATAACATTATTCCCACATGATTTATTCTATTATTATTACTGTTGTTGTTATTGATGTTGCTATACTTATTATTATTCTATTAATAATAATACCTTACGCGTTTAGTTAAATTTGTTTAATCGCGGTCAGGTCATTGGTTGTAAATACGAGGGCGACACTGAGACCAGGGATGTAAATCGAAGTAGAAACTGAGTGCAGGGATACAGTAAAACCTACAAAAAACTTACTATAAACATGTAGATCTCTTCAGTACACACAATTTATGTCCTATTCACTTTTGTTGTTTATTTAACCATTTTCGAGATATTCTTTGTTATTGATTTTGGTTCCAATTTTGAACTACTGGCGCTTTTCTCAAACAGGAAGTCGTCCGAGTTTCTTCTTTTTTGTCACTCCTGATCCTCACAATCGCATAGCGACAGCTTTTAAAGCATTTGACAATTGGTTTAGGAAAGTGTATCCCTTAATTCCTTTCTATTTATGAGAAACCAAGTAATAAGAGGATTCTGCTAATGTTTATCTCCATTAGCATGAAGTAGGAAAAACAGTAATCCTTTGTAGCATGTTTGTTGGCACAGCAGCTAGAGGAAGACATGTGAATGGAACACATGGAATTTTTTTTAAATAGCTTTATACTTTTTATCTGGTGGCGAAAACCTATTCCACGTCTTTTATCTTTACTTTTTGGAAACAAAAATAAATCACTGAATGCTATGTGTAGGATATGGTGTAGAGTTTGTGGTGCTACCTTTAGGGCATACAGATACATAGTTTATAGTGTTGCTGTATGCGATAATGTGTTGTCACGATGCATTTTTTCTTTCTTTCTTTCGATTTTACCTACTTTTTCAAACTTTTGCGGCGAATAGATTTCTATACTTATCGACAATAATGGTCCTCTAAGGTTGTAGAATCAATGACCCTTTTTAGAAGACCACTAGCAGCTATCTTCTTACCAGCACTGCAAATTCGTCGGACTTTTACAAACTTAGGTTCCGGTCAAAAATCTTTTGAGCCGATTGACTTTTCTTTTTAGCTTCATAACAATGAATTCAATATTCATCACCAGTAACAATATTCCTATCCAAATTTGAAGCACCGTCTTGAAAAAATATCCATAGTTTTTCTGCACCAAGCAGTAGTTTGTTATTTTTAATTGGAAGTCAAAGTATGGGAAATTCATTGAAAACAACATGCTCTCAAGTCCAACTTGATATAAAATGTTTTGGAATAGACTCTTATTATTTCCCAATGTCAACCTAGTATATTCATAAGTGTCCATTCTTCTTCAAGCATTGCTCGAACAGCGGCAGTATTTTCATCAGTAATAGTGGCTCTTGGGTGACAATCAGGAATTGCATCACTAAGAAATAACCGATCTCTTTTGAACTCACTGTAACATTTATACGTAGATTGTTGCTTTACGGGACTTTTTCACCAAATGCATTTATAAACCGATCTTCAGATTGGATAGGCGTTAATGACGATTTAAAGCCATAAAAATTCATAACCCGGAAATGTTCTCTAGTGAAATTCATTATAGAGTGAAAACAAAATGTTTAAAATGACCATAATTAACACACTATTTGAGAAAAAAACTGAAGAAACTACACGAAAAATAACGCATTGGAAGGTAGTTGTCAGATATAAACAAATTTAATTTGTTTTTATAAACGTACAAATCTAAAAATGTTCACTGTCGTCTCATAAGGGAAAAACCTTGAATACTCATCCTAACTCAGATTCAAATTTGGACTAGATTGGAAGGCAGAAGGGCTACCTCCAACCGTGGGGCAGAAGTGATTTCTTCACTGTAGTGACTGAGGGAAGCAAGGAAGGTTCTCGTGTGTTCTATACCATCTCGTTTCATTTTCCGGCTCAGTTGTTCCCCCGCTTTATACTATCTTGTCCGTTTGTGCCCATGACATTCTTGAACACTCTCTTTCCGTCATTTTTATTTTTTTCTTGCCACCCTTTTTCATCCGGAGCACCTTTTCTTTGTCCATATTATGTACTTGACCCCTTTAAGTTTTGTTTCTTCTTTTCCTTTTGTTTCAGCAGCGTACATGTGCGCGCAGACTGAGGGACACACGCGCAGCTTAATTTGCAGTCGGTGACTAGGTAATGGCGTTAACCCAGCACCTAAATCTTCATATATTAGTGCGTAGATCTCTGCTGTTGAACTGCAGTCCCGCGACGGGACACAGCATGAGTTCCTCGCTGGTGACAGGAATTGTTTATCTCTCTTTTGTACCGTGAGATATGACTTTGGCGTGACATTGATGTTCGTAAACTGGAACAACCCCAGCAATTTTAGAGACAATTTCAGTGTTAGAAGATTTTTGTCGTCCAACACCCCAAGCAAGTGCAGTAGAGTTTCTGACAAGAAAGTAAAACTATCATCTCATTGCTAGTTAATGATTTAACTATAAAAGGGGAAGAATATTTCATCAATTTGAATCTTTTAATATTCTAAAGGGACTCAATCGCTGGAGCAGTTAAATTCGACATATCTCTGAAAAATAGCTATCCTTTGGTAGAGCTTACCACTATTACTCAGAATAAAACCGTTTTATAGGACACCATTTTGCAACGCAACCCTGTTCTTGTTTATAAGCATTGCATTTTGTTTGTGCATGTACTAAAGTTTTCACGGTCGGCGTCCATTTGAACTGAACTTTCTTCCGGATTGAAAGTAGGATTTGCTCCTGTGGTTTCGCTCAAAACTGTGTTGAGTTCATCAGAGTACTCGACGAAAAGTTAACCTGGGTGGAATGTAAATTGACCACAGTACCTAACCGCTAAAAGCGATTTTACCTGTGCGATACAGTAAGGGGCAAACATTTTCCACACGTTTTTTGTCACAGTCCGTCGGGCGGTGTTAAAATTTCTACTCATCCGTCGACATGAGCGCGTCAGTCACTTGGGTGGGAGATTGTTGATTGTCCAAGTGACGACCAAACTCATTGCTGCTTAACTTGGTTTACCACTTGTGTGGCCGCCGAGTTAAGCAGGGCAGCTGGCAGGAAAGTGGGATAGGATGTAGGAGTATAGGGGAGTCATTTCCAAGTTAAGCAGGATGGGGCACTGCTGGCACCATCATCCATCCAGCTGAGATCAGGCCCGATGCTCTGCTCAACTTGGTTGCATCTGGTTACAGGGATGGCAGGTTCTCAGGGTAGGAGCCCTAGATCCTCCAGACAACCTATCTCCCTTATAAATGTACGAGAAGTGCCAACTACTCCCCGTCGCCCTCCATGGTATAATGGTTACCTGCTAACTTTATATTCATAAGATCGTTGATTCAAACACGGTGGAAGACGGTGGATTTTTTCGGGAGTAAAAATCCTTAACATGACTTCCTTTGGAAGGAAGTAAAGCCGTTGGTCCCGTGTCGTAGATTTACAGCACGTAAAAGAACCTCAAGCTTGATAAAGTAGGCGTCTGAGCAAAAGTAACCGGTCTTTCACGCCCAGTATAGAATGGGATGCTAAGAACCACAGCAATTAAAGAGCGTCCAGAAATAAAACTCCATTTCCATTTTCTACCTCCTCGTCACTGATTGGCTGTTTGACATCCAATCGCCTATGAACCACCTCACTGTACTTTCCTTGCTTAGCACTGGCCTGTGTAACCAGCACATCGCTTGTTTACGATTAAAATTTTCTTTATGTTTGTATATCTCTATTGCCGCGCGATAAAATCTATCCTGAAATTTCTCCGAAGAACTGATTAGTTCCGTATTTTTAAAACTGATGTCATGAACACTACTGCTGATCTGTCTGTATGCCCCAATCTGCAACGTTGTTCGTGGTCTGTTTATTTTATAGTTATGTTATGTTTAGTTGTACCTGTGTAGACTTGACCACAGGTCCTGAGTATCCTGTATATATCTGCCGAATTAATTAGTGGCCGTTTGTCCTTCGCAGACCTTCAATAAAACTTTAATTTTCTAGTGGGTTTGTATATTGTTTTAATTTTATACTTGGAAACAACATTCTGTCTCTTTGCCGCAATTCCTAAGATCCGACACTTTATGTTCTTTTTCCGCTGCACCAATACCTTGAAATGGTGCTATTACGCAGACATGGACTATGACTACTATCTCCCAAACTTCAAGCTCCAGCGCTAATTATTCTAAAATTAGCAATTCCATCACTAAGGCAAAAACAAAACGTCGTTGCCTTTCAACCCTCACGGAAGGTTTCCTTAGAGTTTTATCGTCACGTGGAAAAGGCAAAAAAAAAAAAAAAAAAAAAAGTTGAACTCTCCTTCCTCGGCGGTCTCAATTCCAGGATGCACCTGGTTTAAGCCACTGTCCCTGCACTATCCGCTATTTACCAATGTAACGCGCTTACCGCTAAAAAAATTCATCTCCCAACAAAGAAAGTCTGTTAGGATCAATGAAGATAGACCGGACTAAAAATAAAAATTGCTCAGCTCTATTCAGAATAAAAAAAAATGTCACATAGAACAAACATAGAAGGTATAACGCTTAGCCCGTTACAAATGGCAAAGCTAAGGTGGAATGTATTGGTGTACTTAAGCCCCGGAGGGAATTTCAACACTCTTTGGGTTGTTATTCTCCCCTGATTATTTTCTTATACCAGACTAACCTTTGCTTACCTTCCTTTGATATCCCATACTACATCCCACTGCATTGTTATCTTTCATCGAAGACGGCTGTTCCTCCACATGAAAATTTCATGCCACGGAATCGTAATATTTTTCTATTAGCCCTTCATATCTATCACTGACATGCAAGTTATTATTGTTACATTAAGTAATTTATTTTTAGTTTCCTATTAGTTCCGTGTAGATACCGTCTTCATCTACCTTCACCATCAGTGCACATTTTGTGTCTTATGTCCCAGCGTATTAAGGGGCACATATTCCCTTGGGGTTCGCCTAGGGCTTACGCAAAGGGGACACATCTTGTGGAAATCTTCACACAGAACGAATTTTCTGTTTAAAACACCTATGGATCCAGCTCTCACACTTGGATTTAATCATTTGTTCTGCAAAACTTCTGCACCGATTTCAGTGGAACGTCGTCTCTGACGCTTACTCCATGATGAACCTTGTGTCGTCAGCTTGCTGTCTTAATAAGTCACACCACACGTGTACGCTGTTGGCAAATGTGTCGTGAGAACCAGAATCTTTATTCTAGACTAGACTATCTCTTATAACTACTTTACAGATCATATTTTGAACCATATGGCAGACCATCATTTGTAGCCGAAAATTTGGCGCCCAGGTGGTAATCCCACCCAATATTTTTACCGGGCAGCTATTCCTGAGGGCGGTGCTGAACTTCTGTTATTTCTGTGTAAGTCTGCACTCGAAAATGTGACCTTTTATAAGCAAATGTGCACTGGATCTACTCGCATTATTGTATCTCAAGAACACACATTACTCCAGAGTTATAGTCCATTTTAATCCTCTCAAACCTTCATTGTGGTATAGTATTGGAGTCTTTGTGTGACTGACAAACTGATATAGTCTGCAGTACGCAACCTTAACATAACAACAAGCTAAACTGTAATATAAGCATCAGAGCCATTACCACACGTCGAAATGCATACATGAGCTTACATGAGTTTAATGAACTGCACCTTCTCTAAGGTTCCCCACGTTAATTGCGGCATAGCACTACTGGTTTTAAACACATCACTCCAGATACGCCCATATCAGGCAGACCGCCCCGACATCCTGCTGTTCCGAAATCCTTGCGCATCGTTCTGTGCCTAGCACCAAAGAAGGACAAAAGTCGTTATCCCTGCTTGAATTATAGCGTCCTCTCTCAGCGCCCGAACAATCCACAACAGATCCGCACCTCACATTTAGGGTTGTAGAAGCATTTTCGGCGATCGACCAATTGAAAACCTGCACTCAAATCGCGATTAATGCAAGCGACATACCAAAACGCCTCAGTCAACAAACCTGTTGGCTCTCCTTCACAAATTCCCGCGTATGACTTTTGGGCTGCCAAACGCTGGAAAGATGTTCCACTGCTCCATTGGGAAACCAATTAGTTTGACTTAAATTGATAACATCTTCGTTTTCTTTAAATTGGCCAGAGAACATGCAAAACACTTGTATACGCTCTTCCTATCATTTGTCCAATTATGCCATACACATTAGCGCCAAAAAATGCGTCCTATGATACTCAAATTCCATCTTATGTTTAGTATAAAGTTTCTGCAGAATTAAGGCTAAGAGAATCGTCTATGTCCAATGACTGAATGGGATCTACATCGCTCCCATGGAGTGAAAAATTTATACTGTTGGTTCCTGCTATCTGCATTCACTTATCAGGCACTACTTTATACAACCGTTTCTAAACTGCAAGATTCACAGTCAGTATAATGAACTCTAAATCTGATCGAAGTTTGGAACTATTGCAAGAAACCTGTTGCCAAGTCACCCATTTAGCTTAGTTTAACCCGGAGATTACAATGAGGCGGTTCTCTTGTGCCTCTTAGAGTTATACATCGGTGCCGGTATCCAGCAGCCAAACCCATCCTTATACTGTTTATAACGACCATAGTCCACTTTCCATCAGCGAAGCGATAACTTCCAACTGTGCAACTGAACTGTCTATCGCTCATTACAAAGTTTATGAATAATATATAGGATACATTTATGGTGTTTCCAACCCCGTTTCTGATTCCCTGTCACGCGTCGAGGTGATATGTATCCACTCATTAGACTTCCCGATTCTAGCGCGTTCACAGGAGGTTGATTAGGAGTCCTAAACGGCCAGTCAGCTCTTCATTAATGAAGAATCCAGTTCCGGACACAGCCTACATTCTGTTCTATGATACATTTACGGGCCAGCATAGATCCTTCGTCAGTAAAAATCACCGTAAATAGGTGCTCAATTCACTTTACGGTTTAGTCATCCTGGTACCACAGCCAACTCACTACACGATTTGGTCATACTGGTGCCACAGTCAACTCACTACACGGTTTAGTCATTCTGGTGTCATGGCCAAAAGCCAGTGGTTATTTCCTCGCTTTGTAAGGATATAAAATCAAAAGACTATGCAGCTTGGACTCCATATCTGCCAGGGTTGACAGCACGCAAAGGTCACGCGAATATCGCTGCTGCAGTGGATACCTATATGTCTCAATCAGCACGAAAAATTTACGTTATCATTCCTGTTCTTTCGTCTCTATCCCTTACATGCTGCCTAACGGCTGTAGACACCTTTTTTCGCTGATTTGAAACTTGGCCACTAGAACGCATCTCAACCAAGAATGTCGCCGAAGTTTTTATTGCGTGCTAGATTTCCCGTTTCGGCATTTCAAAGCATATCAACACCCATCATAGCCGGTAGTTTAATTCGCATCTTTTCGCCTAACTAGGAGAGCTCAATGGGACACCAGGAGCCCATGTCACCAGCTACCACACATAATCAAACGGAAAGCTGCAACGTTTCCATCGCCAACCTATGGCGCCGTTACATGGTATATCGGCGTGTCCTGGTTGGCGGCCCAGCCCATCGTGTTTTTTATACACACCGCATACAAGGGTGATATTGGTGCCTCTTTGCTGAGCTTCCCTTCGGCGTGCCACTTAGACCTTCCGGAGGGTTTATAGGCAGAGCAGTTACCGACGCCTCGGATTTCGTACTCTAGGTCAGGCAGCAGATGGTAAAAGCCTAAATACCCACTGGCAATCAAGATAAGAGTAAACTCTTTATGTCCAGGAGTTAGTCCAGCTACTACTACGCTCTCCTAAGGGACGATAGCATTCGTAGAGCCTTGCAGCCCCATACATAGTACCTATAGCTCCTATTCTGCACTACAACGGGATTAAAATACTAACACTCAACTGGTTTGTAACACCTTCTTTGGATTAGCATTGGCAGGGATAAAACAACATTGACTTGGACAAAGAAACAAATCTCGCCTTCCCAAAGAAAGCTCCATTATTCCTGTCTGGATCACAGCAACACCTACTTCTTCAACCACAAAAAGCCCCAGACTTAAAATTCTGTTAGAACATGTGAAACTCACCAACGTTTTCAATACTAGCCTCTCAGAATCATCAAGACGGAGATGTGGCAGCTACAGCTGCTTTTAATACCTTCCACCAACTTTCTATTTACTAATTGGGTCATTTAGAAAATATTCTGTTGTAGACTGTTTGGTTTGCACTTCTCGACAAATACTTCTTCAAACAGCACGCCTTGGTAGCTGTTATCCACCACTCAAGCGGCCATCTGTAGAAGAAATAAAGCTTTACCTTGCCTCTACCATTTGACGTATGGTATCACAACTTCAGGCTCATATGAGAGAATTAAAGAATAGAAACGGACAACTTCAACAAAAACCTATGGTTGTAGTTGATTCACAGTTTGCAATACAACAGAAATGAAGTATTTGCTCCTTCTTCAGCCTTTTTTCCTCTTGGAAATTGAGATACCCCAACAAAACAACAGAGATGAAGTATTTTCTGCTGTAACAGATCCTAGTTCTGGTGTTCAGTTGCGAAATAAAGCTGAAATGGTAGAGGTGAACAAAGAGTTGTTATACCAGGAGTTTGTGCGTTTGTACACTTGATCCATACAACAGAGGTGAGGTAGCTGCTATTCGACACGTTTATTTGTTGCATTTGAGATACCACCCACCATATATCAACAATTAAATAGTTGTTGCTATACCATATTCTTATTTTCTTGACAGGAGAGGTAAACTGGCTGCTACTTCACCTAATGGTTTTCTGCAGCTGATCATGTTGGCGATTCATCTAAAATAATACTGTAAATTTGAGACCTTATTTTCAAATATTCCTGCTAGATGTTCGCCCTTCATGATCAAAGTATTGGTCATCACTTTTGCACTGCCCTGCGGAACTAAAATCGTAGTACATTTCTTTCTGCGTTAGGCGCACAATGTTGTATTAAATGCTGCTATATTAACCTTTTTGCTAGTTGATATTTTATAGAAAAGCTGGAGCGTGGTGCTAGGTAGGTATATGTCGGTCTGGGTGGCTAGTTGGTTAAGTGCTGGTATACTGGTCCCACGGTCGCTGGTTCAAACCCAGCCTAGACAGGTGGACTATAAGCGTGATTAAAAGCGACAGCCCCATGTCAGTAGATTTACTGGCATGTCAAAGAACTCCTGTCGGACAACATTCCGGCACACCGGCGGCGCTGATATGATTCTGGCAATTGACAGCGTTGTTAAGAAATAAAATACTTTGAAGTGCCTATTTTGCGCCCTCTGCATCCAATTGTGAATGTTCTTCTCCTGAATGCTTTCGTTTGGATGCAGTATGTAATTTGCCAATTAGGCTCCTTTGCTGCACTTCAATATTTGTTATATCGAATTTGTATGAATGCGGGCGAGATGAACACGGATATAGTGAGAAGCTTATATAAGATATGAGACAAGTAAGAAATGTATATACTGCATATATATGCGATTATAGAATGTTTGAATAGAAATCCAAAGTTTTATGATTATTAATTATACAAAATAAATTTAAAGCGGGCAAACAGTTTAAACCCAGATAATCCATACGGCTGCTGTACACTACGCAACAGATAGATGCCGTAACGAAATATCGCTGACGATTACGAAAATAAGACTGAGCACTTGGTGATTTGTAGGCAGTACATATATTGTTCATCAATTGTGAGAGCCCGGATCATTACATTGATCATTAGGACTGAAAACGTTTGAAGTTATACTCTAGTAAGTGGTGACCAAGTGCACAAAACATTATTTCATGTCTGACATTAAACTAGATATGACTAAGAACGTTGCAGAAGTATCGAACTGGGTACTTCAAGAAAGAATTCTTAAAGCTTTGATTTCTTATGCTTCATTACTGCATATCGAGGAGAGGAGTATTTTGTTGCATTGCTAACAAAGTAGTTTTGCTTTGCATAGAAGTGATCATTGCAAGTCGCTGACCATTTATTACTGGCTTTGGAGCGCATATATTTCAGGCTTTTTAGAACTATGTCACACGTCCATTGGAATTTATGAGTCTCTCTGTGTGCAACACAATAATTGCGGTTTTGCTGCAAAAAAAAAAAAAAACAAAAAACAAAAAAACAATCAACCATTTGTTCTCATTTCAGGACTTTAAAGAAATATGTACTGCATATAAATAAGCTACCCTTCCAGTGTTTTTGTGTCCTAATAACGTATTGTTTGTAATGGAATATTCTGCACTGAGTTATTAGCCTTTAATAGAGTTTTGAGTGATTGCTTTGCATATGTGTATTTTGTGAACTACATAGTTCATCAGCGATAGCCATGTTATTTTGACAGATAAATGTCATTATTGGATATGTAATTGTTGCGTACCTATGCCTAACTAGACACAAGACATTTGGATATGAACTTACGAATACATATTATAAATTAAAATTAAAGCACGCTTTATGGCATATTTGGCAACTTATTTCTTATTATGATACGCATATTAGTGAAGCGTTAATGAATATTTGGGCCTCAAACACACCCTGCACCATAAATGCAGAAGAAAATATGTGGAATAGTATAAATAGCTGGTCAGTGAAGGCATATCACAGCAATTATAAGGACAATGAAAACAGAGAAAAGCGAAATATCTCACGAAATAAATAAATATCATGAATGAAAATCAAAATAAGGGAACTTTATAACTACTATTTTAAATGCCAGTCTCATTTTTTTTTGGTAGTGTTTAACGCCCGCTTTAACTACTAATGGCACCGCAGGCGGTGACACTGATGATACATGAATGCTGATGGAGCACCGGTGGAATGCGATGGCGGGGGAAACCGGAGTACCCGGAGAAAACCCGCCCCAGCGCCGTTTTGTCCACCACAAAATCTCACATGCGGTCGCTTGGGATCGAACCCCGACCGTCTAGGTGAGAGTCGAGTGGCCTAACCACTCGGCCATGGCGCGACCATGCCAGTCTCAGAGTGCTGGCACAATCAAGGAGGGTAAAACGCGGTTTTGTAATAGGGATCTCCTGGAAAATGTATTTTTAATTATAGATTTAATACAGAACATTATGTTGTTATTATTATTATTATTATTATTATTATTATTATTATTATTATTATTAATATTATTATTATTATTATTATTATTATTATTATTATTATTATTATTACTG
Source organism: Hymenopus coronatus (assembly GCA_030762935.1). NCBI lineage: Eukaryota > Metazoa > Arthropoda > Insecta > Mantodea > Hymenopodidae > Hymenopus > Hymenopus coronatus. The sequence continues at coordinate 371,233,306 of CM060900.1, read as the reverse complement.
ATATGAACCGCCTGCCGTGCCCTAAGTAGTTAAAACGGGCGTTAAACACTACAAAAAATTACTGATACGTTATCAAATTATTCACTAATCACGAAGGTAATGAAAAGATTAAACTATTTACGTTCAACTGTGAGACAGGATAGACTTCTACACTGACGTAAATGAGTATTGGAAGGGCCTATCAAGACTGGGTAGATGGGTTAGAAATATGACTTATGCTGTTGATAGTGACGCACTGACATTTGTTATGCCCACAATCTCACAGATGTAAGGCATCAGATTCTATCATGTCCCGATAAAGTGGACGGTGATATTGTGTTAATGGTGGCTCACTCTCACCACTTGTTCCCACCATATCACTAATGTAAGTCAGGGAAGATTGTGCGGTGAAATCTGACTTATGCTGTGCATAGTGCCACATTTCCACAGTCTGTTCCCTCCCGCACTATTGTATCAAATATCTTTATTGACTTATTATTAATTAGCAACAAATACAGTATTTGATGCACTGCTGCAGATAATTCACTCGACGTTAGACAGTTGACAATTTATGGCTGTATGCCATACAAGGCTCGTGGTCCATTGCTGGCTTACACTCCAGTCCCTAGCGACTCAGTATTAATTCACAATAACCCACACACTGCACTCCATCCTTTTATAGCCAGAAATTAACATCACAAATTTTCTGGAAACTTGTCGAAGATACTAGAAAACGAAGCTTGAAGAAACATCTCGAATATCGGGAAGAATCATGATGCTGATGTGTCACATTCCGAAAACGGCTGTTTCATTGCGCCGTTGTTTACGAACCCAACTGCAATGTCTCAAATTCCAGCTCCACCGCCGCATACCACAGCGAACATGAGAGCGATTGCATACACAGATGGCATTGTCGCGCAGCTCTCTACTCAGGATTGGTTGTCTGACCAGTACCATCATAGCAAGCTAGGCGATCTAAATGTACTACCAGTTTCCTCCGTCGTGGTAGCCTTCGGAGACGGTAGACGACAACAATTACACACTTCACCACAAGGTACGGCCCTTGCCATGGTTTTGAAGCTCAGGTCAATGTCCCTTGGTCTTGGTAGGGTGATATATTCACACCAGGTCAGCTTGTTGGATACCTCGGCTGTTAGACTGGCGGTCGTAACGGTCTTCATCTGATCGCTTGCTACCTAGATATTTTGACGAGCCATCTCATGCACGTCATGAAGTCGTTCAACGAGATGCTCCACCTAACAGATTTCTGGTCATTCTATCCAAGGAGGATTGCGAACATCAGGTCCCAAGATAGACGCAGCTCTCTTTCAAAGGCCAAAACCGGCCGGAGTGAACCCGCTGGTGTCTTGGGTTGAAGAGCGGTAGGCCAGCAAGAAAAAAGGCATCCTCACATCCCGGTCTCTCTGGTGATTGGCCATAAACTTTCTTGGATATTCTTTGGAGTCTTGATGTACCGCTCAACCATACCATTTGTATGTGGGTGAAGAGGTGTTATGCGCGTCTTTTGCACTCCGAGTCCCTCCAGGGTTTCCTTTATGAGTTTGGAATCGAAATTGGTGTCATGGTTACTGTGTAGCTACACTGGTACCACATAGCGACAAAACAGTTCTTCCATGAGGCAGTTTGCGAAAGTCTTTTCCTCTTGGTTAGGAATAGTGTACACCTCCGGCCACTTGGTAATCAATATATTTCTGTTGCCTCTGTTGGACACAGGGAATTGCCCAGCTACATGATACTGTGTGTTCAAAGGATGCTCCCTTTGTTATATTGCTGCATGCGACCCCGTCTTCTGGTCTGGGTGCTGCGATTTGCCAGCACATTGACACATCTTTCAGCATCTGCCCGTAGTCTCAAACAGTGTTACCGTTGTTGAAGCTTGTTGATGGTTTAGATGTGTACCAAGTTTCCTCCCGTGGTCTCCCGTGGACTCACACACTATGAACAGCACCCCATCTTGGACCTTCCTAGAGAAATGTCCAAAGCCGGCGTCCGTCAGCAACTCCCTCCTCAATTCTGCGCTATCCCAGCCGGCTGCAGGTACCGTTGAAATAACACGCCCAGCACGCTCCTTTTCTTCAACTTTAATGCAGTGGCCGCCCTCCTTTGGACCGGGTTGTCTGTACATGGCATCAGCGTTGGTGTGGCTCCTTCATTTCCGATGTTCTGAAGTAAAGTAGTACTTTGTCAACCTCTGGACCCAGCGGGCTGCCTGGCCCTTCAGGTTCTTGAAGCTTAACAGCCAGATGAGTACAGAGTGGTCAGGTCTTAGGTGGAACGGCTGTCCCTAGAGATACTTTTGGAAGTGCTCCAGCGACTCTACTACTAGCAGGAGCTCTCGCCATGTAACGCAGTAGCTATTTTATGCTTTGGAGAGCATCCTGCTGTAGTAAACATACTCGCTGCTTGCCATCCTGGATCTGTGATAGAACGCTGCCAATACCGGTGTCACTGGCATCGACATCCACAGTAAATTGTCACCACGTGTGGAAATCCTAAGGTAGGAGCACTACAGGGTGCTGACTTCAGAGCCTAGAACGCGCGCTCTGCCTCTGCCTCAAATATAGGGCCGGCGCTTTTTCTTCAGACGTGTGAGAGGTTTGGCAATGTTGGACAAACCTCTGACAAGCTGGTGGTAGTACTGCATACTCACAGCTTCCGTCTGTTTTTCGGGCGAGGACAATCCCTCAGCGCCCGAGCCTTCTCGGGGCCAGTGGATCCTTCAGATGGTGAAACTGTATGGTCCAGTTAGTTCACTTCCTTGCAGAAGAGTTGACAGCTCTTCACATTCAACTTCAAGTTAGCTGCCTGCAGGCTTTCTATTATCTTTGTCAGGTTTACGATATCTTCTTCGAAGTTACTGCCCACGACTCCAAATAGAGCAAGCGCGCGTAGTTCAACCATCTCATCACTAATTCCATGAGGCACTGGAAGGTGGCTGGCGCATTACACAGGCCAAAAGGAATTGCCGTAAAATGACAAAGTCCTTGACCAGGCGAAAACGTGGTCTTCTCCCTGTCTCTAGCATTTAAGGTCACTTGCCAGTATCCCGATTTGAAATCCAAAGACGAGAACCATTGGGCGACTGCAAGTGTGTCCAGGGCGTCGACAATTCGGGCTATAGGTAAACAGTCCTTTCTGGAGAAGGCATTCAACTTCCTCTATCGTAGCTCGCCGTTCTTCTTCTTTTTCTTCACCAAGACTGCAGGTGAGCACTAAGGGCTGTCGGACTCTTCAATGGTTCCCCTCGTCTTCATTTCGTCAAAGATGTTCGATACTTCTGCTTGCTTCGCCGGGAAAACACAACTTGGTGATTACCGGACAGGTTGCGCGTCTCCGGTGTCGATAGTGTGGAGTACGCGGGTAGTGCGACCGAAATCGCCGTTCCCTTCGTTAAAAGCAGACTGACATTGGCTGAGTAGATGCCGGACCACTCCAGTTGTTCGTCAACCTTCGAGGGTGCTGCCTGTTCGGTTTCGCACAGGGCGTTACGCTGGCAGCAGACTTGCACTCCCCTAACTCCGTTCCAGCCTGGATGTCCTGGTCTGTGTGCATCGATTTCAGCAGCCTCACGGATACTTCCTCCCGGTAGGGCAAAATTGCTCGGGCAACACTCGGCAACCGTGTAATGATGTCTTCCGGTCCAGTACGAAGTTCCTTGACTGTTAACCTTCCAGGTGCGCTTTCAACACCACAACCTTGCTTCTTGCGGGCACAACTATTTCGTTCTTCAAGATCATCCTTCCTAACCCTGGATGTTCTTGTGGGCTCCGGAAAACACCTCATCTCGGCCGAATCGCAAAACTCCCTGGCCGACGTTGCTCCTCGGGGCATCTAATCGTAATATCACATCCTCAGTCACCCTCGCGACCAATACCCACATCATAGTGCTTCAGCAGCACTTCCTTCTCCTCAGGTAAGATGTAGCCCGACGCCGTAAATAGTTGGCATGACCGACTGGGCTTTCCTGTTGGTAAGCCCTTCGCCATTAAGGTCTGATTGCGGCCACGACTGCACCTTGTCTATAAGTATCTGGCACAGTTTCCCATGCATTCAGTTGTCTGATATGAGACCTCGTCACGCCGGCCCTTTCTCATTTTCCGCGTGCTCATCGTCTTGGTTTGGACAGTCCTTAAGTACGTGACCTGTTTCGCTACACCCTAAGCACATATCAACTGCAGGTCGTCGTCTGTGGGTTGCTTCTCTCTCCCTTTCATAGCGAATACTCCTGGTTCTTGAGATGGGCGCAGCTGTGGTTTCGGCAGCTTCCGTTTTAAGTGCTGCTGCATCAGAGGCTGACTACCTCGGCATTACGCACCCCGCCGACGAAGGCGTAGGCTGCTTCTTGGAACACGTGGCTAGGGGCTAAATTTACCAGGACTTTATTCGCAAGCTGTTCGGTGCAAACCCTTGCATTGTTTTGCCTGGCTATTACAACCTTGCCTTAAGTTGAGTGCGATTCTCCAGGGCCTGCCAGAACTTCCCGGACGAAATTTCATTCAGTACTTCAGCCGCCCGTCCCTAGAGGCTTGCTATAGATGTGAGGCTTCTTCTTCTTCTGATTGTGGGTGGTGACGGTGGCAAACTGGCAAACTGTCGGCGGAAGACTTCGAAGGTTGACGCTCGTGGTACTTGGGTTACTTGACGCGCGTGGATGTTTAGTCGCGTCCTGGCGTCTCGACCTTCATCTTTTCCATCAAGGCATTCAGTTCCCTGGCTCCTCTGTCCTGTCATCCCTCCAGCGTTTTGAAGCGTTCCCCGAGATCTTCCAGTTCACTGACGCGTTCTTCGAACCGTTCCAGGGAGTAACACGATGATCGAGTTCCTTCATCCTTCCGCTGAAATCTTCCGTGTTTTTTTTCCACGCTGGCCAGTTCTTCGTAGACCTTCGTCATTAATTCCGTGTTCTCCTTTGTCAGCTACTGTTTATCTTGCATCTTCGCCATGCAGAGCTGCGTTTTTTATTCCATTTTCCCTATGCCCGATTCCACCTTCTCCTCCAACATTATCTTCATTCCGAATATCATTTCATCCATTCCAGTTCTCATTTTCTCATCCAAGTTCTCCATGCTGTATTCGAGTTTGTTGTCCATCTTCTCAACTGCGTTTTCTAATTTTGAGTCCATCATCTTCGTTTCAGCCTATAAAGTTTTCATCACCTCCTCCATCTCGCCGTAAATATCGCACTCCTGACAACAGTGTACCAAATGTCTTTATTGATTGAACAATTAGTTACAAATACAGTATTTGATGCACTGTTCCAAATATTTCACTCGACATTAGGCAGTTGGTAGTTTATGACTGCACGCTAATAATGGCTCGCGCCGCACTGCGCACTAATACTCCACTCACCCACGACTCAGTACAAATTACAACAACCCACACATTGCACTCCTTCCTCCTTTTATAGTCAACGTCACAAGCTCTCTTGAAACTAGTCGAAGATACTAGAAAACGAAGCCTGGGGAAACTTCTTGAATATCAGGAAGAATCGTGATGTCGATGTGTCACGTTTCAGAGTCTCCTGTTTCTTCGCGCCGTTGTTTATGAATCCGACTGCAATGTCTCATATTCCAGCTCCACCGCCGCATACCATAGCGAACATAAGTGCGATCGCATACGCGGACAGAGGGTGCCGCAGGCGATGACGCTGATGAAACATGGAATGAAGATGCAGAACCTGTGGACTGATAGTGGGGGAAACCGGAGAACCAGGAGGAAAAACCACCCCAGCGCTGCTTTCTCCACTACAAATCCCATATGCAGCTGCCTGGGATCGAACCACTTGACTTTTATAAGTGACTGGATCCTATCAAGGCCAGGTAGAATAGGTGGTGGAGTTTGCCTTATTCTGGTGGTATTGACGCATGTACTGATATTCCAGCCTGTCGTTAATGTAACTGATTAAATGCTTTCCTGCTCGGGTAGAATGGGCGATGAAAACTAACTTATGTTGTTGATAGTACACACTTTCACTGCTCTTTCCCACCCGCACTAATGCAAGTTACTAAATGCTATTAAGTCTGGGTGGAGTGGGCGGTGAAATTTTACGCATGTATTGTTCGTGGCACGCTTTCACTTGTTGTTCCCACCCTCACTAATGTAACTAGATCCCATCACATCTGGGTAGGGTGAGCGGTGAAGTCCGACTCGTGCTGTTACTAGTGACACACTTTCACTGCATGTCCTCACCCCCACTAACGCAATTGTCCAGTTACTATTATGCCTGGGTAGAACGTGTGCTGAAGTTTATCTATTGTAGTTGATAGCGACACTCTCACACTATTTGCTCCTCCTACTAGTTAGAGTGAAAAACTGAATATCTGTTTCTGGTAGACCACATGTAGTCTATGTACTTTGTTGGTTTCTGGGATCCAGGAAAACGAAGGAGACTGAATAACCTGGAGAATTCATAAAACAGGAATTATTCCTTTTCGCGTTAGCTGAAGAAATCGCCGATTTGATACTTGCCAAATGTTCAGCAATAACTTTATGAATGGAAAATGAATGAGAGGAAGTGTCATTAGGCTGTGGAGAAAACCGGAAATAAGTCTTATATTGTAAAAGAAGGCTTCTCAAAATGTGGCTTAGAGCGAAGATGCATTTTAATACGTACGGGCAACAAAAGCCATTCTTCTAGTTTTTTAGAATAGCCAAGGGAGAAGTTCTTAATCATGATGTGGGTATCTCATATTCAGGTTTTCAACTCGACGATCCATATTCACATAGCTTAGCTGAACATTTCCGAGAAGAGTCCTATATTGTGGTGGGTTCCTGCATATCGCATTTACACCAACCGTGAGAATGAACCCCAAACTAAAGGCATCTCTATTCAACGGAATCGCAATACAGAATAAGAACTTATAAACGAGTCAATAGAAATATTAATTTTACTATTCTTCAGTTCCATAATGTGCAGGATGAGCAAGAATGCATTTAGCCTCTATGGAAGCATCGCAACCTGTTTAAGTAGGATGCAACATTTAGTAATACTAAATTTTGCATTTGCCTATAAATGTGAAAAAGTAATAGCTTGATAAAATATAAAACGCTACTCAAAATAAAATGAACGCTATGCGATAAAATTCATACATTAATTCGAAAAGTGTGTGTTTTGCAGAGAGTAGTCCCTGTACCAAATTAACGTTATGTGTATTATTATTATTATTATTATTATTATTATTATTATTATTATTATTATTATTGTTATTATTATTATTATTATTATTATTATTATTATTATTATTATTATTATTATTATTATTATTATCATCATCATCATATTCATCATCATTATCATCATCATCATCGCCCTCATTACCTCTCCAGTTTTATTGGCAACGAAGCTCTGAGAAATCACTTTTATTTATTGTTCCTTATACCCCACCTTTAGACGTGGTCAGCGCCCAATACTGCACCCCATCCATGACGTCTGTAGTGGACCGAGATGGGGGACGCAGCGGCCGGGCGGTAGGCCAAGGTTCCCCGTGAGCTGTCGTGCCATGGAGTCACCCCACCTTTAGCGCAATGGTTATATGGGTATCTGTGGGTCTGGGTATACCAATTCGTTTGACGCTGACCTTCTGATCCCAAGGTTCCGGGTTCAAACCCGGGCTAGACCGATAGTTTTAAAGTGTGATTAAAAGCAAAAATCCCAGACCAACAGCTTAACTGACATGTAAAAGAAATCCTGCGGGACAGAATTTCGGCCCACCGGCGGTGCTGATATTATACTGGCAGCTGACAGCTTCATTAATAAACAGATAATCGTTTTTAAAAGCATCGGACCTTTATATTTGGAACATGACGCCCATCGGACATTTTGTTATCTCCTATATATTATCATAGAAATTGTGGTTTATGTTTGGATTTTATACATTAGCCAACATACATGTTCATATTCCCATTCATACGTTCGGACTCTGGGAAGAATTAGGAATAATGCCGAGAGAGAAATCCTCATCCACAACCGGAAATAGAACCTGATACTTCCCGCATAGCAGACATGTTCTCTACCGACTCAGCAATGGGGCCAGCCAAGGCATCTGTTATTGTTCACTAAGATTTCCCGGAAGTTCTTATGTTTCCAAAATAAAAAAAAGATTAATATATATATATATATATATATATATATATATATATATATATACACACACATACATATTTTATTACTTTTAGTTTTAATCATTTTAAATTATCCTCTCACTGTCTCCGCTGATAAGCAAGAAGGGTAAATCTTAGATCGCTCACGGCATTTCCCCATTGACCGCTTTTAAGTTGAAATAGTTCATTTTAAGGCACGAAAGGATATCAGTATATGTCAAATACGGGACAGTTGGACCACGTGTATAATGCCCTTAGGAAATTCACGACAGCATATGGAATTTGTGGTGGACAAGGCGGCGTATGGATTTTCTCCGGGATTTTCGATCCCCATCCATCGCATTCCGCCGGTGCTGCATCTTCATTTCATGTACCACAAATGTGACATGTGTAGTAAAAGCGGTCGTTAAACACTATAAATATAGTACACTATGCCTAGAAAATAATCCTTAGAGATTTTAAGCGCAGCAGTTTAAAATGCACTATAAATGGTTTGTAATGACATTTTATACTCTTACAAAGTAAGATATGATGAATAGACTAACATTTTAGCTTGCAGTACAAATTGTGCATTACGAGGAAAGTGATCCAACATTCTTCCGAAGCTCGTTAGGGACCCCTTTGCTGAACACGACCAGATCCTTTCTGTGCGCGACGAATTTATATAGCATTAAAATCGTGTTATAATAATAGATTGACGACCTTAAAAACATGCTTAAAATGTGCTAAGTTACTTAGCAAAACCATTGAAGGTATATTTCTTTGAGAAATACCTAGGTACAAATTCAGCAAATTTCGTATTCCTTCTTAATTCTTATGCTGTTAAACATTTGGCGCAATTGACTCGTACGCTGTAAACCTGCTCTCTCTCTCTCTCTCTCTCTCTCTCTCTCTCTCTCTTCCTCTGCTGAAAACTTTCTGAATAACAAGTCTGTATTATTTGCATAGTTTGCGATTGCTAATGAATATGCTACTTCCGATGAATGTTGGCATGGTTCCTATTAGACTTTTGAAAATGCCAAGTGAAAAATGTAAATAACGTGCTATTTATGGACGCCCATTAACTACTGTGGTTCTCAGCGTCCCATTCCAAACTGGGCGTGAAAGACCGCTTAGTTTTGCTTAGAGGCCTCTCTATTAGGCTTGAGGTTCTTTTACGTGCCGTAAATCTACGACACGGGACCAACGGTTTTACTTCTTTTCCGAAGGAAACCATGCTAAGGATTTTTACGCCCGAAAAAATCCATCGTCCTCCGCCGGGTTTGAACCCCTGACCTTGGTTATATGAAGTTAGCATGGTAGCCATTACACCACGGAGGGCGACGATGTAAAATGAGGCAAACAGAACTTTAATAGGAGAGATAAGAATATATGGACTATTGTAAAACACAATTTCACGAGGACACTTTATTACTCGTATTTACACTCACATGCTTAAAATGTGGCCATTACACTAGAGTGTAACAGTGTTCTTCTCTCCGTAAGGTTTTCACCCTCAGGTAACCAAACTTTGACTCCTCCAGGGCGGTATCAATCCTGTAAATCTGTGGCTTGAAAATCACACAGGGAACTTAGAACTAGTAGTTAATGAACCACGTTATAATATTTGTGAAATGCAGGAGTCGGCAGCACGACACCTCTATGAAAGATTTTCACTACGATTGATACACAAGGGAAGACTTAACCAATTACAGCATTATTCGGCATTCTAAAAGAAAGGAAGCGTAATTTGTATTGTTACATCGATCTTTTGAATGAAGAGCTGAAAATATATATATTTAGACGAGGTGTTTAAGCATACTGTTACGAATTATGGTAGAATCTTTGTTATGTTACTCAGAGTTGGCCGCATTGTTACGTATAGGTCAAATATGGTGGCGTAATAGCTATTAGGAAACCAAATATAAAACCAGAAAAGAAAGAAATAATTGTTATTAATGCAAATTCTACATCATTTAATTCTATATCAACCATATACCAAACAAATATTTATAAATCCGTAAAGGAAATAGATTCGTCAGATAATGCAATTAGTAGTCTTGTAGAGTATTTAAAAGGAGGTTCCAAGAATTTTGTGCCAAAAGCTAGCAATTAATCAAAGCTAACGTATAGCAAACAGAGAAAGGTAGGTAAAATTGATAGAGATATGACGTCAGAGGACCAAAATGAAATACTGACAAACTTAAAGAATGATGTTATAGCCATTGTTTATGAGAAGGAAGATATCCAGATTTCCAGAAGGTAGTAAAATCTGTTACTATTAAAAAAAAGGAACAGATAAGTATTCAAAATTGTCCAAATCATATAGGTGGTGGTGTTTCAGTATTAGTGGGAAATTAATTTAGAAACCAGTTGGGAATGCCAAGAAATAATGCAGTCTAAAGCTAAGCATTATTATTTTTAAATGACTAAAATTAACACTTTATTATGAAATCTTTATTATGATACTTTTCAACATATGTTTAACTAATATAGATAAAAGAAATAGTAAATAATAGTTCAGTTAGTTTCAAGTAAATACTTGGGTATGAAGTTATAGTAGAAATATAATAACCAAAGAAAATTAAATTAATATTATTATTACCATCATGATTATTATTATAACATAATAATAATAATTATAATATAAAGAAATATTAAATTATATTAATACAGTAAAGTAATATAGTTGAATGAAAGCAGTCACACATGTAAGTGCCGTGTCCAGTTTAACAATATGTAGAATAATTCTTCACCACTTCTTCTAATATAATAAATAAATAAAATCCAAATATGCCACCCTGGTACCTATGTTACCGTACCGGGGCATAAATTCAAACTTTCTTTTCCCCCGAAACAAACGTTACAAATTATATTCTAAAATTTATTTTACTCATATAATTCAACAAACTTATAAATAAACAGTAAGGGAAAATTTAGAAAATAAAAAGGAATTAAGGTTCAATCGAATTAAAATAAAATAAACAAACTGTTCGGAAGCAAAAATATTACTGGAAGGCCAGCATCTTTGGAACTGGTTACCAGCTGCTTTCTATAAACCACTTCACTGGTATTCAGCGGAAGATGCTGAGATACAGCACTAGTTAAACGATATGTTAATCACAATAAGCTTATTCTAGTATATAAAGTTTATTCTTATACACAAATACAAATATTACTGTTTACTTATATTCAACTATATTACTTTACTGTATTAACATAATTGCCGATCCCGGTGGCCGCGCTCGCCAAAGTGTCTCGCTTTGGCGCTTCATGGTGCACAGGATCGTGGGTTCGAGTCCCGCCTTGGGCATGGGTGTTTCTGTGTTTGTAATTGTGTCTGTGTTTGTGTATGTATATGTAAAAGGAAAACGTTAAGAATAATAAGCTCTACTAAGGAAATATTGGAAACTGGAAAAATGGAGAAAAAAGGAATACAGCGCCGGAGTCCTGACAAGCCTCCGGAACTGTATCTCTTTATTAAAAAAAAACAACAACAAAAAGAGTGCAGTGTGTTCCTGCGTTTGTGTACCTTCTAAATCATTCTGTCCTCCTAATGGCCAAGCAGGGTATTCCTGAAGGCCTATATAGATAGGGGGGAACCTCCGTCGTATATCTGTATTACAGCTGTTAAACGGAAATGAAATGAAGTGCCGTTTTATTTATGGACGCTCTTTAACTGCTGTGGTTTTCAGCGTCCCATTCTATACTGGGCGTGAAAAACCGCTTAATTTTGCTCAGAGGCCTCTTTATCAGGCTTGAGGTTCTTTTACGTGCCGTAAATTTACGACACGGGACTAACGACTTTACTTCCCTTCTGAAGGAGGCCATGCTAAGGATTTTTACCCCCGAAAAAATCCATCGACCTCTGCCGGGTATTGTTAAACGGATTATGAGTTAAAAGGGCAAAGGTATGGACGGACAAAGGGGCTCCCTGTAACCGGGGCAGAGCAACCCTCGTAAGCTTCCGATCATTTGTGCTTCTACCGTGATCCCTCGGAGTGTGAGATGAGAAGAGAGACCCTAAGGATGACTAGACCCAAATGAAATTCGCGGCATAAGAGGAGTCACTCGAGCATTCGCATACCGATCCAGGGAATCCACGAAAAACCATGCGTTAGAGTGAGCAATCGCGAAGATCAAACCTATGACCTCCCGAATGCGAGTTGCACTCGTTCGTGCGGCGTCACGTCTCTCGGAGATAATGAGGTAATAACGCGCTTTTTGTTACCTTTTAGTAAAAATGCATGGTGTTATTCCATCTGACTCTTTAATATTGCTTCTCTTCTTCTTCAATCACAACGGACTACCCTCCTCTTTATAGATTACACCCTCAAGTCAATGCCTCAGGTCAGAGCCTGACGAGCAGGAAGCAATCTCTGGATCACAACATGTCCAAGATGGGTGATTGACGCAGTGCGTTGTATGGGTAAAGATGAAGGAAATTAATGATGAATGATCAGGAATAAGCGGATCATGCCAGATCATTGGGCAGAGTACCACATCGGAGACCTTTGTAGCCTTTTGCAATCTAGTGACCTCTGGGAGAAAGGAATAATTGGAAAAACCCGACAGGCGACCAGTTCTGGATGACGACAGGCACAGAAGTCGATGGGCTTCCGTAGTTTTCAGATCGAACGCATCCGACTCCGCTCGGTTCCTACCCACAAACCCCGAGCCTCCGGAAGTCCCCAGAAAGGGCACCCGCCAGAAATCCCCCGAAGGCGGGTCCTGCAAAGACACCAGAGAAGAAACCTTTATAGGGCGCGCAACCACCTCCCAGTCGCAACGTGCCGAACACCGTCGCCTGGCCCTTCAACCTGGAAATAGGGGACATAGAAGTGAGTAGTACATGAAATTGTATACAAGAACAAAAAAAGCCACAAAAAATCCATAGTTCAGAGAGTGCTCTCTGGAGATCGAACCTGGATCCTTCCGAATACGGATCATAGGCGCAGATTCCATAAAAATTCACGGATCAAATGATCTAATGCAGGATTCGCCTAGTGACCGAAGTAAGCAAAAAAAGCTTTGTTCAGGTTGGTCGACAGCAGGCGTTTGGACCTGCATCTCCTGATTGCGAATCCTACTCGTTACCATAGCTCTACTGAGCTGAGTTTTGACTCTTTAATTAAATTTCATATTTTAAGGCAGAAAATTGGAAAGGAAGGTGATATGTTCCTCCTTTATGTCATTAAAAATATACAAAGAAATGGCGAGTCACGACGTAAAATGTTGCATACAGTGGCCGCTCAAGATTATCTTGAATGGGCAAATATAGCCATTAATGCAGTTTTCGTATTGCTCAGCGTAAAGGTTTACGGCGTTAGCCACCCTTGGGTAGGAGACTGCTGCGGCATACATCTGCTTCATTTTCCGTGGGTAGTAAAGGGTAATATCCCGCTGGCTCTGTTCCAGAGTAGAAAAGCAGTCCGTTAACCAACAGATACTGTTATACTGGCCTTAAATCAGTGAGTCAAGTTTATGTTATGATAGTAATAAACAAATCTCCATTGCTAAATTGACAAAGTGATAAATATAATTTGTTGACGCTGCATACTGTTTACTCTGATTATAATATCCGCATGACGCGACAATGGATATACTATTAAAATTATTCAAACTTGTGTAATATCTTTATTCAGATTTATAGGTTAGAAAGAACTAACATGCTATGTAGCTACTCTCAGTCTATCAGCTAATTTCTTTGTAACAAATGAGAAATTTGAAATACCCTGTTGACAACTAAACTGTAGAATTTTTGTTATGCTAACCTTGAATGTGCATTAATTAAATAATGTATTTGGAGGGATGTACATATCTCTTATAAAATCCACTTAGGACTCAGAAGTGTGTTTTGCTATGCATTTTCAAATAGCATTTCGAAACGTTTATACAGACTATTTTAGAAACCTTATTTTTTTCGCACCATGTGATACTGGGATTTTTAAATCTGGTTGTATGTGTTTTAGTAATACTACTAAATTAGTTATATTTCCGACAGTCACGATTATTGTATAAGAAACTGTGATAAGCATGCAACTCTTAAAATACATTTGTTCAAGTAAATAATTCACCGGAGTCGTAGAGTCAGAAGTAGCCAGTAGTTAGAGCGATCGGGAGATACGTGGTTCAAATGCCGGCTATGACATTGAACGTTTCAGCCTGATTACCTATCCAACTCCTGTCTTAAACGCGGCTTGAATGGAAATTAATTAATATTAAATGATTTATTGTTTTAGTTGTGTAACGGTTTGCTTGAGAATTTTAAACAAATGAGGCATAACAATCAACAGCAGCTATAAAATGTTTACAGGAAATGTTTTAACAATAGTAAACTATTTGAAATGTTGCCAAATTTCTGTTTGTTTTTACTCGAATAAAATTGGTATGCCATACTTTATAGTAAGCATGATATACTTAATTTAGAATGTAACTATGTTATAACCATTGGTTTTAAGACAGTTAAAGATTTATTTATAAAACATGAGGATAAACAGCATCAGATGCCCGGAACAAATAAACATGCCATTTTCTGTTCATCAAATGTTAATACCCTTAAACAAAAGTAAAACAGAACACTTTTTACTTAAATAATTAATAAAAATACCGAATAATTCCAAAATGGCGTTGACCATAAAACCTTATACTGGCATAAAGCAGACGTCACCAACTGATTGCCCTTTGAGTTCCCAACTGTCATCATTGCAAGGTGAGATGGAAAATCTTGGCCACGTTTTGGACAATTGTCCTTTCGGAAAGATACTGTGGAATTGTCGACACCACAAAATAAGATAATTTATTGCTGGAGCCTTAAAAGCACAAGGTCATTTTGTATTTGAAGAAGTACACGGGCTCTCTCTAGACGGTTCCTCTCGTCGGATAGACACAGGTTCATCATCTGGATACACCGTCCATGCAAATGTGAGAATGTAGCACAATAAACAGAAACCAGCTGAAGTACATGCTGAAAAATGTCAAATATACGAGCCTAACATCCACTTCTACCCTGAAAAGTGACATTTATCTTCAACTGAAGTTACTGTGATGATATTTGGGCGAATATTTAGCCACTTTGCTAAGTTTTGCAAACAGTTTAATCTGAAGGCCAACTTTATGTACAACATTACAATTGTTGCCCTAAAAGGTTCCATTCATATTCTACAGAGGCATTTGTATACAAATTAACGTATTTTTGTAAATTTTTAAAAAGAAGAAATTCATAGTCATGCTGTTTATTTCGTTGATCTTTTAAAATAGAATTTCCCCTATTTATTAAAATTTCGATTTTAATTCAGTGATAACTACTTATTTTATGTGTTATACTTGCTGCATATAATCATTTGTAAAATATTAAGCTTTGTCTAATTGGCAGTCCCTACTTTTGGGGAAGCTGAAATTGTTTGTTTCCCTCCCCTTTTTTCTTGATGAATAAGTGAAAGTAGAACTTAAGAATTTGCAGACATGTTTTGGGATTATGCTAAAAAAAAAAAACACCAAAAGTTCATAAGTCCTCAGTTTATATATTCTGCGCCGATTAATTCAATAAGTCTCTTACAGACATATTGCGCGTTGGTAAGTGCGGCGGTTCCCAAATATGGGTTCCGGGTTCCGGATCCCGCATGCTGGTTTAGGATATTTATGGAATAGTGTGGAGAAGTGGGTGCCCTAGCTCAGGATTTTGTGGGCATGGAATCTTTCTCAGTTGTGGTAAGACACAAGTGGTTTCCTTGAGTTCAGGGTTGTTATTGAACTCGTTTGTTCATTTTCATCAACCTTTTCTGCCGATGAACACATACGCATTCCTCATACATGTTCCCCTTTCCAACTCTTGCCTTACGCGACCGCGCTTCATCTCTTATTACTTTTAACCGTCTTTTGGTGTATTAAATAAACACTGTTTCTGTCGCGGCCATATGTAGCCCGTTCGTTTCCACCGCGGACTCAAATAGCACGTCTTAACCCAACGAATCTTCCATAGCTAGTGTTGTCGCGTCGCTCGACCAATAAGAGAATCGTTTCTATTTGCTTTTTTATATTCACCCTCGGGCAGTGGCACTTCCAACCCCTTCAGTTCATTGTCCTGCTTTACTGTACTCTCCTACCTGGGTCGTGTGCCAGCTAATAGTAACTTTGTATTTGTACTTTAAACATGTTTTACAACATTTCTTCTCTGGCCATTTCAAATGTATGTGTGTCCCTTTTTAATATATATTATATTGCATATAATTTATATCTCCATTTTAGAGACCTTTTAATCCCGTGACACATCATGTGCTTTCTCATAAGACAACCTGACGCTCCTGGGAAACTGATTTTATGTGCTTTAAGTAATCCTGTCTATGCTTATTGATACAGAATACCATTTTCATAGCTCGCATTGCTATACAGTAATTCACCTTTTAAAAAGAGCTTTACTAGTATGTAACTAATAATATAAGCAATTGAAATTCATTCTGCTGGAAGGCAGAGACTACTGGAATCCTTGTTATGGAGAAGTGAAAAATTTAGCCCCTGGAGTGAATTATTCCAGGAAATCCGAAGGCCTAATTAACCAAACCTGGTCTCACCCTACGCTCACGAACTCTAAGATGAGAAACAAACTGTGGTGTGAGGAAAGAAACAGGAAGCTACCGAATTGAGCAAAGTTTTGATAATGGAAAATGGAAAAACTGCTAAGTGAAGAAAACAGGTAGCAGAGACCAAAAGTATTTAGCAGAGAAAGAAAAAACCGACAGGGTCGACTTATGTCTTTATTGTTATCAGGAAGCAGGATTTCGGTAGTTAGGGGGCACAGAAGAACTTTTTTTTAGCGATTTTGGAAAGAAATTTCGATTTTTGGACTTTTGGGGCAAAAAATGCAGAATAATTTAAGGTTTTATTTTCCTAGGCCGGATGTAACATATGTTTTGGACGCCATTTTAAAGCGTTGCAGTGGTTAAATGCCTCTTTATGTCAAATTTCAAAGCCATTTCCCTCAGATTAAATTTTTTTGTTATTTTACCGCATTCAAAATGTATCTTCTACCACAAAAATACAACTAAAGGTCTGAAAATGTTTGTCAATGCAGTGCAAAATTTGCGTAATAAAATGTGCGTTTGGAATTTTAATATTGATGATAGACGAATTTTAAAAGACTAATAAAATTTTACATTAAATTCATAGGAGAATTTAATATATATATATATATATATTTATGCGCTGTATTTTTGAAGGTATTCCACTTTGCTATATGCTTTTTTTTTTTTTTTTTATAAAATCCAGTGTAGGAAAATTTCAGCCTAATAATTTGTTACAATTGTATTAAGGAATTTAATTTTTAAAAATAGTGCATGCAGCTCAGTATCTACAGGATTGAATTGAATTGAATATTTATTTATGGACGCTCTTTAACTGCTGTGTTTCATAGTGCCCCATTCTATATTGGGCGTGAAATATCGCTTAATTTTTCTCCGGGGCCTCTTTATCAGCTTGAGATTCTTTTGCGTGCTGTGAGTCGACGATACGGGACTAACGGCTTTATTTTCCTTCCGAAAGAAGCCATGATAAGGAATTTTACGCCCAAAAAGTCCATCGCCTTCCTCGGGGTTTGAAGTCGCGGCCTTGGGAACCAGAGGCTAGTATGTTATCCCTAGACCGCGGAGGACAATACTATATGTAGGAGAATGTACGATTTGATTTTAGCTAGTTAAATGGAGTAAGTTAATTAATGTATCCAAAATGAAAATGTGTATTTGAATGAAACTTGGTACAAGTACTTCTTTTGTTGTCAGTAATGCCTGTAAAACCAAATTAAACCTCTAGCTTTAACACTTTAGAAAATCAGTTTCGTCTGTTCGGTGTCCCACCTAGCGCACAGTTATTCTGCTTCTGGAAAGCTCCAGGAAGAAAAGACGAAGCGAGGGACACAGGAGGCCACCAGTTCCGAGGCGACAACTCCCACTCTTGGGGTGCCTAACATCAATAGATATTAGAATGTAACGCCGGCGGAACCCCCTTTTTCTGTCTTTCTACTTCTCTTTTCCTGTGGATGGGCTTGAATGGATATAGCCATGTTCCAATGGCGAGTCCCATACTAGCGAGCATAATTGCACTTTCCGTCCACACCAAAAACAAGACTATAAGCCTAGCTCTCCTTGCGGAAATGTCCTAGGGCCTGTCCCAACCAATGCCAGTACAGACAGTTTTGCAAAGCAAACTCTACCGCCATACGTTCACCCGCCGTCCCTTTGCCTGATCCTTCGACATTGAAACGTGTTAAGGAAGTGACAGGATGGGGAAAAGTGAATGCGTGGGATTATGTAATCCACCCCAGGAATCACCTACGAACCAGGGAAAACCCCGGAAAAGCTAAGATCAGAGTGGAGGGATTAACGGGAATCGAACCTGGGACCTCCCGAATGTGAACCTTACATGTTACCGCGAAACAATCTCCCTCAGTTGGCTGAGATCGTTAAAGAACGTACTCATGAACAGGAGGTCCGGTGTTCAAATCCGGCCAGGACAATTTTCCGCAACAGTTTTTTCAGTCTTCACATCTGGCAATCAGCTTAAACACAGGCCTGCAACGTTTCCCTTAACAAATAACATTTAATTTCTGGTATCATTAGTAACAGCCACTTATGATGTCTATGCAGTATGCACAGTATTTAAAACAAATACATAAAAAGCTTTGAGGACTCATTAAGAAAGTAATTAATGAAGTCTCTTAAGTAAAATTTGGCATTTTGTAGTTCAAAAATCTTTAGCCTGCGATGAAGTCATGAAACTGATTGAAAATACTTGAAATTTGGTTGTGGAGAAGACTAAGTGCTTTATAATCTTCTGTGAATGAAGAACAATATTAAAATTGCTCAGAAGAGGAAAACAAACCGACTGGAAAATTGGGTATGGCAGGAAATGCACCGGAAGGAATGTTATACATAAAAATGGTACAGAGCAGAAGATATCGAACGATGTGTACATACATAAAAAGATAAAATGTCATATACGGGTAAGAAAACGAAAACGCAAAGGGGGGAAGAGTGAAGGAGCTTAGGTCTGCTGTAGATGGATAACCATGGTAAAAAAACATGTTTCACTTTCTACAGTAAATGTAATATAAAATAATAATTTTAATAACGCATAAATTTTATACTATATTTTTGCACACCATGCTATTATTGTCTTTTGTATGACATAGTTATAGCATTTTGTGTACCAAGAATTCAGTTTCCCATTCAAACTTTTGGGAAAGTTTGTGTTAACTATTCGATATTTGTGATTTGCGGGGGTTTACTGCGCCTAGTGAAATCAAGCTATTTGCCTGGAAGTGATACCTTTCAAGCGTTATGAAGAAGTTGAACCAATGGAAAGGAGTTGTGAATCAGTGACTTTAACGCAGGGTCATAGCGCATGCGCCAGATCCCCATGCCACATTCATCGCGGTAGTTACAGAACTGGGTAGCCGAGCCGGCTCAAGTTATGTCACCTCCTCGAGCTTGCTGGTTCCCGTTCAAATTTTGATCGCAGTGTTGGATAGATAGTGAAACAACATATAACGGGTTAAAGGTAAGTGCAACTTTTTTTTCCTTAAATGGATATGCAGAGTTTGACGTTGAAGATGACTGTTAAACTTGAGGGTGAAGTTTCCTAATAAGCTTCAAAAGAAAAGTATCGATAGCCACAAAAAGTTGTTTTAATTGCACCTAATAAAAGGAGTCAATGCGATATGGTGATAATGGAGCTAAAAAATTTTAAGCAAGTTGATTTTGAACTTAACACAACTTTTCCATGAGTCGGTTTGCTTACTCGCTTTAAACTGTATGTTTACAAAAGTTGCTATTACAATTCAATGCTATTTGTGTAGCTTCTAAAGGACGTTTTAAAGATATTTAAAGTTAAGAAGCATAAGCTAATGCACTTACTTAAGTCGTTTTACACCACATCTTCCAAAATTTAGTAATTTTATTACTTAAGTACATATATTTAAAAAAAATGCTGGTGTGTTCCACTCACATTATTTTCTCTATTTGTTCTGCAAACAAACATTCTTACGATATATTTTTAATTCATCTTCATCATTATAATCGAGATAAATATGAGCAGAAATGACCTTATTACTTGGTTCCTTGTAAGTAGAAGGGAAATAAGGGGAAACACTAGGCTAAAACGATAATTATATCTTTTAAAATCTGTTGTTATGCGATTATATTGAAATCCGTTTCTCTTTCCATGGCCAGTAGTAAAACAAAATAGATATTAAACGAATGAGGACTTTCTGTTTGAGAACAGTTTAAGTATTTTAAAACTGTAGCCAATAGCAGCTATTATCTCAGAAATTGTTAAATCGTTAATTTCACAAAAAAAAAAAAAAAAAAAAGAAAGAAACATGTATAGGACATTTTGTGTTTTAACGAGATGTACATTTCTTGTATAGTAATCGGTTATCGATCTCTTGCGGTTTACTAGTTATACATAATTCATTCAGAGGGCTTCACGGAAAATTACCAAGAAATTCAAGATATACATTCTATTTACGCACACATACAGAAGCGCACAGAAGGATCTTTTTCTAATTCAGGAGTTCTGAAAATGTGTATTTCCGGTAAAATCTCGGTATCGAATTTTGGGTGGAATACAATATCTTCTCTAACTACTGAGTACATTGTATAAATATGCTAGAGAAAGTAGAAAGTTGTTTAAATAAAAGGGTTAAATATTGCGTGGACTTATACTTAATATACAGACCAGTATTTTGAGTTATGTATAAAGAGAATCGGTATTCTTACATAAGAGTGGCTTTCCAATTATGAAATTTGTTCTAAATCAGTTAAAATATCCAGAAAAACAGTAAAACATGTATGTGATAAAAAGTGAGACTCTTAATGCAGTTTCCATTTGAAATGTCTCCCAAAATCCAAAATAGCATACACTTAATATTGATTTTCACAAATTGTAGATTGCTGATCAGGAGGCAGTTTTATTTTATAGTGTAAAATAGATTGGTTGTAACCAGAAATCCTCAAGTTTTAACTACAGACCATTTATACTTAAGGTTTAAGGACATGAGTAAACTTATTTTCATAAATTCAATGATTCACCTACATGTATCTTCCAAGCCATCTGCAAAGTTAACTATTTTATGCTGGAGTGTGCAGTATATCATTTTGATTCAGTAAAACTGCATATATACTTTTAAAAGCTAAAACAAAATCAGCATCAGCTTATGTAGATTAATCGTTAAATATGGTATTGATTTATGTAATATTCATAAACAATATCAGACAGGTATTGAAAACTCCAAATGAATTCGCTTACACGATATCTGTAAATATCAGCTAAATGGTGAGATACAATAGTCTAGGAATAACATACTTATCGACTCTAGATTTCATACAATTAAATTCCACAAAACTCCATGTACAGGATAGAATTCAATTTTCAAACATTTAAATGTGCAGTATACATAATCTAACCCCCTAAATTATTTGAATCCTGGTTATTGCTTTGGTTTCACTAAAATTCTAAGGGAGAATTCCATTTCTTGTTTGATTCAAAGAGTATGACTGTAGTCAACTTCCAGCATAATTTATATATTTTTATCCTTTAGAAGCAGAAACATTTCCAAAATATATTTGAAATGACAAAGTGTTTTTAAAATCATCATTTTAAATTGTTAAGCACTAAAGCAATATTGTTATTTCTTTATTTTTGCAAACACTCTTTATTTTCACAAAGAGTAATTGGGAAAAGCTGATGGGACGAATATCGCTTAATAGTTTATTGTAATAAATGCGAGAAAGATTTTCTATGTTGATACATCAGTTGGTGAGTGCATGTTTAGGAGTTTTATGCAGTGGCAGACCTACTTTGTTGCACGTTCAGCAGATGTTACTACCGTCGCAAAGATTTCAAATGCCCATTTTATATAACGATTTCTAAATAGGTCAGATAAGAATAAACTCTCAGCTTCTTTACTAAATGCATAACACTTCATCGTAGTTTCCTTTGTCACATTTCTCTTCCTGCCTAGTGGCGTGACATATGAGTAGTAA
The DNA here is from genome assembly GCA_030762935.1 of Hymenopus coronatus. Classification (NCBI taxonomy): domain Eukaryota; kingdom Metazoa; phylum Arthropoda; class Insecta; order Mantodea; family Hymenopodidae; genus Hymenopus; species Hymenopus coronatus. The sequence continues at coordinate 371,211,191 of CM060900.1, read as the reverse complement.
TAAAAATCTGATGTGTTTAATTCACATGCTTTTCTCTATTTCTTCTGCAAACAAACTATTCTTAAAGAGATTATTCTTTTGTCTAAATAATGTTAATAAGATAAACGTTACCAGAAATGGACCTATTCCTTAGTCCCATTTAAGTAGAAGGAAAATAAGGGAATATGCTAGGCTAAAGTTACTGTCAAGTCTTTTAAGGGCTGTCGCTATGCGATTGTGATTGTAATTCGCTTCTCTTTTCATGACCAGGACTAAAACAAGGGAATGAAAGAGATTTCCATTTGAGAAAACTTAACTATTATAACATTGAAACCAAATCTCAAGCAAATATCTCTAATTATTATTTTCAAGTCTTAATATGAAATCTACATTTTTTGTATAGTAAGTTTTTGTCTCTTACGGTTTACCAGTTATGCAAAAGTCATCCAAAATGAAGAGGTCTTCAGGGATTATTCCCAAAAAACTCACGATATATATTTTATTTGCCATGTAAATATCTTTAATATACCGTATTTAAATAAATATAGTTGTTTTTTTTTAAAAAATCGATACTTTCGAAAAATGTGCCATGTAAGTGGTAGTTTGGAGAGCGGGTTTTTTCCCTGAAATTCTTCGTATAGCATCCTTGGAAGATACTAAACATAAAAACCAAGTTTAGTATTAAACAGACTTTTCGTTTTTGAGTTAGCTGTCCACACATATACAGAGAGAGAGAGAGAGATAGTGAGAGAGCGATAGAGAGAGAGAGAGAGAGAGAGAGAGTGAGAGAGAGAGAGGTAGACACAAAAACGGAGCTTTTTCCAATTTTTTTTTTTTTTTGGCGGGGGGAATTCAAGGGTCTTAGAAACAAACATTTCCGGTGAAAACTCGGTATCCAATTTTGGATGAATACAATGCCTTCTCTACTTAATATGTATATTATAAATTACATGCTACAGAAAGTAAAAATAAATGTTAGACCTTTGGATACTGGGAATGCAAAAATCAGAAGCTATTGCAAAAATTGTTTTAATAATCAAAATACTTTAGGTTGACAATAGAAGTATGGCTATTCTGTTAGGCACATCCTGGACACTTCGAAATAGATTTCTTTGTTCACATGTTGTTTCTCTTTCGCAATAGAAGCTATTGAATTTAAATGCTTTATTCTAAAGATTTAAAGACTATCATATAAACAAATAACATTTCTCTATTTATGGAATTTATAAACTATTACATTTCAAAATGGGTGTTTTTACCAAAATTTGAAAGGTTTGAACAAATATTTGTATACATTTGGGCAAAGCCGTAAACTCAAAATCGATACATAGAATGTATGTATTTAGATATTCAAAAAAGGAAAGCTTCTAATTTAATCTAAGTTCTGCAACTGTGTTCTATATTTATTGATTTATTTTCAATTGTATATAGGAAATTGAAATATACATTGTATATTGATAATGTTGAAAATTCAATTTTTTATGGAAATGTTTCGAAAGTGGAAAATTGTGACTTAAAATACCCTAAAAATCACAACTTTTGGAAACGAAAGAACACACTTAAATCTATACCTCTATGTGAATACACATTCAGATGCTTTAAGGTAATGCATCTTTGAAATTTGGAAAAAAATCCAGAGTATATAACATATCTCGTTGCAATTTATTTAATTTTACACACAATAAGTCATATTTTGGACTTATTTCAAAATCCCTGCTTGTATAGTTACTTCAATAATAAACTGTATTGTCTAAATTAATTGTTACAATGAAGTTCTTCATACCAAGAGATTTATATAAAAATTCAAGGTTTACAGTAAATGAGTTTAAAAACAGATGTATTACATCCAATTTTTATATTAACTACTAAATATTGTGACACAATTATTGTGATGCTCCCCAAAGCTCTTTACGTTTCAAAAGTTAATGATCCAATTCTCAAAATTACATAATTATATCTAAACCATATAACGCAATTTTCTTTCTTATAGTTTTGAGAGGCAGTAAAAACCTTTTGAAACAAATTATTAAAATGCTGTATTGTGTGGAGCATTGTATATAAATATGCTGAAAACTTTTTGTTAGAAAACAAGGTTTTAATTTGAGCATGTCTATTAATAAATCATGTGCTAGTCCATTTATAAGCTTATATTAAGTTAACAAGAACAAGATGGAAAAGAACTATACATTTTATTAAACTATAGAATTCATACTATTGTATTATGTAAAATCGTACTTTTTAGCTTATCACAGCTTTCGATAGGTGCATTACCTTAATTACATTAATAAGTGGTCCAGGTTCGTAGGATTTTAAAGTACATTTTTGAATTGCTGAACATGTCCTTGAGATAAGAACTTAAAGCCAGAAGGTTTTAATTTGTTCAGCCTTTGAAAGTATTTATACTCCCTAGTTGCACTCATCACAAATAAAGTAAGCTGCTGGAAGGTGCAGAAGCGCTACTGGTTAGAATTAACACTAGAATGCCCGGCTGTGCCAAGCACATATAAATGCCCGCTGGAGTCATATTGACTTCTCGTGGAATATATTAAAATATTAAAACGCCGTGTCCAAGTTAGCTCGCTTTAAATTACTGCATATTAGTTAATTGTTCTACTACATCTGTCTCTGTTTTTAAAATCATTTTCTATAATTGTATAAAGACAATGAGAAAATTGATAGGTACTATGTCATCGGTACCTATCTACTATTTTGATTGTCAGAAGTTCATTGTTACAGCAACGTTGTATGGAGTGTCTTTATTCTACACTTTACCTCTTACAAATTACCGGAAAGAAAATGAACGTCTTAAAAATAAGGAAATAAGTACTTTTCTTCAAAAAAGCATCTAGCAAACTTGTGTGAACTAAAATACAAGGTGTGCGAATATAATCAGATATAAGTTTCGTTATAGTGTTTAACGACCGCTTTTACTACCGATGACACTGATGATACATGGAATTGAAGATGGAGCACCGGTGGCATGTGATGGCGGGGGAAACCGGAGAACCCGGAGAAAACCCGCCCCTGCGCTGTTTTGTCCACCCTAAATCCCACATGCGGTTGCCTGGGATCGGACCTGGGTCGCTTTGATCAGAGGCGAATGGTAGTGTTTAACGCCCGCTTTAACTACTTATGGCACCGCAGGCGGTGACACTGATGATACATGAATGATGATGGAGCACCAGTGGAATGCGATTGCGGGGGAAACCGGACCACAAATCTCACATGCGGTCGCTTTGGGATCGAACCCCGGCCGTCTAGTTGAAAGGCGAGTGGTCTAACCACTCGGCCACGGCGCGGCCAGAGGCGAATGGTCTAAACACTCAGCCAAGACATAAGTTATTCTGGCTCACAATTTTGTTCAAGTATTCAATTTTGGCATTACATGTTCCACATAGTGATTTCTTGCAAAATTTATAAATCCGCACTGCGAGTTATCCTTTTTACACTTGCGTTTCACTTGACAGTATTTAGTACTAAGGACTTTGCTTGTCTACTATTTTCGTCGTTCGATGTTTTATTCTTGATTTCGCTGCTCCATGTTGGGACATGAGAACTCTGTTCCCAAGGCCTTGAGGAATTCCAGCCGATTGAACTTTTCTTTGGTTTTTCCTTGTAAAGGACCCAAGCATTCAGAGCTGCTAGATTCAAGGTATTCTGAAAGAAATAAACGGGCCATCTCTTGGTTCCTGTGGCACTGAGTATTTGGTCAATATTATCTACGCCAAATTTTGTTTCGTTGTAGCTTTTTACTGTCAGGAGTTTTCTTTTGGTTATCCAAAATGTTGACACTTGTGTGCATGCTGCTCAAAATTAATGCATTCTTTTTTTGGCTTGTTAAGCAGTCAGTATAATTTCTTTTTTGTTTATAGGCTATGATGGAATATAACGGTGCCATCCGTTGTAGATGATTGGAAACTTCTCTTCCGCATTTATGTTTTGTTCCTACTGTTCCTTTAAGGCCAATTAGGTTCAATATTCCTGGGTTTCTTGGCGAGGAGGAGTAAAATAAAGAAATTGTCAGTGGTCACATGTTTTCCCACTCTAAGATGTCCATCAGACATGTCATTGCATGATTTGCCAGTCTTTCATTATGCCGTAATTCATCCTTACCAACATAAGGGAACCCATTTACAATATATTTGCTATTTGCTATCCTTACTGACAGCAAGCCAGGTTTTTTTGTTAATATTTACTGGGATTTGATGTCATATGCTGAATAAATGGGCATCGTGCCTAGTTCGATAAATGTTGTTCATTAATTGCATAAAAGACCCGATCTGAAACAGGAGGTGTAGTTATCAATGAACCAATTCCAAACAATTGAGAACAGAGAAAACCTGTCTGTTTTAAATACTTTAGGTCGACTAGACTCCTCATCAGAACGTATTTCGCAAAATCGTTTCTCGACATTGCTTTTTACAGATGGTGCATCCCAAAAATCAGTCCATAGGAGTGCTTGGGAGCTCGGGCGTACATTACTACGATGATAGCTTCTAGTTAATCCGAGGACAAAGTAAAACTATTATTCTGCATTTGCCACTGAGCCTCAAAAGTTGTAATCTTTCGAATATGGCCAATGTATCAATGAACAAACGCCAAGCATTAACAGAGCTACCTTTTACAACATTTCTCTTTGCATATCCTGTAGGCCCTAGAGCTTCCTTCAAGATATTCTGATGCGATATCCTACCTGGAGTATGTAGGCCAATACTAAGTGGTTCCCAAGCTGTTCCTTTTGGAGCAACCATTCCTCTTCGCTTTGAAATTTTTCCTCACTATCACTTGACTTTTCTGAAGATATTATAGTCTGTTCTTCTGAAATAAAATGCATATATGATTCAAATGCTTCATCCGTGTCAATTTCTGAAACATCATGAGGCATTTCCTGAAAAATGGCTAGTATTTATTTATTACTTAGTTTCCTCCAAAACACTTCTAGTAGCAAGCAATGATAACAGAAGCCAAGCCTGACACTAAACACAGTATGCTATACACTAATGCATCTAGTATGTAATAATGCTGTTTTGATAATGAAAAGAATGAACCAAAATAATGTGCATTAAATTATGTGTTCATATTGGTGACAATAACTTCTGTCAACCTAGCAGAAGTAAAGGTTTATTGAAGTCTCAAAAAATTATAAATTACAATATAAATTGTTCCTTACTAACCATAGTTGATAGAAGGAAATAGCGGAGTCAAATTGACTCCTTCTGACATTTTAGGTAATCATACAATTTCTTGAAATAAAGTTACTTGCAGTGATCAGTTACTTTTCAGCTTAATCCAAACCAACAATAATTAAAAGCCATGCAAGGATTTTGCTGTAGAATAAACCAAACCACAGGAACTGATTTAAAACATTTTCAAAAAGGAGTCAAAATGACTCCTTCGGCATTCTAGTGTTTCTGCGAGATTTGCAGAATTAAATTATTATCTTTCTTTGAAAACAACGTCTCAATGATGTGGAATTCAGTGCTATAGCTGGTATTTAAAACACGGATCTCATTGTCTTTGTTCACTGAGCTACCATGGCAGCATGCGAGTACACCATTAAATTCCCCAAATGACACGTTTTTCGTGGTAAATGATGTGATTATTTTCTCAATGATTTGTTCAGGATACTTTGTTTTAAGTGACTCATCCTGCTTCATGAATAAGTAATCAGACATCGAAGATCCAGATTTTTATCATTTTGGTGCAATGTTTCATGGTAAGGGCTCATTCGATTATTGAACAGGGTTATTTAAACGGAGAGGAAAGTAAACGATTCTTTTGAACGAAATTAAATTTAAAGCAATACTTGATGTGGAGAATACAAATTCACAGAGGATCTGCAGCAGCGAAAGCGAAAATTAGTCAGGACGCCAATGCTGCAGTGAAAAATTCCCTTAATGCAAAGTGGTTTGAATCAAGAGCCCATTGAAATAAAAATCATGTTCTTTTGTCACATATGTCTGTGGTAACTTAAGTCGTCTTTTAGCATTTATCTACAGAACTATGCCCCATTAATCACAAGTGTTTGCCCTTTTAATGTATTCACTTGCAATTATTATAGTTTGTGCCCTGCCTTATTCTGTGTTGAGACAAGCCGCCATTATTTTAAATGTCTATATGAAACTAAAAAGATCAAAAGAGCATTAAGAAAAATGAATAGCTTTTTAATACAAAAGTTCCTGATAGAAGTAAATGAGAAAGAAACTTTAAATGAGCAATTTGTATATAATTTTCCTTTTCTTTGAAATTATAAACAAATTATAAATTTCTTGTTATAAATCTGCAGAATGCAATTTGTTTACCTTTTACATTTTGAAAGCTATAGCACTGATTAATACCATATAATGTCGTTATATTTTCTATTTCTTTTCATTGTCTTCATTTGTGCAATTAGAATATTTTGGAATCATTTTATGCTATAATGAGCATTATTCTAGAAAGAAAGTTTATCACAGGGTATTAAAATCACACTTTTTAAAAGTATTGATTCAATAATTGAAAATGTTAATAATGGTCGTGCACCAACATAATTGGCTCCAAAGATATTCTTTTTCTGTGGCTGTAGCAGCATCATTTGAGTTAAGTCCTTGTGACTTTGACTTGGTTCCAAAGAAGCAGGAACCACTTCGTGGCATTCGCTTTAGAACTCTTTCAGGGATTCGTCAGGCGGTAGACCGCCCCATTTGAACTATGAACGCAACGATCAACACAAAAGGCGCTGCTAAGGGTATTCTATAACTTCCACATCGCTGAGGAGCTGTACACAAAGTTGGTGACCACTTGGAGGAACAGTTAAACTTGGTAACATGTATCTCTTTTGTATCTGTTGTAAATGAATAGTTGCCACTATTAAAGTTCATACCCTCGTACATGGTATTTGTCATACAAATATCTTTAATACACGGCATTTTAATCAAACTTATTATAGTCATTATTGAAAAAACGCAAGTTTCAAACATTTTCCCATGTAAAGGGTAGTTTGGAGTGGGGGTTTTTCTTGAAAACCTTTGTGTCGCATTCTTGTAAGATACAAACTGAAATACCTATTTTGGCATTTAAAGATCTTTGCGTTTTTGGGCTATGCTGTCCACACACACCGAAACACACACTGGGAAATTTTTCTAGAAGTGCCTTATTTGGATTCAGAATCTAAACCTCGACATCGAATTTTTGGGTGGAGTACGAACCTTCTCTACCTATTAAGTGCGTAGTACCTGTACAGAAAGGGAAAAAGTTGCAAAGTTACATCATGCCACTTTTTTCAATAAATAATGGGAGTAACTCGTGTGTATTATTTGATAAGTGCACTTTTCTTCATAATTTGCTCCTGAATGGTATCCTTTTTTTAAAAGCATTAAAATTCAGCAAAAAAAAAAAAAATGTTAAAATAACACGTTTACCTAATGTCTTAGTTTCATTCTCACTTTACCCAGCCTTAATATAGTTTAAGGAAATTGTTCTCTTGTAAAATGTGATTTGTAGGATTGCGTGAAGTATTGGCATCTAAAATGGCACGCGGGAAGGTTTTCTGTATAAAAATGCATTCTCTGTGACCACAGAGCTCTTATCGATGTTAACCATCGTTTGAGCTTCTGTTTAAAGTATGTCTGAGGAATAGTTGCACAATCCACTAAAACCACGTCTGCATATTTATATAAAGACAGGCTTCATTACAGTCACCGTGCTTGTTTCCTCCTCCTTGTTTTGTGGTTCTCTTCGCTTCTTCTTTTGAATGTTGTTCATGTTGGTTTTCTTCCATTACCTCTGCTGGAGCTCTCAGCCTAAACACCTCTTCATCTCCTACTTCACTTAATTTGAACTACATCACTTCTTCTTTCCTCTTCAGTCAGGCTTCTTTTTCATGTGCTTCCTTTATTTCTTCCTTTTCTTGGAGAAGGGAGGGGTACTTCGTCTTCAGAATTGATTACATGTTGTTTCTTTGTAATGCCGCTGTCCTTCCTTTGCCTTCCAATTTCATAAATGTGGTCTTGTACACGGTTTTCAATTATATTATGAGTGATGAAGACTCTCTCCCTCTCTTTCTTTCTGTTACTTATTTGTTCAGTTAATACCTTCAAAATCAATATTAAACATCTCTCAGTACGCTGCTTGTAGAACCAAAGCGTACTTATTTAGTTTAGTGTTACACTTATTACTTATAAATCCACGCAATTAAATAAGAAAAGATAAGGCGAGTATCACAACGTACTCTAATATTTTGAGTTTCAGTGTACAGAGGAAAGATACGATATCGTATTAAAAATATTTTTTAATTTTGAGTTTAAAACATACAACCATTAGTAAAGTGATTTGATTTAAGTATGTGGAACAACAATTAAAAAGCAAAACATACCCTCTATTACTTTCTCTAGCACGTACGTAGATTATACATAGTAGGTGGAGAAGGTATTGTATTCCATGCAAAAAATTCGATACGAAGATTTTGCTGGAAAAATCTGTTTTGACTACGCCTGATTTAAAAAAAAAAATGTATTTATAGAAATAGTTCCGTGTGTGTTTGTACGCAAGTGCGTGTATGTCTGTGGGCAGCACAGCCCAAAAATACCAAACTTCGTTTTTAAGTTCAGTATTTTCCAAAAATGCAACACGATTGTCTCACGATTCACCCACGATCCTCTGCTTATCGGATGAAGATACATTTTCCAAAGTAAGAACGGTGCTTAAAACTATTTCTTGTAATTGTCGGCGATATATCATTATTAATTAAATTATTCAGAATAAACGGCCAATAATTAGTAATAAGGCTATGAGTCTCTTGACACGGCAGTTATAGTTGGCTTTGAAAGTGTCCTTTTATTATTTGAAGGTGGTAACATGCATTATAAATGACTGGGATATGATAATCAGAATACGAACCTACGTCCACCTTCTTTGCAACCATTTAATAAGCAACAACGGTTGTGGTAACGTAAGACATGTAACACTAATACACAGTGAGCAGCTAAAAGTAATACATGAGGTCTGATCCAGAATGAATACGTGCGTCAATGTTACGGCCCTAAAACTGTTAAACTTCAAGGATTAAGGTAGACTTCAGTGTGGTGCGAAGATAAACTTGTCTACACTATATATCTAAGGCTTATTAACCACATGTCATAGGAACAATAAACTAACCTAAAATGTGGTTTTTAGAGATTGAAGGGTTGTTCTAAACTTTTATGTCGGCTTCTACTTGCTGGAGGAAAGTGACATTTTATGCACAATATCTTCTAGATGTGGTTCTTCAATTTCTTTAATTACTAGATGGCTTCCAGGAAGGCGTTTGTATGTGATATGAGCTTTCAACAAAAATTAGCCATTTAAATTTTTTTGCAGAAAAGGAGACAGTGTTAATATTTGACCGTCCATTCCGAACATATAATTAATAATGGTGTATCGACGATGGTAACAAACAATACTGCTAAGCAGTGAAGTATGTTTGAGGAATGTAACTTTCGTCCGGAAAGCAGAGTAATATATACCGGAAATCAAGTTTCGGGAATGACTCGTTGATACCATTGCCTTTTTCTATCATCACAATGGTTTTTAAGTCAGCCTTTTGCCCGCATTTTAACTGTAAGATGTTAAAAATTAATAATGTATCTGTAAGTTTTCATTCATCTTTGCAAGCATTGCCTGGATATAAAGAAGAGAATGAGATTTTAAATCTCAAATACATAAATAATCATTAAAAAATATCTATACTCATTACGTTTTTTATCACGTTTGCTTATTTATAGCTTGCTTACTCCTTCTGCCAAAAAGCTTAGTATCTTGTTATCTTAGGGTCTTTAATCTTGTGATTAAAATGTAATGAATCCATTAATGGAATATCACTGCAATTTAACAATAATATGGCAGCCCTATGATATTGAATTTTTCAATCTCGCTCTACCTATTCAGCTCCTGTCCTATACACGGCTTGAGTGGAAAAAGCTATTAATTAACATTAATTGACCTAATAGATGGTTAAACTATGATGCCCGTTACTTAAAATACTTACGCTATTGGATTATATCATCTCAAAATAACTTCGGATCAGCTTATTTTTTACTGGGAACCATGTGACTCGGTTGAGGAATTTAATTCCGTGGCGGCATGTTACCATGGTAGCTCGTGGCTAGAGAATCCGACTAGAGATCGGGAGATGCGTGATTCAAATCCCGGATATGGCATTCAATTTTTCAGGTTTGACTCTACCTATACAATTCCTGTCCACACACCGCTTTTGTGAACAAAAAAATCACTAACAATAATAAAAATCTTTCAAACTTTTAAAAGTAAATTGTACTCCATATCACCTCTGTACGCAGTCATTTACTTAGGGTTTTCAAAACAGGAATGTTGCAGGGGATAAAACTAAATGCATGCGTGGAATCTGAGCCACAAATTATCGAAGTTTTCACCAAGGAAGAAACTCAGCTCAGGAGCTCATTGATAAATAGACTTTGAAAATGAATAATAATTACTTGCTATATTAAGGGGAAAACTAGTTCCAATTTCGGTCGATAACAACGAATTATCACTAAAACCTGAAACTAAATTGTGATCCAGTCTCGCATGGATTGTGACGTAACGAGACTAGAGCGTTGCCGACTTTAATCTCCTATTATTTGGTTGAAGTTCGGCAGAAAATTGCATCTCACTGCCACCGTGATAGGGGAGCGTTGCGTAAACAAGGAACAAGGAATCAATACTGCAAGTTGCGTGCAACACAGCATGCGCAGCACTCGTCAGTTGTCTTGAATGGGCGATGTGCTCCAAGCACTTTAGTAGACTTTCATTTTCTACACAGCAACGCTAGAAAGTGGTCTATGCTGAAGGCTAAAAGTATAACCAAATGATATCATTTGCAATCTCGAATTAGTGTTTTAAATTCGATTTCGTAATGTTTTACTTGTAGCTCATCGGGAACACATGCGGAAATGTTCCGAAATCACCATTGCTGCTTTGACTACTACCATTATTCATGGCACCACCATCGCTGCGTTTCTTGCATTAAACCACTACCACTATAACTACTATCATTGTTACCACTAATACTAGAGCTCCTATCAACCATTACTATTTTTGCTATTATTATTATTATCATTATTATTATTATTATTATTATTTTTTTTTTATCACGAATGAGCCCATGAGGGACTACGCAAAGTACTTAGAAACGTCTCTTTGTTTTTCCTTTGAACCCATGCTTCTCTCATTCTTTGGCTGTGGCCTCTTTTCTCTCGTCTGTCCACATTGCTCCAGTTTTTTTTCTTCGGTCTGTCCTCATGGTCAACTTGCCATTTATGAACTTTGTTTCTGAAGAGCTCTCTGTTTAATGTATCTTCTTGTATAATTCTTGCTAATTTTAAATCACTTTTTACTTTCCCAATCCATTTCATAGTACCCACATGTGATTTGTTTCTATTTTCATAAAATTCAATGACTTGTTTTGTGAGCCTGTTAGAATTCATTCGTTTGAAATGTCCATAAAATGTTAAACTTCGTTTTCTAATATCACTATGAATATCTGTAACTAATTTTATTTCATTCTTGCTTCTGAGTCTGTACTGTTCACCTACGACTTGTGGGTTTAAAATTTTCCTTACAGTTTTGCATTCTTTTTTCACCATGTTTTCTAAATCTGCTTTTCGGTTCAGAATGAATGTTTCTGCTCCATATAGACATTTTGGTTTAATGACAGTGTTATTATGTCTTAATTTTGTGTGTATAGATATGCACTTTTTATTATAAATATTTTGTGTGAGCCAATATGCTGTTTCCATTTTGTGGCATCTACTTGTATTTGCTTTAGTCTCGATTCCATTTTCCTGAATTATTTCACCAAGGTATTTATATTTTGAAACTCGTTTTATTTTACCATATTTGGTTTCCATGTATTTGGGTGCTTGTTTATTACATGTAATGTATTTTGTTTTTTCAAATGATATTTGGAGACCGCTTTCTCTGCAATTTCTTTTAATAGTTTTATCTGCTTTTGTGCTGTTACGATGTCATGAGTTAGGATTGCTAGATCATCTGCATATGCTGGGCAATCTATCTTCATATTATTATTATTATTATTATTATTATTATTGTTATTATTATTATTAACGTTTTATTACTACTACTATTATCGCTGCATTTGTTACTAATAATCACTACTAATACTAGCAGCACTGTAGCTCGCACGGTAGTTCTTGAAGAGTAAAACGTTTAAATGGAAGCTGATTGCGAATTCATTTACCTACCTTCAATATTCAATAGCAACAATTTCTCATTGTATTGAAGCCACCCGCTCAAGAATCACTGGAATGTTTATTTCACACGTCTCTACACAGAGGATTCGTACAATAACTACCAAATTAGTACCATATTAAATTACAACAAAGATTTCAGCTGTACAGAATGCTTGGCACTGAAAAAAACAATAGTTTAATATTTTATCACATTTTAATTCTTATACATAAGCCTGGGTGAATAATAGAAACATTAAGAAGAACTTATTGATATTCTGTGGTTGGCCAGGAGGGCCCTTCAAACTAAGCGGTGTGATGATAAAACAGAGAGTTGGTTATTACAGAAATGGTATATGATAGATATGAATATTGCAACAAGAGGAAAGAATACTGCATTGGCTGATTCTGTAGGATTTAAGCACCTGAAACTAAATTGTCTGTGTCACTTAACAAAATGCCCTGCGGTGGTTTAAGCTTTAATCTAGTTGGCTGGCGGTTGCGGGTGTTGTGGTTGAACTCCGCAGCTCCTTGGACATTTATAATGGTGCAGAACCACTTGGAGATCAAGCGAATGTACTGTCGGATGATTAGCAACACCAGATATCCACGCAGCTGTTGATAGAAGTACACCTGAAACAAAGGGAAACTAAATGAGGGGAAACGAGAGAAAATATAGTCGTGGTAAAAAAACCACTTCAAACTTTGCGTTGTCAATCAGAGGAAAACCACAAAAATCCCAAGTTCGCCGGTTATCGAACTTGGATCTCCCAAATGCGAGCCTCGTTCGTTATTGCGAAGTCATATAGCTCGGTTGCTGTGTGTATTGCAGATATATTGTGTGTAAAGAGACACAGCTCGTAACTGATTTCAAAATTTTACCGTGTTTGAAACCCCTGCAACATACAATCAACCCGTGCACTACTTAGAAAATGAATTGGAAAGTGGAGGGTGTTCAGAAACTCCGTGTGTGCTACAACTTAAAGTGCTAATACTATCAAGTCTAATAGAAACAAAACCATTTGCGAAAAATCACCTCAGATTAAAAATCTATGTATCTCTTGAATGTAGAACATAATTTAAGTTTTTCATGGTGTAATTTTTTCCTGAACACCTTTCATTGATTTCTTTTCTGGTTATACATTAAAGTTTTGCTTAAGCTTTTATTTGGAATTGATACAAAATTCACAAGGAGTATCTTTTTTTACTGTTTCAAATCCCTTAGTTCATATTCAAACATCTAGAATGTATAGCAAACACTTTCTGAATTTACTCACCAGTAAAGGAGGAATACTTTCGCTTGAAGATACCTCAGATGTTACTATCCCCTTCGTTTTGCTAGAACTGTTTGTGAATGAAACAGCTGCATTGTTATTCACTTTATATCCATTTCCTTCCACGACATAAATAGAAATCTTCCTTTCAATATTCCGTAAATAGCACCAGTTTATACCTTCATCTCCTGTTCATCCTTGTTGGGGAAAACGTTTCCGGAGCAAAGCACTTTACTTTCTAACTGTTGCCTTAGATACGTTATTCTGATCGTTATTGTAGTTACTGAGGATTTATTCTATTTACGCTATAGTAGCAAGAAGAAAAGCCATAGACTACCGTTGTGTTTTGAAATGTTCTTTATTAACGAAGATGGCGCATTATTGCACTATTGCGTTAATGTGATGTACGTTTCATTCATTCCTTTGTTGTTCAATAAATTTATAGAGGTTTTGCTTTAACGAAAACCGGGCTTATGAAATAATCTAAAATTAAGGCATGTCATTGGCAGTTCAACGGAACAACCAAATGCTTTACCCTGAACTATCTAATAACCTTAATACTACATGTGTGTGCTCTTCTTTATTCTTAAGAGAGAAAAAAAAAAACCAAAAAACAAATGCAGACGAGAACGGAAAAAAATTCTAAAGGCTATAAAGAAAAAATGTACTCCTACATTCCGGCGCATAGCTGTCAGATATATTTCTAACCTCTACCGTAATTATTAGAAACAATATACATTATGAATGTTTATAGCTTTTACAATCAAATGTATTTATAAATTTCATCGCAACTAATACAGCAAGTATGCATGTGGATGCTAATAGCTCTCAAATGTATTCTTAAATTCCACAACTATTAGAGCAAATATACATATTGATGCTTATAGCTCTCACATCAGATAAATTCCTAAATTCCACCACTACAAATAGGGAAAGCATACATATCCTTATAGATTTTCAAATATATTCCTAAATCTCACCACAACTATTAGAGAAAGAGTAGTGTGCGCGCGCGTGTGTGTGAGAGAGAGAGAGAGAGAGAGAGCGAGCGAGAGAGAGAGAGAGAGAGAGAGAGAGAGAGGGAGAGAGAGAGAGAGAGACCCTCAGATTAATTCCTAAAATGCTTCACCTCTATTAGAACAATTTGGATGTTTATAGCTCTGAGTCACACTCCTATTATTTACCACATAAATTAGAGAAAGCGTAGATATTGTAAGAAAATCTTTTCATTTACTTCAGAAATAGGTTACAAACGGTAATCTTTATTCCGTTACTTTCGTAATAATTCTGCAGTCGAGTATTACAATTCATGTTATGTCGCTTCGACCCAACTGCTGCACGCTATGAACTCCAGTCGAAAACTGACTCGCCTGTTTTTTTTTGGGGGGGGGGAAACAGGAATAAAGGTTATAAGGATAACAGGTATATAAGGTATTTGGGAAAGAAATAAGGAAAGGGAAGAGAAAGATTTAATACTGTGTTGTCACTCTTTATTGGGGCATATATGGTGTCATTGGGCCCGGTACCGCCTGAGGCAAACCGAGTGATTGCGGGTGATTGTATTATGAAGCGTGGTGTGTAGGGGCAAACGACATGGCGCAATGCCCTGACGTCGACCTACAAAAATTGAGGTGCATCATTGAACCAGAGAGGCATGTTAATCTGGCGATGGAGCTCTTCCCAGGTGAGTTCTGGGTGATGTAGCCATAGCTCCAAAGCTTAGCATGTTGGGTCGATGGTGTATGGCTGATGTAGTTGCTGTGTCATAACTTGCAGTCGGATGGTCAATCCACGAGTCTGTTGCTGAATCGAGCTGCTTGTGAACTTTGTAGATTCTGGAATTGTTGATGTAGTCCACCACCTTCTCAAGGCTTTTGTTGAAGTGGTCTCGCAAGGCGGCGTTCTCCCGGTGTACTTCCTGAGGTGTAGACTGAAGGTTGCGGGCGGTTGCCTGAAGCTTCGCCAGAGAGTGGGTCAGGGATTCCTCCCATGTGGCGATTCGTTTGGCTATGTTGTTGACTGCTAGACGGAGATTTTGGAGTTCGGCTGTGTTGATCTCAAGGTCGTTTTGGAGCTGGATGAGTGTGGAGGTCTGCGGTGACTGTTCTGTCTGCGAGGAAGTGATGATGGGCGCTGGCGGGTGAGAGATTGGCTGTGGTGGTGCTGCGTGCGGCTGATGAGAGGCTGGTTGTGGTGGCGCGGCGTGCGGCTGGTGAATGGCTGGGATCTGTCTGCGAGGGTATTGTGGGCACACCGCTTGACCCGTGTAGTGACCTGCGCTGTTGAAAGTAGCACGGTACACGGGCCGGCGTGTCAAATTATGGTAGGTGCAGGCTGAAGTGAGACATCCGGCGCCACAATAGTGGCAACGGGCGGCAGCTGTGCAGGCGTCTGAGGAGTGCCCGTACTGGCAGCACCGGCGACACGGGAAGACACGGACGCTTCGTCCGGGCTCAACTGCGAGCACCTGCCCGAGGGCAGGTAACCCATCAGCTAAGGCGGCGCGGTAGTCCGCCTCGTTCCAGAACTCCGGTCTGACAAGTGGTGACGGTCCTCTCTCTGTGTGAATCCTTGTGGCTTTCATCAGTGGGGCTAACGAAGACGGCCAGCGTTGAGTACTAGACCGTCCGGTAGCTGCCGGTGAACTTCACGCACCACCGCGCAGAAGCGCGGCAGCGAGGCGAGGTCTAGCACTGGTGACGTCGTAAGTGGTGTAGGCGGTGTGTTGTCGGTTGTGATGTTCGGCGGAGATTGTAAGGCGTCGACGGCGGGTGTTGCGGCGTGACTGTACGTGAAGGCTAGTTCAGGCTAGGCGGAGGTTGTGGGCTGGGAGACTGGGTCGACGTTGGCGGTGACGGTCTGCGGCGGCTCCTCGAGTGGCTCTTGGGCGACTGCGGCAGGCTTGCGGCGTTTCCCTCCCATGTTCACTCTGTGAAGGCAGAGAGCGAAGTCCAACTCACCTGGCTTGCAGCTGCTCCTTTTATACATGTTGATGACGTCAACGGAAGTTTCCGGAATAGGCGAACATTCTTGCAATGTCCCTTGCGCCAAGGTGTCCCATTTCAGGGCTTTGAGGTAGTACCAACACTGTTAACGTGTTATATTACGGCCTCTGCAACAATGAGTTAGCTACTTCTGAAAAAGCTACCGAGCGCTATAAGCCTTCCAAAGCAAATTGCTAACACACATACGGTCATTACGGGCCGGAACAGCACAGTCACGCTACACTGCTTCCTCCTCAGGATTAGTGGTCCCGACCAGCACCATCGTAGTGGCCTAGACGATCCAAGTGTACTACCGGCCTCTTGCCTCATGGCAGCCTCTGGATATCATAGACAACACCAGCGATGGATCTTCAACCTCGGAGCAGTGTCTCTTGTTCCGGGTAGGGTGATATACACACACCAGATCATCCTGTTGGAAACCTCGACTGTTGGCCTGCTGGTAGTTACGGGTCTTCATGCAGTCGCTCGCTCCCTGAATGTGTGGACGGATAATCCTGTGCATGCTGTGAAGTCGGTCTACTAGATGCTCCATGTAGTCAACTGCTGGCTGTTCTGCCCCGGGACGTATGGTAGACGCAGCTCCCTGCCAAACACCAAACTACCTGGTGTCAACTCGGCGGTGTAATTGACGAATAATATGCCACCAAGAAATGTGGCACATTCCAGTCTCTTTGGTGATTGGCCAAAACCTCTACATATGTTCTTCTAGAGGCTTGAAATACCGTTCAATCATTCCGTCTGACTGTTGGAGGAGATGTGTTGTGCGCGTCTTGTGCACTCCAAGTCTCTCCAGTGTTTCTCTCATTAAGCTGGACTCAAAGTTGGTGCAATGATTATTATGTAGCTCGCACAGCACCCATAGCTACAAAAAAGTTCTTCTCTGAAGAAGTTTGCGATGGTCTTGGGGTCCTGGTTAGGGTTGGTACACACCTCCAGCCACTAGGTGAAGTAATCCATGATTACCAACAGTAACTTTTTGCCCCTATCTGACAGATGGAATGACCCAGTTATGTCAGTAACTATGCTCTTGAGAGGCACTCCCGCGTTATATTGCTGCATGCGGCCCAGGCTTTCTGTCTGCGGCCCGCGAATTGCCGCACATACATAACTTGGCCGGCACCACCTCTCAGCGTCTGCCCGTAGTCTCAGTATTACATTGTCGGAAAGTGTCGATTGGCTCCAATATGTCCTCCCAAAGTCCTCGCATGTACTTCCTCCAGGACTCATGTCACCTTATTCCGAGAAAGGATCAGCTGCTATCTCTGGATCTTCCCATTATGTAACTTCCATACCTTAAACAATGCACTTTCCTTGGTCTTCTTATTGAGCCTAGTAGGACTTGTACACAACACTCCTTGGTGCGATGTCTGGCCTCCAGCTCTAGTCTATGACTCCAATTCTCCCAGGAGTGGCCCCAAGTGGCATCGGCCAGCTGTTTCCTCCTCAGACCTCCGCTATCACATTCAGCTGTAGGCACCGCTGAAATAGCACGGACAGTTGCGGCATTCTCCTTCTCTTCAAACTTAGTGCAGTGACCGCACTCTGGACAGCGTCGTCGTGACACGGCAACCACAGTGGAGTGACTCCTTCCTTTCTTATATTCTAACGCAAAGTTGTGCTCTGGGAGCCTCTGGGCCCAATGGTTTGTATGGCCTTCTAGCTTATTCAAACTCAAAAGCCAGGTGCGGGTGGAGTCAATAATTCTCAGGTGGAATGGCTGATCGAACAGGTACTTGTGGAGCTGTCCCAGCGCCTTTACTGCTGTTTGTTGTTCTCAACGGGTAACGCGGTAGTTCTTTTCTGCCTTGGAAGACGTCTTATTGTAGTGGCCTATTACCCGCTCCAGGCCACCTAAACACCGGATATTGTGCCTCCAACGCCGCTATCGCTGGCGTCGGTAACCACAACATCCTCCAGCGTTGAAAACCTAAAGTTGGAGCACTGACTTAAGCACTTGGAACGCGCTCTGTGTCTTTTCTGACCACATGCAAGACCGGTGCTCTTCCGTCAACCTAGTGAGACGTTTCTCGATGATGGGGCTAGGTCTGAAGAACTGGTGGTAGTTGTTGCTTAGGCCCAGAAAACTTCACAGCTCTCGTTTTTCTTTCGAGCGAGGCCAATCTCTCACTGACGAGATTGCTCCGTATCCGTGACTACCCCAGATGATCAGATTATGTGACCCTAAGTAGCCCATCTACTTTCAGAAGCGTTAGCACTTCTTCGCAATCAGTTTCAAGTTAGCTGCCTGCAGCCTTTGCATTATCTTGACTAGCCTCCCGGGATAGTCTTCAAAGCTCTTGCCCACGACTCCTTGTCATCCAGATGGAGCAGGCAGACATCGTAAGTAAAACTTGTCATCACTGATTCCATGTGGCGCTGGAAGCTGTCTGGTGCATTGTAGAAGCCAAAGGGCATAACTAAATTTCCAAAGCTGTCGGTCTATCGATGCGGTCTTCTCTTTGTCTCTGGGATTCAGGTTACTTTTTAGTACTGCAATTTCAAGCCCAAAATCGAGAATAAATAGCTCTAGCGAATGTGACCAGGATATCGTCAATCTAGGGTAAGCGAAACTGTCCTTTCTGAACACGGCATTCAGGTTCCTGTAGTCCACGCAGAAGCGTGGCCCGTTTTTCTTCTTCACAAAGAATACAGAGGAGCACCAAGGACTGTCGGACCCTTCAATGATTCCCTTCGATCTCATATTTTCCATCATGTCCCGTAACTGCGCCTGTTTTGCCAGAGGAGCCCGTTGTGTTGATTGCTGGGGAATTGGGGCGTCTCCGATGTCGATGTTATGGACTACTCAAGCAGTGCAACCGTAATCACCCTCTTCTGCAGACTGAGTGCTATTGGCTAAGTAGACGCCGGACCTTCTCCAGCTGTGAAGCGCTATGATGGTTGGGAGCCCCCTTCAAAAAGAGTTTCAGCCGGGGCCCCAGATCCTGCGAGAGTACTGGCTGGTCGGATATGTCGCACGGTGATACACTCATAGCTCGCTCGCACTTTCCTAATTACGACCTGGTCCGGATGGCCGGATCGGTGTCCATTCTCTTCTGCAGCCTCATAGGTATTTCCTCCCCACAAAACAACCATACCAGGGTAATGCACGATTGCTCTGGGTCTAAAACTAGGTTCTTTGATCGCTGATTCTCCAGGTGCCCTTCACCACCACCTCGATTCTTGCGAGCACGGTTACATCCTTCATCAGGATCAGCCTACAGATACACGGATGGTCATTCGGGTTGCGGAGCAACACTCGTCTCAGCTAGTTTGCAAGATCTTCTGACCGACTTCGACCGTCGCCTCGTGGTTCCTGAGGGCATTCAGTCCCAGCATCACATCCTCGGCCACCCTCGCTACGAATACCCATAGTGCTCCATCCCAAGGTAAGTCCAGCAGGACCTCTTGATGCATAGCTGTCACCCGACATAGTCACTAGTTGATAGGGGCGACTGGGTTTTCATGCCGGCAAGTCCTTCGCGTTCGGCATGTTTATAGTCACAGCTACACCTTAGTCTAATAGTATTCGACACAGTTTTCCTTGTATCCAGCCCTGTAAGATGAGGCTGTCGTCCACTTGTCTACTCAAGGCACTTAGTGTCACTCAAGAGATGGTGAATACAGCCGCGACATGCCATACGCAACGCCAGGCCTTACTTGTTTTCCACCTGATGGTCGGCTTAGTGTGGACAGTCCTTGAGTAGGTCAAATCTCCAGCTGTCAAAACTCCAGCAAACACCACTGAAAGGCGTCGTCGTCTTTTAATTGTCTCTTACTCCCTGTCGTAGCGAATACTCCTCGTCTTCGAGGCTGACGCAACTGTTTTCTTCGCCGCCTCCATCCTCAAAACTGCAGTCAACGCCTCTTGGATAGTTTCATAGCCGCCGAAAATCAGACATTGTCTTATCTCGGCGTCACGCACCCCGTCGACAAGGAAGTCAGCTACTTCCTGAGATGTGACCCCGGCTGAGAGTTTCACTAGAGTTTTCTTCGCAATTTGTTCTACAGGGAGGGTGAACATATGCATCGTTTTCCATGGCTGTCGCAGCCTCGTTTAATGCTTACTGTGTTAGGTTGTAAACGATGACCTGGTTCTCGAGGACCTCCCAATTTTCTCCGGACCCCTCCGACGTCGGGAATGCATTCCGTACTTCTGCCGCCCGTCCCTGGATGCTTGCTATCAGTTTGGCTAACGACATCGGCGAGCTCTTGGCGGAAGTCTTCGAAAGGGGATGTTTCGGCAAACTTGAGTGATTTGATGCGTGTGGATGTTATTTCACGCTCTATTGCATAGACCCTTAAATCTTTCAACCTACCTTCGAGTATCTTTTGGACAATGGCCTTAAGTTCCTTGGCACTGCCGTCGACTCTTCCCTTCAGGGCATTACGGTGGTGGTCGTGCTTTTTTCATCGTTTCACCAAGTTTTTCCACCTTTTCAGAAAGAGTCTACATTTTTCCCGAAGTTCTTCACCGTCTTTCTTTACCGCGGCCAGTTTGTCGATTTTTTTCGTTTTTTTTTCTTTTCCTTCCTTTTCCGCCTACAACATCTCCGTACCCGGTTTAATTTCTCCACTTTCTCCATTCCTGATTCCATTTTCTCCTCTATCATCTTCTCCACCCTGAATGTCATTTCATACATTCTAGACTTGATTTACTCTTCCATCTTCTCTATACCGTATTCCATTCCGGATTTCATTTCCGTCAACCATTTCCTCCATACTGGACTACATTACATGCCCTCACTTCTTTTTTTGATCAGTACAGTTTTCTCCATCTCCAACATCTTGGCGTTAAATCCTACTCCTGATACCAATGCAACTAAAAAACATATATACTTATAACATATTACAAAATGGTCGTTTTTGTTCCGATGCTTTCACAACGATTCTAGAATATGCGTTTCTTACGTCGCTTCGACGTATCTCAACTCTTGTCCCGTCGCTTCGCTATAAAACCCAGTCGAAAACGACTCGCCTGTCTTCGAGCTTCTTTTTTACAGCTGTCAATAACGTCAGCAGGAATTTCTACAAAGAGCCAACATTCGCTCAATGTCCATTGCGCCTAGGTGTCACATTCTAAGTCTTTGAGTTAGTGTCACCGCTCTTCACCTGTTCAATTATGGTCTCTGAGTGCGGCTCCTTATAGAAGCCCATCGAACATATATATATATATATATATATATATATATATATATATATATATAGACACACACACGAAGACCGTTTATTCAGCGTCCGATAGGCTATAAATTAAAGATAAGTTCATAGAAAACAATTACTTTATTAATAGAAGTTTTGTACACTTAAGGTTACTTTTCAACATAATCACCGAAAACATTGTGACATTTGTCGTACCTGTGCACAAGCTTTGCAATACCCGCTTCAAAAAATGTTGCCACCAATGATTTCAAATGAGTATTGACGTTGTTTTGATGAGGAGACGAGGAAACTGTCTGGCTGGCTCTTTGAATAACGCATATATCGTTACAGACTCCCACTTAAAATAAAATAAAAATGTACCTCCTTTTATTTTAAGTGGCTGAGGATAAAAAGGTTAGATGGTCGATCGCTCTCTTCAGCAAGCTTTCAATCGGGGGCCCCAAGTTCTGCGGCAGTGCTTCCTGGTCGGATCCGTCGCATGGCGATACACTCGTAGTTGGCTCATACTTCCCTAACTCCGTCCCGGCCAGCATGTCCTGGTCGGTGTCTATCGGGTTTAGAAGGCTCACCGGTACTTCCTCCCGGCAAGACAACAATGCTCGGGCAACATATAATCCATGTAGAAATGTCTTCCGGTCCAATACCACGTGCCTTGACCTCTGACCCTCAGCACTACCTGGCTTCTCATGGGCAAACTGCATCGTCCTGCAGAATCACTCTGCTGATCCCCGGATGTTCTTTTGGACTCCGGAGCAACACCTCATCTCGGCCGAGTACTTCTGCCACCTGTCTCTGGAGGCTTGCTATCAAATGTGTGGCTTCCTCTTCTGACCATCGGTTATGGGTGGCAACGGCGGCGAACTGTCGTACTTGGGTGGCTTGATCCGTGCGTTCTGGAGTCTTGACCTACAAATCTTTAAACCAATCGACCGCATATGAAATTTGTGGTGGACAAAAGGGCGCAAGGGCGGGTTTTCTTCGGGTTCTCCGGTTTCCCCGCTATCGCATTCCACCAGTGCTCCATCTTCATTCCATGTATCACCAGTGTCGTCACCTGCGGTGCCACAAGAAGTAAAAGTGGGCGCTAAACGCTTAAAAAAAGGTATTTAAAACTTTCATTGAGCATATTTTCCACCAAGGCCCTCAGTTCCTTGGCCCCGCTGTCGTTTCTTCCCTCCAGGGCATTAACGTGTTCTGTGACGTCTTCTAGAGCGTCAAAGCGATTGTTAATGTTCTTCATTATTCGCCCGAGTTCTTCCACCTTTTCTCCGAATTTTCCACTTACTTCTTCACGCCGGTTAGCTTATCGTTGATTTTGGTAAACAAAAATCTGTATTCTAGAAAACATTTCCGCTTTCATTTCTCTATGATTCGCCTGCAGTGCCACAAGTAGTAAAAGCGAGCGTTAAACAACACTATCAAAAAAATTCTTTCTGGAATCTTATAGAAACCAAAGCTTCTGGAAGAATCTAGATGTATCACGTTCCGAAGCCTTCAGTTACCGGCGCGCCACACTCTCTGTGTGTTGTTATGGATTCTGAGGTCTTCAACTGCAGCAACTCACATACCAAGGTGAATCTGAGAGCGCACAGACGGCGGTGTAACAATATCTTTAATATGCGGTATTTTAATTAAAATCATTAGAGCCATTTTTGATAAAATCAATGTTTCCGAAACTTTTTCCTTATAAAATATAGTTTGGGATGGGGTATTTTTTTTAAAACCTTCATGTCGCATTCTTGGGAGATACTTAGCTTAAATACTAAGTTTGGTATTTAACAGACTTCTCGTTTTTGAGTTATGCTACCCACAGACACACACACCCACGCACACGCATACACAGACACACACACACACACACACACACACAAGCGGACCCTTTTCTAAGAAGGTTTTTATTTTTCATGGGGGCCTCAAAATATGTATTTCTATTGAAATTTCAGTATCGAATTTTTGGATGGAATACAATACCTACTTTACCTATCATGTACATTGCACATACGTGCTAGGAAAAACTGAAAAGCTACTTTTCGAAAAGCATTGCTACTAAAAGAAGAGTAGATGCGATTGGAATTGTGTAATCAAACAAGAATATCACATTTCTAATAATTAAAAGTAGAAAAATGCATATATATTCAGAAAATAATTCGCAATAATATTTGCATCTGCCCAAAGCATATTACTCATAAATGTTGTTGGACAACCTTGAGCGTTTGAGTTATAAAACGGTTTCACCCTACCGGCTAGCTTATAAAATAAAGAGTAAAGGAAATAGGAATTCGGAAAGTATTTCATCTTATAAAAAAGTACTGACATAACAAGACTCCTAACTTGTAAGAGTGTTGAATGGCAAATCCTATGGATAAATCTACTCCCTTTAAATAGTGAATGTTTGCAGACAGTCCAGCGCTTTCGAGCAGACCCCTTTAATGTATATTATGACGGTGTATGGAAGCAGGCATAAAAGAATTTGTATTAAATTCCGCTGCAGAAAAAGGTTGCCTAACGCTAGCGAGGATCAGAAGCCCTATTGTGTAACGTTTACAGGCACGGACACAGAAAGAGAGGGTAATAATCTATTGATATGCATACGCTTCTCTCATGCAACCGTACCCTTTGAGGGATTTTCGTTGCTATGGGAAAGTAAGTCAGTGGGTGAAACCTTAGCAATGAACTTTGGTTTTCTCTCTTCCTCATTTAGCAGAAATAGTACACAACAGAGATGAACTGCCATGACCTAGTCACCCCACAACTCTCATATTACATTGGCTGAATTATCGATAAGCAAGGCTTTCAAAATTGGTAAAAACAATTGAAATAAAGGAAACAGCCGCATGTTAGTTTGAAAGTGCAAAGTCAAGTGTTCGAACGTTTTTATACACAAAATAAAGGCGTTGTTAAATCTCAATTTCTGATTTTGATACCTAATTTTTTCTACCATATACTTAGCATAGATATTAAATAAAGATATTATAGTCCGTATTGAATTTCAATATTGAGATTTCACCGAAAGAAGATGTTTCCAGGCTCCTGTCCGATAGGGATGGCTCCGCGGTAATGCGCCAGACCTACATTTGGGAGATCGTGGGTTCGATTCCCGCGGCCGGCCTTTCTGAACCATGTTTTTCTTTCGGTTTTTCCCGGGTCACCAGGCGAATGCTGGAGCGGTTTCTTTCATCCCCCGATTTTCCGTACCTTCATTTGGTTTCATTTCATCTTTCAATCCAGTCTTTCCAGGTAAAAGTGTCGACAGCCGAGGTGATGACACTTCGCTTTGTATCTGCTGTTCCTTCAACTTTGGCGACATGGCGGTCCTCTGTCCGCGCGGGGCGGGGGGGGGGCGTCGAAACCATATGGGCTGGCGGCTCCTGGCGAAACCTAGCAGAGGGATGAAGGACTGGCAGCATCGTATAAGGCCCGCCGCGTCCGCGGGCACACCTGACGTCTCCTTTCGTCTCGCGCCTCCACTAGGGGTCTGGCATACAATATCTACATAGAGCTCAGTATGAAATCCCCTCCGCTCAGTAGTCCAGACCAGCCCAGACTTCCTGAATCTATAAAAAATATTTTTAAAAAAAGGTTATCTCTTCGTGTGCGTCTGTTAATAGCATTACCTTTAGTAGGGAACGGAAGAGAAAATTAAAAATGCTAAACAAATAACTGTTTGCTTTAACCGGAAAATTGAAATTGAAAAAATGAATGACCTAAAACGTTAAGGGATAACTATTCTAGAAATAGAAAATACTGACTAATTAAATTTTTGAAAATAAGCCAAAACAAATGTTATACGCAAACACGTATTTTTCCTCTTTGTCTTGGTCTTAAGGACAACGTGGCAAGCAAGATAGGGCAAAGAAGAAAACTAGTTTAAGGTGTACTTTAGACATGCAATTTTATTGTTAAAGTTCTATAATAAAGTATAGCAACTCCTTTAACGCGCAAAAGGATATCTGCACACGCCCAATACGAGGCAGTTGGACCACCTGGTATACATCCTCACCTAAACGTATAAATATGTTGAGAGCTCAGGTTTTCACTTTGCTTTCTGCACGAAATTTTACTTTCCTTATGAATTTACATAGTAGATAGAGCAGGTATTTAAGTTTATTATCCTCCATGGATGTGCCATGAAGATGGTCAACAGAATTCCGCTAATCCAAACAATACTTTACATGGACAACTTTTGAAAAGTTTGTTTTCCTCAAAAATGGCTGCAACGGTTTTAATTAAAATACCGTATATTAAAGATATTTACATGACAAATATAATGTATTCCTTTCTTGTAATAGACTCCGAAGATCTTTCCATTCTGGAAAACCGGTAAAGCGTAAGAGATAGACAAAAGCTTCCTAAACAAAATATGTTAATCTAGTTCAAATACACGACTTATATCTGCCATATACATTTTTGTACAGTTAACCGTTACCGCGATTATCTTTGTTATTGGTTTCAGTTTTAAAATTCTTGATTTTTTTAAACGGAAGTCATCTCTCGATTCATCTCTCTTTAGTTTTACTCCTGGAAATTTAAAAAGAACCGAACTTCATTTGTTCACGTAGTGGTCAGTTTTTAAAGGATTTGACAATTACTTTAGTGTAGTGTATTCCCTTATTTCCCTTCGGCTTAGAAGCAAGCAAATATTAAAACAATGTCTGCTAATGTTTATGTCGATTAGAATGATGTAGATAAAAGAATAATCCAATGAAAGAATAGTTCGTTTGTGAAGAGATAGGGAAAGTCATGAACAGAAACGCATCAGATTTTTCATTTCCGCTAGAGCAAATCGGAGGTTAT
This sequence comes from Hymenopus coronatus, assembly GCA_030762935.1. NCBI lineage: Eukaryota > Metazoa > Arthropoda > Insecta > Mantodea > Hymenopodidae > Hymenopus > Hymenopus coronatus. Next base: position 371,184,758 of record CM060900.1, on the reverse strand, counting down.
GAATAACCTAATAAAACCAAATGCAAATCAGCTACTTCATAAAGTATGCAATGTTAAAGACATATTTCTGTAATTTAAAAGAATTGTTAATCGACTACATTTGTGGATATTGATATATTGTTTGCGCTTCAAGCTGTGTAAAGAAAATTACTAAAACAATTGTGTATTCGCACATCAGGAAGGGTCTATACAAAATAAACAAGCTGCTGAAAATTTTAATATAATTCCACAAACCTAACAGTCCTGTATGAGTAATAGACGATTGTTAAACATTTCTTATTTTCTCAAAAATGGTGCTAGCGATTTTGATTGCATTATCATAAATTCATACATGACGATTAAAACATATGTCTTGAATTATTTGGGGATAGCTTGTGAAGTCCTCTTCATTCGGAAGGAATTTCGTATAATCTTTTACAACTGCTAAATAGTAAGCGATGGACGTAAACCCACTACAAAAAAGTGAATATTTATAAATCCCGCTACTTATTTCAAATATGTTTTTCGCTGGTATAAGACACTTTAGAGTTATCCGTCATTAATGATTCAAATAGTATAATTATTTGCCATTCGTCGGAAGTCCTGTTGATATTCAGTTGTTTCTCGCCATTACATTTATTGGTGACAGCATATATCGTCTAGTTCTGAAACACTTGTCTGCCGTATACCCTTTGTATCTATAACAAAATGTGTAATACAGCTATTTAAGCAAAGATTTTTCTCGATAAAAATGAAATATATAAAAACATAATCTTTCATAAAAATAGTTTGCGTAATCAGCAATAAGTGATAGAGAAGAGTAGAGAAAGTAATGACAGTGCAAACTGGCATATTTTCTGTATTTCCTTTATGAAAGTGTTTCTAAGTGAATATTGCAAGTACGCTTCGAATTTACTTTCTTAGTGGAGCACACTGTATAGTGTAGGTACAGAAAAACTTCGATGCCGAGATTTCACGAGAAATACATGTTTTAAGACCCACCTGAATAAATAAAAATCAGTGCTAGAAAACCTGTCCATGTTTCTGTGTGTGTGTGTGTGTGTGTGTGTGTGTGTGTGTGTGTTGTGGGCAACATAGCTCAAAAAGCTAAAACTATGCAGCGGAGATTTCGATGCTTTGTTAGTGGTGCACGTTGTGAGCCATTTGCGGAGGTATTTTAGTTTGTTGATTTTACGCCTCCCTTTGGGTACTTGTGTGCAGCGTAACTAAGTGTCACTTCCAATCAACTCCACTACACTCACGTACCTGGTATTGAACCTCTTCTGGGATGGGTTGCCACGGCGTTGCTCAGTCTTGCACGAACATTGTCTCTCCCAGACGTGGATTTGGCTAGTGGGAGGAGTTGTAGGAGTGATCTTGTAATTGTTAAGAAAACACTTGTAATCTTTTACTGCTGTTTATTCTAAAGGAGTTTTGAAGACAAGCACCTGGTTATACATTTTTATACTGCTGACTGATGCTCTTTAACACTTACTCACAAGTACTTTCAATTAAACTGTTTTAGTTGAGTACATGGCACAAATCACTTTCACGTAATCACGAGCCGACTGTTAAATAGGTGAACGACTTTACTTTACTTCACATACAGTTTCTTATTATAATAAACTTACTTCGCGGATAGTGTTTTATTACTTCGCGAACTTCTTAGCAAACGACCTTGCCTCACACACGGGCGAATTCTTAACATGCGACGACGTTAGCTCTCTCACGGGTGAATTCTTAGCAAACGACCTTGCCTCACACACGGGCGAATTCTTAACATGCGACGACGTTACCACTCTCACGGGGGAATTCTTAGCAAAGACCTTGCCTCACACACGGGCGAATTCTTAATATGCGACGACGTTTGTTAACATGCGAGGACGTTGTCCCTCTCACGGGAGAATTTTTAGCAAACGACCTTGCCTCACACATGGGCGAATTCTTAACATGCGACGACGTTACCTCTCTCACGGGTGAATTCCTAGCAAACGACATTGATGTGCCAAACCTTACTTCTTATATACAAAAAATGGTGTCATGTTGGCTTCTTTCTAATTGGTTGGAAGGTCCGCCAAAATGACACCATCGTTACCCAAAAACCATTGCAAATCTCCCAGAATGCGTCAAAATAATCACGTAATACCGCGAATATAAAGAAGTCCCCTTGTGGGCTTTAGATTGTGGTTTCCCCTTATACTAAACTCGAACGTGACTTTCACAAAAGAAGCAACTTCTCACCCCTCTATCCAGTCTGGCGTCATGATTCTGAGTAACTTTTAAGTAAACAACTGGCTTCTTGGTTGCTATGCATACAACTTATTAAATATTAACTTTCTTTGAATATATATTTAGATAATTAATAAAAATGATTGTTATTATTATTACGAGGCTAATTAACGGTCTCAACTACCCTAAATATCAAACTTGGTATTTAAGTTTAGCATCTTCCAAGGATGCTACACTAAGATTTTTAGAAGAAACGCCCACATCAAATACCCTTTTAATGGATCATTTTTGGAATTTTCAATTTTGTCAAAAATGACTCTAATAATTTTGATTAAAATATGGTATATTAAATGTACTTACAAAGCGAATAAAATGTTCATTTCAAACTTTCTGGGAATAGCCTCTGAAGTCCCTTTCATTTTGGATGACGACTGCATAGTTGGTAAATCGTAACAGATAAACAAAAACGTATTAAACAGAAAAATGTAGATCTCGTCAAAATACACAACTTATGTCCTATACATTTTTGTTGTGGAGTTAACCGATTCCGAGATATTGTTTGTCATTGGTTTCAATTTTAGAGCACATACTTTTCTCAAACAGAAGTCGTCCGCGTTTCTTTTGTTTTACTTCAGGCCGCGCATAGAGAACAGAATTTCAATGACAATCGCACAGTGACAGATTTTAAAACATTTGACTAGTGCTTTGGCCTAGTGTATACCGTTAATTCCCTTCTACGAGTACTTATAAGGAACTAGGTAATAAGACAATTCTGGTAATTTTTATGTCCATTAGCGTGAAATAGACAGAAGAATATATTGTTTGTATGTTTGCAGAATAGCTAGAGAAAGATATTTGAATGGAACCCATCAGACTATTTGTATTATTATGTGTGTGGCATAAATAAATAGGTTCCTTCTTCTCTAACTTGGATTTGAAAACGCCTGCAAATCATACAGCTTGACAAAACGTAAATACCAGCTTAATATTGTAATAAATATCTTTGCTGACTCAAAAATTCTTTACAAATAAATTCACTGTGTGAATAATTCCTCGACGTTTCGACGCGTAGACAGGTTACGGCTGCATGCTATCCATGGCCCGCGCACCACGTACTCCAGTCACTCATGACTAGACTTCGGACTTTTAGGCACTAAAAACGAAACTTTAGGCACCTAAAAAGGCTTTAAAGATATTAAAATATGTCCTTAAATACCATTTTAGGCTTTTCAATAAGGAATAAGAAGAAATGTCCACAAATGTTATAGGCCTATTGTGTTCATAAAACTACAAAATAGAAGAATTTGCACTATAAATAAACAATAATAAACACTTGGCCTTTAATTAAACTAATATAACCTTATCAAAACACATTAATATCTTATTATATTAATTTTAAAACAATTACCGGATATGGAAATAAAGTGTAGTAACAAAACAATGACTACAAAGATGAATAATTTTCTTTTGTAGTGTAATTTAATGCAATGTTTTATGTGAGTTTCTGTTGTTTTTCACCTCAATGTTTGCACCATTGCTTTACTGCAACTGTATATGAGTAAATAAGAATCACTTTGTAGAGGGGTGTTAGGAATTCCTCCTTTAGTACTCCAAGGTGACGCTTTTATCTTACAAGGAGGGTTGGTAGAAATCACGAGTTTGTTGACAGTAAAATTTCTTTCAGTACATTTACAGTTATGTGTGGTTAGTAACGTGTTGACCAGTCTTCTCAGCTTTATGAACGTAGCGTTTGAAACATTTTATTTTAATATGTTAATCAAGCTATGGAGGTTTTTAAAATTGTCTTCAAAATAATTTTAATGGGGGAAAATATATGTAATGTATTTGAATATGGGTTTTTAGGCTTAAAACCCATAGAATAGGTACATTGGGGTAAAATAGGCACTTTTAGATTCAATAAAACTTCTACAGTAGATGCAACTTGTCATGAAACGTGAACATATATAATTTCTTTTTGTTTACTACTTCAGGAAAAAATAGGCATGCAACCTAAAATCCGAGATCTGTTTTTGACTAGTGCAGTTCAAAACACAACATTCCGGCTAACAAATCTTGCTCCTTTTATAACTAGAAAAGGATGTCATATAATTTTGTGGAGTATACAAGTTACAAAGATATGCGCTGTTAGCTAAGTTTGTATTCAGGACGTAGGGAATGCAGTTGTATTCTATCAGTTTAGTAACACTTACATCAAAATCATACTATGATATTCTCATGCTGATATACAGATACTCTAAAATAGTGTTATTTGGCACATTAAATGAGGTAGAAATCCAAACCAGAGTCCGAACAACACCATATCACTTATAACTGAAAAATTAAATGCCATGGCCGGGACGCGAAACACAAGCCTTTGGCTGTCGTGTTTACACTCTTATCCCTTAAGCTATTATTGCGAAACACCACTACTGCAATGGAAATATCATCAAATCCAAGTATCTTGCCACATAATTCGAACAACAAAGCGAGCGTATTCTTCTTCACTCTATGCTTAGAATACGTTGACTTTATGATATTTTGACGTAACCCTTAGGACGCAAACGAGATGATGCTGCACATACGCAGACATGTCTCTTTGTGTGTGTCTATGTATGTATATTACGGAGAGGTATTCCACACCGCAACTGTAGGCTTATTGTAGGTCAGACCCCAGGAGGAAGGATGAAATGAGTGTAATTTCAGAGGGCGGCCGACATTCGAACTAGGAGATAGCCGTCGTGGAGGGTCCCTAACAGTTCACAAACAGTTCTTCATCTCGACGGGGGCAGAGCCAGGAGCCCGTGGTCCAGTCCCGGATCTACCACCTGAGTCCGCACACAACCCTAACGCCATCTCGCTGCCTCTCGACACTTACAAACCTAGAAAAGACCGGTTGGGATGAAACGAAGAAGAAATGAAAGGGCCGGAATTTCGGGGGAATGAAGAATCCTCTCGAGTATTCCCCTAGTGACCAGGGAAAACCCGAAAAACCCATGAGTCTGAGAGATCGGCCACCGGGAACCCATTCCATGACCTCCCGAATGCCAACCGGGTATACGCCGACATACCATGGATAGTGGTAATTTAATTTCTAGTTGCTAGTTCTAGTGACTCCAGAAATATTCACCAGTTCTACATCCCTTTAAAACATTCTAGCAGAGAGATTAATGCAGAAAAAATAATTTTTGCAATTCATATGATACATCAAATGATACGATCCACGTTAGCATCCTCTGGCGATTTTCAAGATTTTTAAATTCAACAGTTTTGTTGTTTTTGTCGAAATTTCCCCCACCTTCAAATTTCTTACGTGTGGGGATTACACAAATTAATTTTTAATTTTATTAGACCAAATTGTTCGACGCAATTTCTGAAATTGCGGAGAAAATAGATTTCTATCTGTCGGAAGATTTATTAATTGTTTTGCTGAACTGATTCTCTAACGCCTCAATTTTTCCGACTTCACAAATACATATCATCGTCCCAGAATATCAGATATTATACAAAAAAAGAAACATCTGTACTAAATGCGTAAAAGAAAAGTCTGTAAATGCACAGTCTCGCCATGGAATTTTCGTGGTTTTGCCCAGTTGGCAAGGTGAATGCCTCCCTTATCGTTTCAAGTAGACTTACGGACTGTGCAATGTCAGTCGGTGTCGGGCAGATGGCCCAGATATTTGATTGTTAGAAAGTTCTTCTCAACCCTCCCAGATGACAGCCTTCCTTGAGCCTCCTCAGGTGGTTCAAGTTAACGCCCGGTTGCACCAGAGAGAAGCCTTCTCTGAGCAATCCGTTAATGTGACCGGTTGATCAAGCTTGGAATAGTTAGTTAGTGACCTCTGCGAATATCTGTGTCCCGGCCTGACTGCGGTGTACAGTCTCCTACGATTCCTTCACTTCATCCATTCCTCCTGGGTGGTAAACACAAAAGGTCCTCCTTGGTTCGAGGTGCTAAATGCCCCCGCCATTCCCTGGTTATACTCACGCCCAATATGTTGAGAGTGTTCAAGCTGAAATCAAATAGCCTCATAAACATTAATTTCAAATTAGTGCTATTTTATACTACTTTTCTACAGTGTATCCCGTGATTTTCTAAAGTTATTTCTATATTTACTAATTGGGTTGCATTTAACAGACAAAGCTATGCCTGTGTCACTTCCTTTATATTTGCCGATAAGTATGGTGGTTCTAGTGTTTTGGGTAGTGTTTTTTTTGGGTAGTGCTTTAACTACTTTGGCACCACAGGCGGTGACACTGGTGATACGAGAAGTGAAGCTGGAGCACCGGTGGAATGCGATGGCGGGGGAAACTGGAGAACCCGGAGAAAACCCGCCCCTGCGCCTCTTTGTCCATCAGAAATCTCACATGAAGTCACTTGGGATCGCCCGTCTTAGTGAGAGGCGAGTGGTCTAACCACATTGCAGCAGACATATCAACATTTATCATATTTAACATTCTAATCGGCAAATGAGAAAAAGGCAAATAGCACATCCTAAGGTCTATTTCAGGTAAATTTGCCCTTATATCTTAACTCTCACGTGACTAGTCTTCTCTAATTGGCTGCTGTGGTGGAGTAGATGAGGATCCTTCGTTTTAAACCTGCCTCTCGGATGATGAAAGTACATAGGTACATCTACATGACGGAGTGTTTAAATCGGTTTATCGCCTGACCTTGCTCTGCGTAGGGTTTGCGTATAACATGTGTCCCTAGCCAATCAGGGGAAGGGGAAGGGAACTGTAATGGGCAGATTACCTGTATATCACAGCAACAAACTTACAAGAAATAAGGATTAATTCACGTAACCGTTAACTATTATTGTTACGATTGATGTTTAAGGGGGCTCAACTGCTGGGTAATTAGTGACCTTAAAACACAATCGGGGCAATAGTAAGAGATAAAACTCCATATAAAAATAAATCAGAAATAAAGTTAGAGCCAAAAAGAATTATTAAATCCAGGGCAAATAAAACTATCCATTACTAAAACCAGATATAGCTGGATTTAAAAAATTATGTCACTTCATGGAGCAAAAAGGGGGATAAAAATAGCTAAAACTAAATCTTCATCAAACGGTCTCATATGATGAAGATTAAAAAGTTAAAAAAACATACTCTCCATTATCACCCGTCAGAAAAATAGAACAAAATAAATCGTTATTGTTAACGTCACTTTTGATAGAAATTTAAAAAGCTTATCTACCATCATCCGCCAAGACCTTCACAATAGAGGCCGGCGTTTGCAGAGATGAACTAATGTGTGTAAGAGGAACAAAGTGGCCGTTAAGAGATACCGAGCAAAGTTATCTGCTTACCTTAGATGTTGACATGGTACAGGTACGGTGTTCGATTTCCCCTTCGTCTTTGGTCTATTTCAAGCTCATTGTTAGAGAATGTCCATCAATATATTGAATACTTTGCTTATTGACAATCTGGACGCTCTTTAACTGCTGTGGCTCTCAGCGCCCCATTCGATACTGGGCGTACAAGAACGCTTAATTTTGCTCAGAGGCCTCTTTTATTCAGGCTTGAGGTTCTTTTACGTGCCGTAAATCTACGACACGGGACCAATGGCTTTACTTCCCTTCCGAAGGAAGCAAGAAAAAATCCATCATCTCTGCCGGGTTTGAATCAGCGACCTTGGGTATATGAAGTTAGCATGGTAACCATTACACCACGACTCAATGACAATCTGAAATCCCCTCGCCGCTGTAGGAATGTTTCAAGTATTAGTGTAATGTTAAAACTAATCGGTCAGCACTTGTACAAATAGACTAGATCGTGTATTTTATCTGCACAACCACTGTGAAACAGTAGTTATTATACAATTTTTTTCATCTGTTGAAACCTGGTGAGTCTCTGGACTTTAAGATAAGTAAATAGATGCAATGTGTTTATTCGCTATTTTATACTGTGGTTGCTCCATTTTATGTAACTGAAAGGCTGTGAGCCTGTTCCTATCCACACTTGTTTCAATCTCGATGAGGGTCGTGCTCGGTTGCAACAAAATCTAGAACAGAGGGGATCGATAGGAGCCAGCACTGCTTCGGCCCTGCGGCATAAAATACTGTTTAACGTGTAAGTTATGTATCCCTCATGCGGAACACTTTATGTGCGGATTTATCTACTGCTCAATAATAATATTTCATGCCATAAAATTTCATCGAGAGGGAGAAACATTCCCAGCAACCGAGCCAGCTGGTTCAGGAATTTCGCATGGGACTGGCATTCAGGAGCTCGTGGGATCGGTTCACCGCTTCTGACCTCTCTGACCCATGAGTTTTCCTGGGTTAATAGGCGAACGCTGCAGATGATTCTTTATTCCCTTGAACTTTTATTGCCCTTCATTTCATCCCAGCCGGCCTGTTTCAGGGTTATAAGTGTAGACCATGACTGCAGCAGAGGCGCCATTTCGTGGAGGAAACTGCGCTCTTGAAATACATCTCTCGGCGGCGGGATGGTGTTAGTGGTTGTCTGCGGACTCAGGCCGTCTATCCAGGATTGAGCCATGGGCTTCTGACGCTCCCCGCGTCGAGATGAAGAACTGTTTGTTAGCTGTTAGGTACCCTCCAGGGCGGCTCTCTTCCTGTCCGTCGCCCTTCGTGGTGTAATGGTTACTATGCTAACTTCATACACCCAAGGTTGCGGGTTCAAACCCGGCGGAGGACGATGGTCTTTTTCGGGCGTAAAAATCCTTAGCATGGCTTCCTTCGGAAGGGAAGTAAAGCCATTGGTCCCGTGTCGTAGATTTACTGCACGTAAAAGAACCTCAAGCCTGATAGAGAGACTTCTGAGCAAAATTAAGCGGCCTTTCACGCCCAGGATAGAATGATACGCTGAGAACCACAGCAGTTAAAGAGCGTCCATAAATAAAACTCAATTTCATTTTTTTTTCTTTCTCTTTCCGTATAACCCTCTGAAATTACATTCATCTCGTCCTTTCTCTAGGGGTCTGACGTACAATAGGCCCACGGTTGCAGTGTGGAATACCCCTCCGTAACGCACACACACAAATACACACCATTCCCAGCTACGTTGTACATTTTTATTACTTTCTCTAAAACGCATGCACAATTTATGTACATCGTAAGTAGAAAAGGTACTACGTTGCACCCAAAGATTCGATACGGATATTTCACCGGAAATACATGTTTTGAAAACCGCTGAACCGAAGAAAAACTTTTTAGAGAAAGGCCAGCGAATGTGTGGGTGTCTGTCTGTCTGTGTATGTATGTATGCGTGTGCGTATTTGTGGACAGTAAAACTCAAAAGCGAAAATACAAAACTTGGTATTTAAGTGAGTATCTTCTAAGGGTCGCACACGAAGATTCTGAGAAAAATCATCTCACCCTGAACTATCCTTTGCATGGAATATTTTTCGAAATTTTCAGTTTTCTACAAAATGGCTGTAATGCTTGTTATTAAAATGTCGTATATTAAAGGCATTTACATGGCAAATCTATAACGTATATCCTGAATTTCTTTGGAATTACACCCTGAAGTCCTCTTCATTCCGAATGACTTCTGCAAAAGTGGTAAACCGTAAGATACAGACAAAAGCTTGCTACACAAAAAATGTAAATTTTGTTAAAAACACACAATTAATGTTATATGCATATCTTATAGAGGTAACCATTCCAGAGACATTCTACGTTACTGGTTTTAACTTTAAAGTACTTAATTTGTTTTTCAAACGGGAAACCCTCAATCGCTTTATATCTCTTTTGTGTTATTCCTGGCCAAACCGAATTTCAATGACAATCGCATAGCGATAGTTTTTAAAAGATTTGGGTGTCGCTTTAGCCCAGTGCATTACCTTATTTTCCTTCTGCTTATAACGAACTAAGAAAATAAACAATTTACGGTAATGTTTATCTTGAGTATTATGATGCAGATAAATGAATTATTTTTTGAAAGAATAGTTTGATTGCAAAAGAGATAGAGAGAGCCATGTGAATGGAACACAAGATTTTTACACCGAAGACAGCTTTACCGACAGTTAAGCCTTGCTCTTTAACTGTGGTCCACAGCCGTCGAATTGATAATGAAACTGGTGTGTAACCTACCCATAAATGTATCTTTTCTGTAGCAAAATGAGGGTACTTCCCAGTGCCTCAAACAGTGAAAGTTGTGTGTGAGGGTGATTCCGGAGAGGATTCCATAGTGCAGCCATCATTGGCTTATTGCATGTGAGACCGCAGGAGGATAGGATGAGATAGGAGTATTATCAGCGGGTGGCCGAAACCGGACGACGAGGGAAGAGTCACTGTGGAAGGTTCCTGACAGCAGTTCTTCATATCGACACAGGATGCACTAGGAGCCCGCTCCCCAGGTCAGGTAGAACTCCCTTGGTCCTACAGACGTCTTCCAGTGTCATTCCGCCGTGTTTCCCAAGCTGAAGGGTGCCACCACCGCAGTCCTCGCCGACATTTATAACCCTGAAAAAGACCGGTTGGATGAAATGAACATAAAAAGAAGGGGCAGGAAGCTCGGAGAACGAAGAAACCTCCCCAGCTTTTGCCTAGTGACCCAAGAAAACCCGTGAAAAACTCCGGCAGCGGGGATTCGATCCCACGACCTCCCGAATGTCAATGTGAGACGTAACTCTTGACCCACCTAGCTAGGTACTGTCAATGAAAAGTATATTCTTCGTTAAATGAAATGTTTCAATTGTTCGCGAATATTATGCATATGTACATATAAGATCAGTTTTCACAAATTTCCTTGATCCCGAGTATCATGAGCATATATGCAGTATAATTGTTATCACGAAAATCTCTGTTGTTTGATATAAATGCATTATGAACACAAACGAATTACATTTCCGAATTGTAAACTTATTTATGCTAGTGATCACATAAGTCTAATTTTAGATTTCTTGCGAATTGTGTCTTATTTAAGCATATTAACCCATGCTTCCTATGCAAACGTCACTACTAATCTGAATTTCCTCATTTTAAATGACAAACATCTCTTATAATATTTGCTGAAAATACAAGAAATCACAATTAAGGCTTTAAGCGGCATTTTAGGAGGGGAATGGATTGCTAATCAACCTTCTAGATTTTTAATGCTACACTTTCAAGTTTTTGTGCAGATATGATATATAACCTATTTATAAATCCATTGAAGTTTCAACTGTAGCTGTAACAGTTTTATTACTTATTAATGTTGTTCTGTTTAAAGGACGCGTGTTTTCAAAATCCACCTCCTCCTGCAATTTTAATGCAATGAGGACAAAAACGTTCTTAAAGGTTTAAAACTTGTAATTAATAAAAGTAATTATCAGATTTTTGATTACTGCATCCTGTGTAAAATGAAAAAAAATGTTTAGTCTATTCATAACACCTTTCCTTTTTTTTTTTTTTTTGTCTTATATGTTCTATTTTTTATTTCATGGTTCGTCTAATATATCAAATATCATAGTCATAATGTCTTGAATATACAGATCAATCGTCAGCCTCTTTATATAAAATTGTAAGAGAGGTTAGCCTTTAATTGCAACGAAATGCTAAAAGAGGGAGGAGGGAGAAAAAGGAGCTTAAATGTTACATATGAAGGATGTTTAAATGGTGCAAACTTTTAAAAACGGTATATTTTATTGAGCTATAAACGTCGTAGGGCCATTAATATTCGGAAATATGCAACACCCTTTGATAGGCTTGGTTTGTGCAAAAATGAACCAAAAGGTGATTTTTTCACAGAAAATGACACATTGATATCCATTTGCCCCGTTAAATGGATTTGAACGAAACCGTAGGTGCATTTGATACTGCTGTGACACCTAGAATGCAAACCCTACTTCTCTCTGCAGAACTGTAGAGATGGCACAAGTGTGTTTTGATATCCTGTTTTGCTCATGCAACGACATGTTGTTTGGGATTTTTCGTTATAGTTCGTGATTGTGTTAGGCTGTGAGTTCCTATCGACATTGGGATTTGCACATTTGGGAGTGTGCTAGGCTTTAAGTGTGCATCCATATAAAAATTGGGAAATTGCACTAAGTCACGGGGCTGAGATGGACCTTGAGTGTGCACCGATATAGCAATTGAGATTTTGTCGAGTAGTATGAGACTGTGTTACCGAGCAGGATGACTCGAGTGGTTTTGCCTGTCACTCGCATTCGGGAGGTCGCTTCCCCTTTTTTCCCCCGATTCTCCGGTCCATCCCTGTCATTTTTATTGCCATTTCACTCATCCTTCATCCCGTTGACTTCATTTAGGGTTGGAAATGTCGGCGATGTTGCTCGGTGCGGTGTGGCAGGGAAAAAGGAATGACTATCTCCGTCCCTCGACTTCGACTTGTTGCCGGGATGAGGACCGCTCCTGGCAGGCTCGTTGGGCCCTATGTGAGGCGGGGGCTCTGAGCTGCTTTTCCTGCCATCGGAGTGCTTCAATCTGGAAATTTTAGGGACCCTTTCAGTGCTGTGCCGTCGCTCGTGGTCCCGACCGCCCGTTGTATCCTCTCAACTCATCCGTCCCTCCCAGGGCGTAGGTATAATAACCTCAGGTTCGATGCCGAGTTCCTTCCGATCTTACCCTATCCAGTGCGACAGTGTTAGACTTGAATGTACTTACTTTTCTGTTGTTATGGTAGGTGACTGTGTTAGGTTTTATGTGGCCATGGACATACCGTTTTAGGATTTTAAGTATTAGGTGCAGCTATTTTAAACATTCAATATCCATTTATAGTATTTTTTAAAACATGGTGGCCCTCAAACGGGACCGCTCCTCCCTACTAATGGGCAATAACCATTAGCAAACAAAAGACGAACCTGTGTTAGGGGCGAGAGGCAACTTAGTAAAATCTGCTTCTTGAAGACACTACTTGCAACCCGAGAATCTCACCTCAGTTAAGGGACCAGTAAATGGAAGACTTGGCAACAGCGAGGGTGGTTTTCCAACCGCAAACCCTTTGGAGGAAGAGCAGGACATGTTCTGAAGATAGTTTTAGATATATAGTATAGCATAAGACTGCATTATTCACGAAGAATGCATCATTGCACTTGTTTGTGATCTGCAGCATAGCACCGGACTCTGTTAGGCCTTGTATGTGTATGGGCATACGAGTTTGGGTTTTCCGTAGGTTTTGTGTGTTTGTAGACACACCAGTTAGGAATCGCCTCTACGGTAAGTGACTGTGTGTTAGCTTGGAGGGTGCATAGTCATACCGGTCTGAGTTCACCGTTATTGTGTGAGGTAGCACAGGAGTATGAGAGAGAGAAAGTGTTCTGTGCGTTATCAGTCAACATTTTGTTTCTATTCTTGTGTGTTGCCTTCGGTAGTTGCATGTTTGTAATTTCTATTTTGGAAGCAACATTGCTTCTCATTTCTGACAGCTGAATAGCAATGAAAATTAGAGCTCTGTTATCAAGGTAAGTGAGGTTTAGAAGGTGGTTGACCACTTTGAGGGTTTGTCCTCATTGCTATGACAATTGACCCTTAACGTTAATTCCAACGTGACAGCGCTATGCACGACCATACGCAACACTGCCTGAATTGCGACGGCACAATTGTTTTACCTCTGTCGTTCATGGCACGAATGAAACCTTCTGGCTCATGGCAGCTAAGCAATTTGGCACATCATAGAGCATTACCAGGTTATGCATACTATGGCACATTTAGGCATACATCTAAAGTCTTAAAATATTTATTTTCCCCATGTATAAGTGCTTATTGTGCTCTTGATGAGTGCAATATGTCGAAAAGCACTGCAGCCATTCTATCCTTCTTTTGCAAGAGTTCATACAACTGTGTATCTACGTTTAAACCTCTAATTCTTCCGTAAGAAGCCATGGGAATTGTCTTGGATATATTGGCAGTTCGCTCTTTGTATTGCTGCTCCAGGGAAGTTCACGCCTGTTTGGCTAATGCCTCTTGTTTTTAACCCATCTATTCACCTTTGTTTCTGTTTGGCCGTATTCAGCCTTTGGAAGAGAGTGCTCATTTAATAAAGACTTCTAGACAGAATTCATTGGCTTGGCATTACTCTATAAGTAGGTGCTGTACTGGAGTTTTTGCGCGAAGTGGAATACCGGAAGTTATCACCCTGCCATTAGTGGTTGATGTTATTTGTTAATGAGCTGAGGTTTGTCAAAAACAATCTGGAAAATCTTATGAGTCTCATTCACATAAAATTTTCTAGCTCTTCCATATTGAAACTATTCATACAAAAGATTATTCTTTTATCTACATCATGCTAATTAAGATAAACATTAACAGAACTGATCTTATTACTTGCTTCCCTGTAAGTAGAACGGAAATAAGGGAATAAATATACTAAAGTGATTGTCAAATCTTTTAAAAGCTGGTCGCTATGTGAAACAATTGAGATTCGGTTCACTTTCCATGGCCCCGTTTGAGAAAATTTAAATTGTTTCAAACTTAAACAAATAACAAGAAATATGTCGAAAATTGTAAATTTTATAGGAAAAACACTTGTAACATTAATTAGGTGTTTTAACTACATCTAAGGGTACTGTTTTGTAAGTTTTTGTCTATCTAATATAATTTAACCGTTATGTAAAATTCTGCAGAACTCATCCAGAATAAAGAGGCATTCAGAGACCATTCCTAGAAAATTCAAAATATATGTTTTATTTGTCATGTATGTATCTCTAATCAAAATCATTAGAGCCATTTTTGAGAAAAACAACATTTTCAAAATAATTCCATGTAAAGGGTAGTTTGTGGGGGATTTTCTTGAAAATCTTCGTGTCGCATTCTTGGAAGACATTAAACTTAAATAACAAGTTTGGTGTTTAAGGATCTTTGCGTTTTTGAGCTATGATGTACACAGACTCATACAGACCTTTTTCTAAAACTAACTTTTTGGGCCCAGGGGACCTCAAAACATATATTTCCGGCAAAATTTCAACATCGAATTTTAGGTGGAATACAATACCTTCTCTAGCTACTATGTACATCATAGGTACATACGTGCTATAGAAAGTAAAAATGTAATAGTGCCCATAGCCTTCTAATGTCCAACGCTTTCAATGACATGAAGACAATTTTTATTTATTTATTTATTTTTCTAGAAATGTTATACATATTCAACAATTATAGGTAATATTTATTTCAATATAGTAAATATGTTTTTAAACAAATGCATATTCTTAAACTTCAGCTGTGCGTTACTAAATATTCTGAATCATTGTTACACATAGCTGCGTTACATTGTATTCTAACGAGATGGAAACGATTATACAAAGAACTCCTCAATCGCTATGTGTATTTTCTCAAAAATTAAAAGTGTATCATTCCCCCTTTGAGAACTTTGGCACGTAAAGCAGTAGCTTAATAACCTTTTTCCCGTGAGGTTTCGCACATTGTATTTGATTAAGTCAGCAATTGGGTTACTTGATACGTTGCTTTCTAAAAGCCACACATTGTTCTGTGACATAGCAGAACTGTTTCCATTGTCATATTTCATAAATACAAGCCAGTTTTAGAGTAGAATGTGTTGTCATTTCTTTTGTGGCTAAATGTGTTTCATTTCTATCCTGAGATTTATACCAGATGGCCCAACTGCCGTGTATTTGGCATGTGCAGATATCCCTTGGTGCGTATTAGGTGAAGTAATGTTAATTTTTCAGTCTGACACTATCTATCCAACTCCTATCCTAAACATAGCTTCTGTGAAAAACCAATTAAATTAACACTAATTGACCTAAACTATGAAACCTGGGATTTAAGTACTTACGACATTGTAAGTCGGTATTGGGATATGTCATCTCAAAATAATTTGAGATCACCTTGTGGTTTACCAGGAAACATTCGAGTCAGTTGAGAAATTTAATGCCCTGCTGGCATATTGTCATGGTGACGCAGTGATTAGAGCAACTGGCTATGCGATTGCATTTTTCAGTCTGACTATCGATCCAAATCTTGTTCTACTCACGGCTTGTGTGAAAAAAATAATTAAACTAATAATATTTTATCATTTTGTGAATATAAATGTAATACACATAACAAGTCGTGCTTTGTTTACCATGAAATCAACCATCACCTGTGATTCATTGAAGGGAAAATGGCTTCAAGTGTTGGAAGCAAAATCGTGCTGTATCAAATTTCTGTGCCATGAATAATCATTATTATTTCACAAGACTCGGTGTACAAATTCTCAACAGTGGATAGAATATTGTTACATCCACAATGTTTTATTAACACCCTCAAGAATTTACACTTGAACCCAAACCTTGCAGCTGTTTATCTCAGAATTATGTTTTTGGTATTTTTGCCCCTTTGTTTCTAGTCCCCTTATATTTCTTGTGAACTATTAAATCGATCAAGCCGAATCTACATTGAATGACTTTTACACATTTACCACAATAAGGTATCACTGTGCCATTATATACTCTTCGTATATAGAGACCTGCCAACACATATGGTTTTCTATACTGCTTCCTCTTGCTGTTTATCATCTCCTGTGCAATCAGCCTTTGAAAAACCTGCCTCTAATCCGTTTGAGGCAATTTGCAACACATAATAATTTACCAATAAACAATACTCCGAAATCAAAATTATATATAACGAGTGGAATTATATATATATATATTACAAAGTGAACATAAGCAACGTTTTTGTAGTTAATGAAAAAGATACGGATCTGCTGGCAAGTTTCTGACAACTTCAACGTCCTTAAAATCCTTTCTGTACAACTCTGTATAACTATATTTTTTATTTGATTCCAAATCAGTTTAAAGAAATAGGAATTTAAAAGGCATCAAAACATAATATTTTTCCAAAAACCCTTTACATTTTGCACATCTCCGTTTATTATACTTTTACGTAATTTTTGAGAATGTTTCATCTTAAATGAAAATATATATTATTTTTCTCTTTTACTATTCGATCTTACTTTCTGTGTTATAATGCAGTAAAACTGAAATAATTACAGCAAATTTTAACGTATTCCAGGCGTGTTAAGCAATTATGGGAAAGTTCAAGATATCTAATATCATAATCTGGTAAACTTATGTTATTAAGACAGGTATCCAAATCCGTTGAATGCTGACTGACCAACCAATATGCCAAGCACTATTTAAAACAAATCAGGAAGTTTTTATAGCTTATCCAGGACAGGAATATACGTGTTTTTACTGTAGTAGTACAAAACATTTACGGCATCAGGTAATCCGGTGTAAGCTACTAGGGCCGGTTGATAAGTCCCGGGCCTCTCAATGAAAACAGTATTTAATTGTTGAGGTTTGGGAACAGGTGGTAGTCACTGGGTGCTAGATCTGGCAAATAGGGTGGATGTTCAAGCAATTGCAACTTTAATTCGCACATGCTTCCCATTGCAATGGTTGAACGATGTGCCGGAGCATTGTCATGAGGAAACAAGATATTTGTTTTGTTTGCCAAATGAGGTCTTTTTCTTTTCTCCTTAACACTTAAACGTTGCAGTAAGCTTGCGTAGTAGTTACCAGTCATATTTTTACCGTTTTACAAGTAATAAATAAAAGTAATTCCCTGTCATCCTAGAAAATACTCACCATAACCTTGTTAGCTGACAAAATTGACATAGCTTTTTGGAGTTAGTTCACCTGTCGCAATACACTGTTTTGACTGTGGTTTACTTTCTGGAGTGTAGCGATGTATCCAAGTTGCATCCATGGTAATTGGCCGTCTCAAAATGCACTGGTTTTTTTTTTTTTTTTTTTTTTTTTTTTTTACGGTAGAGTTACACATTCTTAGCAGAAACAGTTTTTCTTTGCAACTTTTGATCAGGTATCAACAAACGCGGCACCCATCTTGCACAGACTTTGTGAAGGCCCAAAACATTACTTAAAATATTACCTACACGTTCCTTGGGTATGTTTACAGCCTCTGCTATCTCAAACAACTTCAATCTGCGGTCTTCCAGATTTAATGATGAATGTTTTCAGTGATCCCTGGAGTTGTCACTTCTACAGGGCGTCCAGAGCGAGGTTCATCACTAGTGCTAGTACGTCCCATTTTAAACTCTGCAACCCACCTTTTAATCATCGAATATGATGGGGCAAAGTCTGTCAATGTACTGTCCATTTTCTCCTGGATTTCCTTAGGCGTTAAGCCTTTCAAATGGAAGTATTTATTGCTCGTTTTTCCAAATCCTCCATTTTCGTGAAAACTCTAAAGTGTTTAAAATGCTGTCAAGATATTGACCCATAGCTATGTATATATGCTAGTCTAGAGTTAAACTTTACGATGCTACCGTCTATCTGGCCTAGTGGCGCCATATCTGTGTGAGGCGCGGGACTTATCAGACCACCCTCGTATGTATGCAAAGTGCCTTTAACAATGAATGAGCTTAAGATCCATCCCAATATGAGGCAAAGTGCCTTCACTTCTATACGAGGGGAGGGTTGTGAACCGATAGCAATGTAGAAGAACCAGAAGAGTCTATAACAACTACGCAAAGGAGTAAGGGAGGAAGCTCTGAACATGAGAAAGGTAGAGGATGCAGACGAGACAGACTAAGTCTAATCTGCTTCCGAACAAACAGAAGAATCTCCAATGGAGAGTTCTCACTCTCATCCATAGAAAATACACTAAAATGGCGTTAGAACATCCCATAGGGAGCGTCGGAACAGGGAGAACCGATGGAACCGCAGTTAAGAAATTTAAAAGCAAAGATAGCATAGGTGAGGTGGAGGTCGCTTCAAAGTTGAGGTACATCCGCAACCCACCTATTATCACACTCTAAGAGACATCAGAAGTTAGTTGGAATTAGCTCATGCTGGAGGTATGAAGGGGTGAAGACGGGGGTGGGATAAAATCCGATGAACATGAATCTGCTGGAAATAAGCAATGCATTGTTCCCTTAGGAAACGAACCAAGGATAAAGCAAGTTTGTTTCCTTCACTCGCACCCGGTCATTCAAATTACTTTTCACGGTGCAGTGGGACTTAATGTTGTTTTAAAATTGGACAGAAATATCCTTTGGAAACAATCTGTAATTCTCTGAAATTCTGGTAAAACCCATAAGTAATTTCATACTCAGTAATTTATCCTGTAAACTGTCGTATACTGTAATTAGATTTTATGCAACACTTAACGAAAACTATCATAGAGATACGCTAAATAGTGCTCACTAAGACATTTTGGGAAAAACAATGAAATTGATGTATTGTTTCTACAAGAAGTTTAAATAGAGCAGTTTAGCTCTACACTAATACAGTACAGCTGGAATCTTAACGCAGGATAAATTGTCAGAGACACTGTACATTTACCAAAAAAAAAAAAAAAAAAAAAAAAAAAAAAACACCTCTTGATAGCTATTACATTTTGCAACCTATAATGTTATTGACGAATATGAGAGAAGTGTGACTTAATCTGTAATTAACATTGAGAATAGTAAAAGTAATGAGAGAGAGAGAAAAGAATTTATATCCAGAGAATTGTATATTAATTTTCATTATTGCATTGCAAACATGGTGTTAGGATTTTTTTTTCTGATAGTGTTTAACGCCCACTTTTACTACTTGTGGCACCACTGGCGTAGGTGTTAGGAATGAAATTCAGCTGAATCTGAATACAAAAGACCAAAAGCCTCACCGTCATTGTAGAAGTAGGAATGGAATTACAGTTTAGCGTTATTTGGAAAATACTACACAGCATAGGCATTATACCGAATTTACCTTGATAAGACTCAGCCTCAAGGATTAGCATGTCAGAGTGCTCCGGAATCGCCATCCACTTTGTTCAAAAAAGCAATCCAAAAGACATCAGAAATGCTAATATGTCTTTACTGTTTTATTAACATGCTACGTAGGACACAAACTCGCCTCTCACCAAGGCAACTGCATGTGGATTTGTGGTAGTCAAAGTGGCGCTGGGGCGGGTTTTCTCCGGGTTCCCCCGCCATCGCATTTCACCGGTGCTCCATCTTCATTTCATGTATCATCAGTGTCATCGCCTACGGTGCCATAGTAGTAAAAACGAACGTTAAATATCATAAAATAAGATAATATTTCCAATTTCATGGAGAAATCATGGAAAGTACAACGATTTGTACCAGGTAGAACATGTTACAGGAGAAAGGGGTTCATAATTCACATTGCTTCAAAAGAAAAGAGCGGGCATTCACGGCATATTCACTCTTTTACGGCGCATAATGGCTGTTGCTTGTCACCTACTACAAATGTTTGGCGGAAATTGAAGGCTTCTCTAAAACTGATTAAAAGTATTTAAAACCTCAATCAAAGCAATAGAAGCCTTATTCTCAAATTACAACTCATGTAAATCTGGAACAAAACACAACATTAGAAAAGGCAATTACTACTGGTGAGCTAGGTGAGGCCTTGGATAAAATGGGCGTCACGTGGTTTCGGCTACGCATTTTCTAAGACACTTTAGACTGTGACTAAGGGTGTATTAGTGGAGCTGTTTAACTTCTTTTTTGCAATAGACTCAGAAAAGTCAAATCTTATCCAAAGCGTTTGCGATTTTAATCTCTAAAACGGGCAAACCGCACACTGTCTGTGCGTTTATCATTAAATACATTAAAAACCGCTCACAAGTTCCTCATGAAAGTGATTGCAGTGAAAGGGATTACTAATTCTGCACAAATTGGTGAACGAGACAAGCTTGCGGCTTTCCGGGCGAAACGAATGCTGAATATTTGCAAAGCCCTCGTAAACTGATTAGCTTCTATTAACATCACATTTATGATTGAATTCGCATCATCAACCAGGACTTGGAAGTGCTTTTGTCTGGAATAATCATACATGTGCTTTTGAGATTATGCAAAGTTCCATTTTCTCCAATGCTTATTACGTTTTTGAAAGCATTATATATGGATGCCAGGTCAAAGTACAGGTAAATGGAATGCCGAAATCCCGCATTGGTGTCGGAACTCCTATTCGGCAGAGATATCGTTTTCTTTTATTTATATTTACCCTGCAACTAGTACTATTCCTAAAACCCAGCCAAGAAGTATTTGATGGGGTTCTAAATTCCAATACATTCTTTACTTTTATAACGTATGCAGACTATGTCACTATTTTTTATGGTACCCATAGTACTTTTCGAGGATGGAACAAGTAATTCCTGACTATTAGCAAAGTTCCCACGGGAAAATAAATGCAACACAATAATTTATAGCCTCTCTAGGTAATTGGGTTGAGAATAAAAATATTAAGAATATTATTGTCAAGGAGAAGGGAAATCTCTGAGGCATGCAGATGGTACCGCAATTGCTGAGAAGATAAAAATAAATTGGAAGGTGGCAATGGATAAGATTTAAGTTACCTTGCTCCGAAACCTGATTTTGAAATTTAAATATTGTACAGAAGGTACAGTATATTAATTAGTTTATCCGCAATAAGACTCTGGCTTTACCTACGACATACGGTTCTGGCTTTATGACTCAGATTACCTTCGAGGGGTGCTGTTACAATTGATACATCCGTTGGGTAGTATCCATGACTTTGTTACAAGTTTTGAATGGAAGCAGCACAACTGCGTCAAAGAATATTTGATATAGGTCTAGAATTGAAAAAAAACTATAGGCCTAAAGTGCAATGTTTTTCTAGTTAAATATGTATTGCAGACGCATGTTGGATGTGAAATCTACGGAAGAGAATATTGGATGTACCCCTAGCTCTTCGACCGAATTACGTTGGGTACAGTATAATTCAGCAGGATAATAGAAGAGCATAATTGTGCATGTGGTACTGTTTATGTCTCTTCTGCATGCGAAAAGATACTCCATATGCTGCTCCTACATATCGCCAACAAGCTTGAAAACAAATTTAGAAATGTTTTAGAATGATAGGCACACCAATGGAGTTGAAGTAAAACGGTTCTGCGACAGTGAACAAAATTAGACGCACCGAAGGCAAAAGAATATCCGCACAATATCGTAACCTGTCTTCAATGCAAATAGTGTGAAGAAATCAAATGTTTGTTAGGCTTACATATTCTAATAGTTTAAGGCATGTATAGAACTGGGCAGATGCATAGTTACAGAAACAAGTGCCGAAATGCTCACCTCGAAAGGTATCTTGATGTCTCCAAACGCAGCAATAATGTTAAACTAGTGCAAGTAGTGATGGCATTTCACCAGTATACTTTGGGTTAGATATGTCGTTGTTTTATCAGGGCTCAAGTGTCTTCTTCGGACGTTGGAGACTACGTAGCATTAGATTAGCTAATAGCAGTTACTGTAAAGTCTAATATTTGTTTTCTCCTCTTAAAATCTAAGATTATGGAATAATCGTAAAAATATAATCTCCCTTACTGTTTGTTTTAGTGCATAATTCTATCATTGAGATTTGGATCTCCTTCTTGGCTGTTCATATTGCTTTCACTGTGGTTTCAAAAGTGCACAGTATATAGTATAATTTATCTTCGAATGATAAGTGTAGCTAAATAATTAAAATATTTTTATAAAGTTAACCCCACCTACCGCAGAAAGACCAATTCTAAGCCACCAATCAGTACACGGTAATTGCTAGAGCCAGACAATGGTGGGTTAGAGGACTTCTAGCTTCCATTACTCAATTAGTGGGTTTTATATCGCCACTTTTCCACGTATTCGAACGAGACCCCGTTTGAATTGTTAGTTGTAAAACGATAAATAAATGCAAACCAAAATAGTACTTCAGCTCCCTTTAGTCAGTTTTAGTTTCATAATAAACGAATTGAAACATAAATCAAGTACTCAGAACTGTCCTCCTCTTTAGCAAGGTCACTTATACGTGCATGTATTTGAGTCGATTCCAGTTAAAGACGTTAACCGTACCAGCTCTTTAAAACGAATTAGTTTTCTCACCCTCTGGTCATTTTTGCTTCATAACACACAAATTGAAATTATAAACAGGTATTCGTCAAAATTAAGCTTTTTAAATGGTGATTTATACGTTCGTTTATTTTGAATGTCATCCTTGCCAGCTCGGCACAGGGTTGCGTTTCATGTCCTTGTAACAATGTATGACCATGCGAAGACGATTTTACAGATTTCCTAATGTATCTCGGTTTATTGCATGCAACCATAAACTTCTATACCACAGGCGTTCTAAGTAAAACTATTTGCCTACAAACTCTATACAATGCAGGAAATCTAGTTGTTTCAATTCTGTATTAATTTGTATGATTAATAGTATACTACATCAATATCGTTTTAATTGCAGGTAAGGATGCATTCAAGAAGTGACAGCCATTAAAATAACTACCACTAGTACCAGGTACGACTTAGGTAGATAATCGTAATACAGGGAACAAAAGTAAGTAATACTTTTTTTCTGAAAGATATATTGATATATTTACACTGTGCTTATTGCGTATGTATAGAATATAGAAAGGGCTAAAGTAGCCGTAAAAAGTTTACATTTTATGAACTATTTAGACTTACTGAGTAGCAGGACAATACGTCCCTTAACTAGTAAGACAGCAAAGGGAAGGGAACAATCGACAAATTTTGTGTTATCGCCAAAGCTTTATCTAACAATAACTGATTTATTGTACATTGGAAAATACTTTATCATATGAAATACGGACCATACGCGAAGCACGATATTCGTAGCAGCCACCGAAGGAAATAAACGCTTATTTGACAGAACGTAAAATATTATCAGCCAGTGTCACATTTGCCTCTTTACCTACTAGCCGACAAGCTGCCGATAATTGTTTTATTAGCCCAATACTACTGACCAATGAAATACATTCTCTAACTTGCACTATTATAAAAATGATCAAACGTTCTCTTACATATAGCAGCAGAAAAGAATTCTGTGCGTACAAGGCTACTCCAAAAATCGACCAAACGCCTCATTAAACACGTGCTGTTCAATAAACTGACCAAACGTCCTTTTCCACAATGCACTTCTAGACAAACCAATCAACCAATATTCTTTTAGTGACAAAACCATTCGAACAATCGACCAAACATTCCCTTATACACGGTACTAATCAAATAATTGATCAAAGGCTCTTTTACATACAGCACAAAATGACAAACCAAACAAATATTCTCTAAACAAAAGAAAAAGATTCCTACTCTACACATCGAACCAACATTTGCTTACATATAATATTGCCAAACAAACAATCAAACTTCCTGTTACACTCAGTACTGACCGACAGCGGAACAAACAATTTGTCATACACGTTATTACTCATCATCCCAAACGTTCCCTTACACAAAAGACAACTTAAAAAAGAAACACACACACACACGAAATTCTCTTGCATTTAACACTACTCACAATCCACCAAGCACCCAGTTATGAAATTTAGTGCTGAAACACTGTCCTAAGCGTTTTCTTGCTCAGTGAACTATCAGTTTACCAATCATGTGTTCGCGTATACACAGCCTTACTACATAAAAGTTCCTTTTTATCAACCACTACTGAACAAAACATTTTAAATATACATTAATACCCAGTACTACTCGACAAACCAACCAAATGTACCACATGCCTCTAATCACCGACTGACCAAACGTGATCTAGCACATAGCAGTACTCGACAAACCACCGAAATCTTTTCTAGAATACCGCACTAATCGATAAACACAACAAACATTCTCTTTCACATATTTCTGCTTTTAAAAACAGTATCAGTATTCTCTTACATTTAATACTAATCGACACAGACCAAAACATTCCTTTACTCAGGGCTATTCAACTAATCGACAAGCGTACCGTGACAGCAGTACTGCTCAGTGAACTACCCAAACACTCTCTCACACACAGTACCAATAAGCAAACGAACCTAAAATTCTCCTGATGACGAAGGAACCCTTTATACCTCTTAGTCTGGGCATTTAATCAAGTTCGATTGCCTGATAAACCGGGGCACATCTTTGGTATCTCCCATTCTTATTCCATCAGAGTCGAAGAAGTGACCTTCGCATTCATATAATATATACTTGGAAATTTAATGTTCCCTTCCACGTTTCCTGCAAATAGGCTCTTGAGTATGTTTCATAGTGCATATGGGCCTGCAAAAGTATGCGACCTGTAAGATAGCCGCAACATCTCTAACTTAGATCTAATTAGATTCAAAAGAATCCTGACACTTACAACTAGCCCCGAAATAAGTTTATGGACTTCTTTAACAGTAGGTTTTTACTCCAAAACCCAGTATGACACATACCAAATAGCCAGGCTATACCACACTTGGCAAATCTGGAACATACGCCAAAGTCATATAAAATTAAGCCACGAATCCTTCTCAGCTAGCGTGTCCGTCATCTAAGTACCGTTAATTCAAGCATGCCCTGAGCCTAAACAAGAGTGAATGGACAGTTGCACAGAGTCCATTCAACATTTTTGGCATTGGCACACCAATTTGGGTGTGGTTGTAACCGCTATATGGCTTTAAAGGCAGGCAGGCTCTCTAAGCAGATACGCCCCCCCCCACCTGATTACCAGGACATTTTAAAATATGCACTACACAGACGAAGATTGTGTGTATTTCGCCTGAAAAACAGTGCCGAGGTTTTCAAGCTAAATGGCAAGCCGTGTTCTAAAGTTTGGAACTCTAGCCCCCCTCCTGCCCCTGAAGCGGGAAACAGCATAGAATCACCTCTGGCGTCCAGCCTGCAGGGTAGATCCTGTCTCTGGATTTCCATTCCTCCTTGGAAGGTATCGCCACTTTTAAATGGGCTTAAATTGTATTCTCGTGAGTGTAATAGGACAATTCTCCTAAAGTCTGATTAAAAATATGATACTTAAAGAGTAGCTTAAAACACCATACCCGCAATTGTCAAAGACGTTGCACGCTTATACTTGCGGCCTCCTTCACATACAAATGTAATGGTCGAAGGTCCACCAAAATGTCTAACTCCAACTGAGGAGTAATCTGCAAACCACGGTTATTACCAAATATGCCAGTATTGCCTTTTGTCTTTGCAAGGAGGTATAACCAAATCCGCAACCATCGGACCGGCTCTTCTGCTCTCCAGAAAGCTTCTAATGATACCTAAAGTTTTGTGATTAAGGGAACGCTTGATGCTCAGGAAACTGCCATGGTCAGTTTTTTATAATCCAGCATGCCTTTCTGTTTTCCTACATTCTGGTAAAGTGCTAATGTAGCTGATTCTCTGGCCAATAGGCATGCTGATGATTATTTATGGTACTATTAAACAACACCTCTTCTCTCAAGTGCCCGTCTAACAGCATCTCCAGAGCCTGCAATAAGAAGGATGTTAGACTCATAGGGAAAAAGCTTTTCCCAATTAGATATAAACATCCCTTTTCCCTTTCACCAGGGATGAAAAAAATGCCGGATGGTAAAGCAGAGGTGAAGATACAAGCTTCCAACTCTCCCGAAAAAGAACCGGGAAGACTGCATATTATTGCTTCTTGATTCATAATAAGTTTATCTTAAAAGTGGGTTTTATGTCTCTACCTCAAGGTCTCCAACTCCAGCTGTGTCTAGGGAGCTTCTATGGGGTAAACCGATGCCACCTCCGAAGATTAGCAATATTCAAATTTCTGTAATCGAGCAGCACTCGACTGATACTGAATATGGTCACAAAACCAAAACAAAAAATAAACCGTTCTAAGATTCCTTGGAGACTCTGCTCTTCGCTCTTTTATATATTCTCGGATTATTTCTGGGAATCCTGTGTTCCCTGACACTTGCTAGCCTTATATTACTTATAAAACCTGCTTTTATTTTTAATAGATCTTAAAAACGATTCGATATGACCTTAGCTCCTGTCCGTGCTTCATGAATGGGAGGACAGTCTCTGCTCTAAACGGAGAATTCTTAAGTCCCATTCATTGGGACTGAGGTGCTTTCCTGTGCCCACCTTCCTGATTTGCTCTAAACGAATCCAGTTTGACCTCCAAGATTCCTGTTCGTGTAGACCCTATCTTTTCTCTTAAGTTCAAAGAGGACATGTCTGTGGTCCAATAAGGAAACCTCCGCGCTAACCCTCCGGTTTTTAACTTCTTCGAGGAGCCCGAATGAAGCGGGATTCCAGGGTCTTTTCCCTTTGAAAGTTCCTAAAGTTTAGGGCGCCCCCTTTATTCAAGATCTCCAGATCTGTTGTGTTCAAAGCATTCATCAATGCCTCCCGCTAACACGTTGGCGTTCGTGCTACCCCAAATGCTGTGGTGGGTTCTCAGCCAGTCTATATGTTTAGGCTTCTATTCTTGCAAATAGCATTAGATTATTAAACTCTTGAAGATAGGGAGCAGAAGTTCTCTCAGTCATAATGGAATTATACGGAACTGACTATCAACTTTTTGGGGCCACCTATCTTTCTCAATCGCCACGATAATCTTCTTAACCCTTTCTAGAGCAAAACCTTTAATTTATCCATCAGTTCACAAGTCTCAGTCTCCTGAGATCGCCTGCGATGCCACAAGTAGTAAAAGCGGGCGTTAAACAGTACAAAAAGAAAATCTCCTGAGAGTGATTCATGTTATGCTGAAGCTTGAAAGTTAATTAGGTGCCAAGTATGTAATAAAACACATTTTCCCATGGTAATGGTTCATATTATGAGGAACCTTGCTTAAACAGGGGATACGTATAGAGATCACCGTTCTAAAAAGTGTTACTAAAGTCTGGCAGAGTCAAAGTGCTACTACATCTTGTTAGGAAACAAGATACGGGTTTATCATCAGCTGAAGCGCGGAAAATGACAAAACCCATTACTTTAGTCCCATAATATGGCCTTTTTAAAGCAAGATTCTGTACTATGGCCACTTCCAGGTATTGCTTATTTATGCTAGTAGCAAGCACTTTCGAAGTGGTAATACTCGTTGTAGATTAGCTTGGATTAAAGAACCGTGTAAGGTTACCTTCAACTCTTTCCACATGGAGTCAGTCATCCTAGAGAACCTGGAGTTCCCTTTGACACTGCATAACTGAGAGGCTGAGATAGTGATCCTACCTTGCCTTTTTCTACCTTTGAATGGAGTTTCACCCGGCCTATTAGTGTTTATTGATCCACAAGGGCCAGGCCCTCTCTCAAGTGTGGCTCTTAGAGGATCCCATTCTGAGTCAAAAATCCTTCTCCTTGTTTTTGGACCCATTTGGCATCATTAAATTCAGCACTAATCCTCTGAGGGTTACTATTACCATCTCCATCGGAATATTCTTGGTAGCTGGTTTTCCTTTTGAAGCCCTCAATACCTCCCGCTAGGTAATTGTGCCCCCACGGTCCCAAAAGAGTTCTTCGGATTCAAGTAACTGGTACAGTCAATAAAATTACTCCCAAGATTAGCTAGGGATTACGTTGGTCTGACCAAATAGAGCCCCGCTGTAACTACTTAAGACTAATGTTATCTGAGAGTATTTTAAGGCTCCGATAGTGACACATCTCCAATGTACCATACACCTCTTTGGCAGGGGTCGTAACACATTGGGATTGGGGAGTTGATTGCCGTGTGTTATGGGTTATTCAGAAACAAATATGGCCGGCGAGTCGGTAAGTAGCCGACCTCACCGATTAGGTTCCCTGCATCCAACCAGCCGCAGACCCGTCTAGCTTAGGGTTTTACGTGCTTTAAGCCCACATCAGAAGTGTTCTGCTGCATGAAACACTTCTCTCACTAGTACTACCGCAGGATAAAAGAAATGAAAAAATGTGAATACTCTATTACAAACAGTACTATTGGACACATCACCGTAGGGTCTCTGACACACAACACTACTCCAAAACATCCGAGCAAATATTCTGCTACAAACAATACTTCTGATAAAATCGATCCTGACGAGCACTACTCTACAAACCAAACGGATATGCGGTTTGTGGAGTACTATTGTGTGTAACAGCTTACTGCTTTAGAAATGGATCAGATATGCTGTTACACACAATAGTACTCCACAAACCGACTAGATATGCTTTTGCACACAGTAATACTTTACAACCCGATTAGACATTTTCTTACACACAGTCTGTCCATAAAACCGACAAAACGTTCTCTTAATTATAGTATGAATCCACAAATTGGCTAGACATGCTCTTACATATAGCACTAACCTAAAAATGGACCGGATATCCTTTTACACATAAATACTCACCTAAGCAACCAAACATTATTTTACACAGAATATTATTTGACAAAACGATCAAAAGTTTTCTTACACACAATACTGCCAGACTACCCGAACAAAGGTTCCCTATTCATGCAATACTACGCAACAACTCAACCAAATGCACGTTTATTCACAGCAATGCTCGACAAATGCTCTGGTACCAAACAGTACATCTCGTAAATACGATCAACATTCTCTTCTACAAAGCAATACTCAAAATAAAATAAAGCTTCTCTTACATACAGCACACCCAAGATGCACAAGCCGTACCGTTAAAAACTGTCCAATATTGCTGGACAACATCGAAAACGAAATATTCTCTAATACAGAGCCCGGCCAACAAACCGACCAACATTTTTCTCATACGGACTAATACTACAAAACATACCAAAATTTCATTAGAATACAGCCAACCTGTCAATCTGATAAAACACTGCTTATTAAAAATAATACAAAAAGACCAACATTCTCTTACAACAGGACTACTCAACAAACACACAAAGCGTTCTGTTACACTCAGTGCTAAAGAAAACGCGTCTTTTCACATGCAGTATTACTCGAGTAACGTTTCCTGACACGCAGTAATGTCAGATAATGAAGAAAACGTTCTCTTACACATTATATACTAGGATATACCAACCAAGAGTTCTTAAATACATTCGAATGTTAGATAGCCAAAATAAATTCACTTTTCCACATTTTAAAGCTGAAAAAATCTACCAACTTTCTCTTATATATAGCAATGCTCGCAATGTACACCAAAAGCTCCGTTCCATACAATATTACTCTAAAACCCGGCATAATGTTGTCGCTTAGGCAATGTAGAATAAAAAAACACAAAACTTTATTTTACACAATATACCTACTACTCCACAAACCCATAAAACGTTCTGGTACAACGCACGCATCCGAATAATCTCGTGCAGAACCGCTGGAAGGCCATGCCGTGGCTGAGTAGTAACGACGACTGTGGTTCGATCTCCGGTATCCGCATGTGGCATTTTTGGTGGAGAAAACGCCACAAGGGCAGGTTTTCTCCGAGTTTTCCGGTTTCCCCCGCAATCGCAAACCATCTGTGCTCCATTTTCATTCCATTATCATCAGTATCATCGCCTGCGGCACCATAATAGTAAACGCGGGCGTTAAACACCATAAAAAAGAACTGCTGGAAAAACTCATCAAACATTTTCTTGCTGACAGCAAAACTCAAAATAATCTACAGAATTCTCAGTACTGTTGGACACTTGGACAAACTTCCGCTACACACAGTGCTACGCGAAAGTATAAAAAGCGCCCTCTCATATCCAGTTCTACTAGTAACGTCAACTAAACGTTCTCATACAGCTATAAGCAACAACGTGCCAAAGGTTTGTTTTCACATACTGCTGTTTACAAATTGAGCAACGTTCCCTTACAACAGTGCTGTTTGGCAAAATGACCAAATAGCCACTTACACAATACAACTAGACAAACTTACCAATCGCTAACACTCGGTACTAATTGACAAATTGACTAATCGTCCTTTTAAACATATTAGTATTTAATACACTGCCCATGCGTTTTCAAAATGAATTCACGACTGCTTAGAAACGCTGATAGAGACTTGCCTGTTTATTAATTTGAAATGTTTACAATCAAGAAAATAAACAGAATTTACCATTTTAAATTAATGGTTGAATCGAACTAGGTATTTCTCGAACTGGCCATTTCTAGTTTCCTAACATCCACACTGAAATAAGGAGCAGGTATTCCTGTCAATCTGAACCCTTAGATGGTCACTTATGCGTTTCTTTATTTTGACTATCGTCCTTGCAGTGAACCACAGTCACATTTCAGTTCCGTGTAACAAAGTATAGGCATGCACTACCATGCTAAAATGTTTCCTAGATGAACGTACTATCTCTTAATTTATCTTAATGCATTACATGCGATCATGAACTCATGGACCACAGTTGTGCTAAATCAATTGCCTAATAAATTGTTCTAATTTACCTATGAATCCTGTGCATTGCCTGAATGTTTGTTTCAATTCTCTAACTTCAATTAGTTGCATTCTACACCATTCATATCATTTTATTGCAGCTAAGGATCACTTCAAAAAGTGATAACAATTGAAATAACTAACAGCTACAAGGTACGACTTACTGTAGGCAATGGTAGTATAGTAGATAAAATTGTTAGCAAACTTGTTTTTGACAATAGAGTCATTGAGACTAAAGTTTTTTGACAGGTATAAGCAGTTCTAACGTATCGGAGCAGTGGTCTAATACGATTCTGTTTTGAAAACCTAGAAATTTCTATGTATTAAAATGCAAGATATGCATTGAATGGTAAAACAAAAAGCTTTCCTCTTTATTATTCATGTAATAAATGTTTGAAATTTAAATTATCTCATACTACTTATCAACTTGAGGACATAAATATAACAAGACTTATAAACCTTCAGGAAAGAAGAACAAACAATACTCAACACCTAAAATTTTTACGTAAAATAAATGTCATCTTTATTCAATTGGATTATGAATTGGAGCTAAGGTTACTACCCCATGCTGTTTTGTATAACTTGAAGAAATTAAAAACGAAAGAATTCCTTTATAAAGAAGTGATCCTATTGTTAAAGATCACTAGCTATATTGAAAAATAATTTGTATGTTATCCAAACAAATTTATGTTATATACAAATTACAAAATATGGGTCATTTCCATATGTTTTTCTAGATAATAACTATTTTGAACTTGAGTCTCTTATTGACGAAATCTTTTTAAAAGTTATTTACATTGTTTACGATTTCGGTTATGTACTCATAACCTTTTATTTCTTAGCATTCTTTGATTATGTAGCAGCCTACTGTTGGGTGAAGTTAAATGCGGTAATACTTATTCTGTGTGGATTTAAATTATAAAGAAAAAGAATAGACAGTTCATCACATCATCTTTACATTTTCCAATTATCAAAGAACCTGTTCTTCCCTGAATGTTCAACCAACTAATGGGAAAGCATCTCATAATTGTGCACAGCAATGCTTCACCATTGAATGGAACGCTTGCATGTGTCACTAAGAGGAAATCAGAAGGGTTGGGTTTAAGGCACTTGTCACACGGTGGCACGCGAGGTCAAGAATCACAAAGAAAGTAATAAGTGCTAAAAATGTCAGTGTGTTTCCAAGAATTTATCTAAGAATAAATGATTTACTACGCAATATCAGAAAATACTGTACCAGAAGAAACACATACTGAAAGTGCAGCAGGGTCTTTGCAGTAGGTTAAACTTTAAACAACCACTGAAAGGTTATAGTACTACCAAAAAGAATCGAAAAAGAAAGAAATAAAAAAAAAAAGGAACCGAGACGCCTGTGTAATTTGTCTCTTACTGGACTATGCAACAAACCGCCATACTTTTTCTTTCACAAGGCTATAATACAAATTCACTAAACTTTCTCTGACACACAGAAGTTCTCGATAAACTAACCAGATGTACCCTTAGACACACTACTTATTGACAAATTAACCAAACCTTCTTTTGCATAAACAAATCAATCGAACATTTTCCTGAAAACCTGATATGACCCATACACATGACTTTTTCTGCCTGTCCTCATACAAACTATTCTTACACAATAGTATTCTTTTATCTGTTTTTAATTGGTTCATTGTTAGTAGAAGAGAAATAAGGGAATACACTAGGCTAAAGCGAAACTCAAATCCTTTCAAAGCTAGTCGTTATATGAAACATTTGAAATTAGGTTCCCTTTGCAAGGTCAGGAGTAAAACAAAAGAGATATGAAACGAATGGAAACTTCCGTTTGAGAAAAGTTTAATATTCTACAATTGAAATCAATAACAAGGAATATTTCGGAAATGGTTAATTCTACAAAAAATGTGAATGACATAAATTGTGTGTTTTGACGAGTTATGCATATTTTGTGGAGTATGTCCTTGTCGATCTCTTACAGTTTAGCATTTATGCAAAAGAGGTCCAGAATGAAGAGGATTTGAAACGCTATTCCCAAGAAATTCATTATATAATTATATTTGTTAGGCAAATATCTGTAATATGCGGTACTTTAGTCAAAATCATTAGATCCATCCGTGAGAAAATCGACAGTTTGAAGAATATTCCATGTAAAGTTTGGTTTCTGGTGGGGGATTTTCTTGAAAACGTTTGTATCACGTGCTTGGAAGTTACTAAATTTAAATACCAAGTTTGGTATTGAACTGAGCTTTTATGTTTGAATTTTACTGCCACAGATGCATACGCGAAACTTTTTCTAAAAATGTTTTTTTTTATTCAAGAGTCTTCAAAACATGTATTTCCGAAAAAATCTCGGTAGCGAATTTTGGTTGGAATATAATACCGTATCTACCTACTATGTATATCGCACATACGTGGTCGAGAAATAATAACAGCACTATTAATTCAACCGGCCTATTTTTCTTTAACTTAAGGTACTATCCATCAATATGATCAAACGTCTTCTTACATATAGTACAATTTGTCAAAAAGACAAACAGTTCATTGAATACAGTTTAACTCAACATATCCACCAAGTATTACCTTACACACACTACTGCACAAGAAACGCATCCACGTTCACTTGCACCCATGTTTTGCTATACATAACTATTCAAGTAACGTTATTTTACAGCAAAGCTAGAAAAAAAACTGACCAACGGTTTTAGTGTTCATAGTAACGTTCAAATTCAACAAGTTCTATTATAATACTGATGGATTACATACAGCAAATAACCAGACAACAAACACAGTCACACGGAAAATACTACTGGAAAAGTCGACCAAACGTCACTTATACACAATACCACTTTAACAACTGACTAATCTCTGTTAGAGGCAGTGCTATTCGAAAAATCAACCACACGAATCCTGGCTATAGCATTGAATTTTTCGGTCTGACTCTTTCCAACGCGTGTCCTACTCAGGGTTAATGTGGAGGAAACGATTAATTCAAAATTAAACATTTTCTAAGAGACAGATCTACACAAAAATTTACCAAACATTATCTTGCACCCCGTGAAACTCACTAAACAGACCAAGCTTCCCCTTAAATATAATACTATTCAACAAACCTATATAACGTACTCTTACAAACATTACACAAACATACAACGTTCTCTTATGCACTGCACTATTCGGCGAACTAAGCAATACACTCACCATTATCCGACAAACTCGCAAAATGCTCTCTTATAGCTCAACTGAAGAAAATGACCAAGCGTACTCATGTACACACTACCAGCCAAATATAGGCTCAAACGTTCTTACACAGGTAGTACCGATCCTCATCCTAAAAACAATTCTTTAACACGTAGTACTGCTCGAAAACCTGCAACATACCTCTTTATTCACATCACCATTCAACAAACCGAATGACCGTTTTCTTTCACTCAGCAGTCTGCAATAAGCCGACCAAATATTTTGCTAATAAGTATATTCCTACAAAACCAACAAATGTTATTTTACAACTGTACTGCTTAACTAACCGCCGAAATGTTTTGTTACACACTACCACTACGTAAATCCACAAAAGTAATATTACGCTCACTAATACTAGCATAACTTGTTCAGCACGCTTAGACACAGCACGACTCGACAAAGAGGCCAAACGTTTCTTAAATATTAGATGGTTCAGGCGATTTTGTCTATTGCCCGCCTTCGGGAGGTTGCGGGTTTGCTTTCCGTAGCCGGCCTGCTTGACCCATGGGTTTTTTGGGTTTTCCTCGGGACCAATGTTGAGTAGGTTCCTTTCATTCCTCGAATTTCCGGTGACCCCATGCCATTTCATTCATCCTTTATCCCGCTGGTTTCTTTCAGATTGGCAGTGTCTTCGGTGGTGCTCGGTGCGGCCAATCTCCGTCCAACAACCTTGAATGGTTGCCTGGATGAGGACCGCTCCTGGCGGGGACCCTATGTGAGGCATAGACCCGGTCTGCCTGTCCGACTGTCGGGGTGCTTCAATCTGGAAACTGTAGGAATCCTGTCATTGCTGTTTCGTCGTTCCTAGTTCCAGCCGCCCGATGTATTCTCGCACCTCATTCCTCCCTCAAGGGGGGGCACTCCTTCGTGGGGCGTAGGTACAGTAATCTCATATTCAGTGCCGAGTCCCCTCCGATCGTATCCTATCTTGTTCCAAACAAAGTGCTTAGCAACAAACCAACTAGGCATTCTCTAAAACATAGGAAAAGACATGCTATTAATTAGAATAATACTCAGCAACCGAGCAACTTTTTCTTACAAGCAGGTGTACTCAATAAGAGGAACATACGTTTTCTTACACCTCAGTGTTTTGTGATTGGCTAACTACATTGTTTTCTTACATTAGGTATAATTCAACAAAACAATAAAACATTCGTTTATACCCAGCAGAACTCAACTAAGTGAATACATTTTCTACTGCATACAGAAACATAAGGCAAACAACAACTCATTCTCTTACGCAAATACTATTGGACAAACCAATCTGACGTTCTCTTACACACACTTACTAAACTTACTAAACCGACCATCGGTTGTCTTATACACAATACAATTTAACAAGCCAGTCATATGTTCTCTTGCACGCACGCGCTACTATCGACAAACTTACAAAACGTTCTGCTGAAACTGAATGCTACAGGACAAGCTTACCAAATTGCCCCGTACATCACAGTG
Source organism: Hymenopus coronatus (assembly GCA_030762935.1). NCBI lineage: Eukaryota > Metazoa > Arthropoda > Insecta > Mantodea > Hymenopodidae > Hymenopus > Hymenopus coronatus. The sequence continues at coordinate 371,148,899 of CM060900.1, read as the reverse complement.
CTCCAACTGAAGAAAGACTTTCTTATACACTTTTTTACTAAAAAACTGATAGAACAAACTGTTCAAGATGCACAATGCACAATGCACAAACTGACGAAACATTCTCTTATACACAATACCAGTTGATTAACAAACCCAACTCTATCCTAACCTCAATACTACTTGACCAACGTACCAAAAGTCTAACACAACCCGATGACCAAAACAAACCTTCCTTCACACGCAATGTTACTCAATTAATTGATCAAACTTTACCTTACACACTTTACTTGCAGTAAAATTACACACCGTCTCTTATACCAGGCACTAGCGGACAAAACTACTAACCATAAATACTTACAGCACCACTTTTCGGGAAAAATTATTTTCTACAGTGCTTCGCGACAAACTAACCAAATGTTTTCTTTAATATAGGGTTATTGTAAAAGCCAATAAATATGTTTCTACACACTGTACTGTTATTGCATCAGAAGAAACCACATGTTACAACAGTACTACTCCGGTATTACTCGAGAACACAAACGTTTTCTTATACACCGTAATTTGACAAACCATCCAACTGTACTCTTTCACAAGGAACTACTCGTGACACCGACATGACCTTCTCTTACACACAGCCATTTGACAAACCATACAACTGTTCTCTTACACACAGTATTACTCGAGACACTGACATAACCTTCTCTTATACACAACCATTCGACAAACTATCCAACTGTGCTCTTACACATAGTACTACTACTCGAGACACCGACATAACCTTCTCTTATACACAACCATTCGACAAACTATCCAACTGTGCTCTTACACACAGTACTACTCGAGACACCGACATAACCTTCTCTTATACACAACCATTCGACAAACTATCCAACTGTGCCGTTACACACAGTACTACTCGAGACACCGACATAACCTTCTCTTATACACAACCATTCGACAAACTATCCAACTGTGCTCTTACACACAGTACTACTCGAGACACCGACATAACCTTCTCTTATACACAACCATTCGACAAACTATCCAACTGTGCCGTTACACACAGTACTACTCGAGACACCGACATAACCTTCTCTTATACACAACTATTCAACAAACTATCCAACTGTGCTCTTACACACAGTACTACTCGAGACACCGACATAACTGTCTCTTATATCCAGTCATTCGACAAACCAACCCAATGTTATCTTACACGTAGTGCCTCTCGAGAACACAACAAAACTTTCTTTTATACACAGTAATTCGAAAAACCTACCCAATGTTATCTTACACGCAATACTTCTCTAGAACACAACAAAACTTTCTTTTATGCACAGTCATTCGACAAACCAACTAAATGTGCTCTTACATACATTACTGTCGAGAACACAACAAAACTTTCTCTTATACTCAGCTATTCCACAAACCAACCAAGCACTACTTGTACTACTTACTACAAGCAATACTGCTTGAGAAATAAGCAAACATTTCTGTAGCAAACAGACCAAACTTTTCTTGCGCACAATACAACTCAACTGTTCAAACAAGTGGATTAGTAAGTAGCTACATATCATTATCAGTTTTTGCTGCTATGCTTCTTTAAAGAAGAATGTGATAAATAAACCTGCCTATTATTAAACTGCATATATGTCTGTATACCTTTTTCGTTTTTCACGTAGTCAATCCGGTTGTTCTTGAATGGAATATCTGTAGGTTTGTACGTAGAAACTGTTTATATCACTGACTGATATTGATGGATACATAAATTAAAAGTGGGAAAATACTAAATAAATGTCCGTGTTTTAAATCAACACACTGAAAAGAAGACATTTAAGTTTCTCGGCAAATCTGCTTTACTTACTACTTGCTTTATTAAATTCATATTTTGCTTTAGCCATCCATATTTTTTCTGAAAAGACCTAAATCATCGTACATCTGTTTTAGCTCATGTGGTGCAGTGTCCATGGAAAACCTGATTTGTAGTTTAAAATAATTTCCAATATGCTACTGAGACGCAGTTTAATATGAGTTATTAAATTATATATTTTAAACATATCTGTTCAGCTAATAAATGCTCTTAAAGCAACTTAGTACAAAAATGCTTTTATACCGGTTACTTTTATTCGTTAATTCTTTCCAAGCGTCATTTTGTTGTATTTATTCATTGTTATCCTTGTATACACTCCTTTAATCGTGAGATACTCAATTGAATCTCACTCGAATCTTGATTTTCTCTATATAAATGTAAAACTCTAGGGAAATTAGTGTATAAATATTAACCTCCACGTGTGGCGCTCAATCTCACTGCTTAGTAAATTTAAAGCGTTTGTAAATTGTCAAGAGCTCCACAGTTAATCTTTTTACTAAATTCTATATTTATGATAACCTCACTGCAACATGTTCATGTGATTTCATATCACTTGCTCTAGCTCAGTCGTGTCAACCTACATGCCAATGATCACATTGTATTTTTTGAGGCTAGTAAGGTTCCATTGCACCGCAGAAGTTACACTTTTAATTTGTGCCGAAGTTTCAAATGTGGATTGTGCTGTTAGATGGGCAAGTAAGAAATAAAGAAAGAAAAAACGAAAGAAGGAAGGGAGGAGGTAGGTAACGAAGAAAGGAAGATGTGGAGAAAATATCTATTCAGCATTTTTACACTTCTCAAAGGCGTAAGCAGCTTTGGTGCTTGATCGCATCGCAGTATAAAAGCATCATAAAATTCAGACGCAAACTTGGTTTTACGACGAATCGTGTGTCCACACATAAAGATACCAGGGCACTTTTATTCAGTTTACTATGCACAATCATGCTTTAAGCTGTGGAAATTCACATACTTCCATTACGTATATTACGACGATAGTATACAGTACACTTCCCTTTTACGGCCAGTATAGATTCTGGGAGCGTTTCTTAACAAATCCCCAAGTAAATATAGACTGAACCAAACGTACCAGCGAGATTTGGTTGAAATTTTGAGAAAAAAATGTACGTTTGTACTTTGTACCGAAAACCTTATCGCAATATCCATTTCCAATTTAGTTTTCATATCTGATTAGGTCTATTTATATGCAATAAGCTAAGCATCTACAACCAAGCATTTTTCTAAATTTAAGGTTTTATGTTTTTGGAAATTACATTATTAGCAACATGGTTCATACGATGGACGTACTTCTTTTAGCCGCGAAATGTTTTTGAGATATTGATTTTTAAAGGCGTAATGCACCTTAGAAACACAAAGATAATCTTAAAAATTATGGTTAAGGAATTAAATTCTCCGAAATTCTTGTGAGCTGTGATCAGATAGAGATCCTTAAAGTGTTTCTTAAAATTCCATCGTATGGACTAACTGATATACAACATTAAAATTATTTTGTAAATCAACGGGTTGAAACCTAACTTAAAAAAGGATATCGGAATAAACGATAATACAGTTCCGTATTTGTGTGACACACACATAGGATGAAGTTTACATTTAAACTGAATGAAAACATTAAAAACTGCATTTTCAGTTATGTATAACCGTACAAGAAAGAAGTACCTACCTGATGTATTAAATTATCACTCAATTTTGATAACTTTTCTTTAATGGTAGCAGATGACACTAAATCTCAGTCGCATTTTCACTTGTTTATAAAAAGTTTGTTGGAGATGGGTGTCGATATTTCCAAATACTTTCAAGTAGTATATCATTCTTTTCTGTGAGTTAATATATGAATAGTTGTAGAGTCTTTCTAAACCAGTATTTTGTTTGAGCTTTACTTCGTTATGTACGGATAATTAGGTTTTTTCGTTCTCCATAGTCCACGGGTAACTTTCTAGTCTCTGGTTCTCCAAGTCGCGGGTGCAATCATGGCGGAGGGAGTTGGCTTTTTTCGGCCGTAAAAATACTTGGCATTGCTTCCTTTGGGAGGGAAGTAAAACCGGTGGTTACATGTCCTAGATATGTAAAAGAACCTCAAACCTAATAGAGGCCTCTGAGCATAATGAAACTGTCTTTCAAGCCCAATATGGAGTGGTACACTGAGAACCGTAGCGGTTATGTTAAGCACAGTTAGGTTCTGTTAGTACTGCTGGAAATGAACATTGAATCTACGAAGTGAGTGGATTAGATGATGTACAGCTAAATGCAAAAGGTCTTGTCAAAACACTCTAAAGCGCAACAATGGCCTTTTTTCTGTAAATATGGCACAACTGCTGAACTGCTAACTTCGCCCAGTCCTTCCGTTTCTGTCTCTCACCCATCTAAAATAAATCCTGGGTAACAAAAGGTAACCAACGAACTGATGCCATTGAATTAAGAAAGAATATAGCAGGTTTTCTGCGGTTTTGTATCATAAAGTGAATGTGGGTTGGCTTAGTGACCCAACATGTAGGGCGGCTTTGTTTGAAGGCTTAGCAACCTGGCATTGTAGAGAAAGTGGCAAAATACGTGCTGTATATCTAATTAAAATGCTGCTTCATTAGTCGCCTATATCGACAACATTTTTGCTCGAGGACTTACTTCCCTTATCAGTGACCTAAATCATGAGAGAGCTTGCACTGCAGTCAAAGGAATATACAGCCGAGCGGGAAAGTGGTCCACATTCGGAAGATCGCGGGTTCGGTCCACTGAACCGTCCATTATGACTTGGGTTTCCTTGTGGCTTTTGTATTATTGCCAGGTGAATATTGTGATGGTTTTTCTAATACCACAATAGGTCTCTTTACGAGAAAAAAGAGGTATATAAGTAGCTATGATGTTTTAGAACTGTGGTCCAATTATTCCAAAATCACAATCTAGCTTACACTATAACTTAAGATATCCTTTCTGAAAACATGTCACACCACCTTGTTAAGATGTCACTGTAACTCCGTAAGATGCAAAGGATTAGTGAGAAAACAATGTGTTGCACTTTAGGACGCCTCGGGTAGTTCCTATTCATTCTTCATGATCAATTCCCTACAGAAATATCAAATCACTATACTGCAAATTGACTTTGCCTAGATCAGCGTTGTCGAACTTCTGCCTACTGATCTACCAGCTCAAGTACGCTTTATTATTTTCAATGTTCTTGTGTGCCGCCGACTATTTTGTTTAAAACACTAGTGAGGAAAACATCGTTTAAGTTCCAGCTTTGAAATTAACTTTAATGAAGAAAATGGAACATCAGTAAATTCAGTAAACTATCTGTTCTCTTATGCTAACCTGCAAATACGGGATTTGTATTTAAAATGTGTTATTAATTGAGGAAAAACCGTTAGTCCAACATTATCTAATTTATACATAAATACTCTTGTAATGGGTTATTTACATTCAACTTTTATATTGAGGTATAAAACTTTATATTGCTGGCAAATTTAAGTGATACAGTATAGTTATACTTGTGCCCACCTGGTCGGAATTGGGATTGGAAAGTGGGCAGTTGTCGTAAGATCGAAAGGAATCCACATTCACGTGCCTGTCTCCGCTCTTTTCTTTCTTCTGCAGGTCAGCCAGAGCATTAGTGTCTTGTAGAATATTGTCCTCATGGCGCGGTATATATCTTATACACCCAACCTACAAGGGAAGATGGGGATCCGGGTTCCTAAGCACAACGAATTAAACACTTGGTGCTTGTCAGAATCTCGTTATTTATTGTAGTCTGTCTGTAGACCTGTATTCCGACATCAAGGTAGAACCACACATGTAATATTTATATTCCCTGTACATGGCGTGTACCTAAGCGAAGTTTCCTCAGCGTTCTTCCCTAAGTACAGGCGGCGTCGCAATTTTGTTACCTTCCATCTCGATGTATAAATTCTGTTCCGTATGGGATAATTCCATAAGCTGGTAAAAGGTAAAGTTGAAATAGCATTCAGTCGACTTAGCATTTGCGCTTCGCAACCTTTCGGGCAATTCTAGGTACCCGCGATATATTTCGGCTACTGCTGAACTGTTATCTAAGTCCGACTTGGACTTGGCTCGGACCGTCTATCTGACTCTGAAGTAGGAGTGTTCTATCCATCGAAACGTGGAGCGCAACATCTTGAAAAAATCTCCGCACTCCTGTAATTTTTGGAAAATCTCTTGTTTTTGCAACATTTCCTAAATTTGCGCTGTTCGCTATTGATGCCATCATTTTTATCGTCGTAGCGTGGAGGAAACTTGTATCTGCTCCAGGCCTAGGGGCATTATGCCCCTCAGCGACCATTTTATCGCGCCAATCAGTTTGAAATATCGGGAAGAATATGAGTATATTATTTATGCTCCGCTGAACTAGCATCGGCGATGCATAGCAAATTCTTAACTAAGCACTAACTATCCCGCAGTTAGGTTGCTTGAATAGAAATTCATTTACGCGTGAAAGTTGCATCCTGTCCTTAACGATTTTACACAATTTCCACGTTTTTTCCTGACGAAAAAACGTGGTCATGCTAGATTTACCATGTATGTAGCTTTGTATTCGTCTTCTAATAAAGATTAAGTAATTCTTTTTCTATCTGGTAATATATTAATTCAACTAATTTAAGAATTTTATTCAATATTAAACGAGTTACTTTTTTATTGTGACTTTGAAATCGGGTTTGTACTTATTCTGATACATACGCGCGCGCGTGCGCGCGCGTGCGTGCGCACACACACACACACACACACATATTGCTGAGTCTTACTAACAAAGCAGTAGCAATGCTTTTATCTCTTTTTGGAATGAACTCCTTTTCTTTATGCAATTGTTAAAGATGTTTTACAAACCCCACGAAATGACACGTTGCATTGAACTTTGTGATACTGCTGCACCGGAACATGGAAAACAAAAGAGAGAATTGCTATCCTTTTACGTGAAATTTGCCACTCCATCTAACGTTTTTACTTTATCTGCCACTTAGTATAGTAGTTATAGGATGTCAACACTTCGACGGAAATACATATTTGAGGCCCCCTGAATCTAATAAAATATATTTTTAATTTCTCTAGCACCCACATAGATGGTAGAGATGGTATTGCATTCAACCACAAATTCAGTACATAGATTTCACTGGAAATACATGTTTTTAGAACTCCTGAAACCGAAATAAAAACATTTTAACAGAATATCCATGTGTATGTGCTTGTGTGTCAGTATGTGCTGTAAACAGATAACTCAAAAACGAAAAATTGAATAAATACAACAAAAGGAGGTATTATATTCCGTATCTCTCAAATATGGGGCACTTAGATTTTCAAGAGAACACTCTGCAAACTAGCCTTTACATGGTACTTTTTTCGAAATGTTTATTCTGTGAAAAATGACTGTAACGATTTTGATCAAAATACCATATATTAGAGATATTTATATGAAAAATAAAATCTCTATTTTGAATTTTTCGGGAATAGCTTGTGAATCTCACTTCAATGAGAAGGAAATTTATATAATATTGCATAAGTGGTAAAACGTCAGTGATAGACGAAAACATACTACAGAAAAAGTGGAGTTCTCTTTAAAACATACAGTTTATTTCATATAATTTTGATAGTGTCAGCCATTTCCGAGATATCCTATGTTAATTGTTAGAATTTTTCAATATTTACAAGGGGTCATTGTGACATTGATGTTACAGATTCACCTGCGAATTTTGATATTGCAAATACATCGAAAAGAAAAATACTTTGCCTTGGCTCTCTCTCTCTTCCATAAGGTCTCTATTTGCCGGGAAAAAATTATAAAAAATGTAACTTGTAACGGCTGGCTTTAGCTTTGTCTTCCACTCAACAATCAATGACCGGTTCATCTTGAATAAAATTAGGGTAGATAAATAAATGACATTTTGAAATAATAATCTGTGTACCCACCAATAAGCGAATGAGCGTAAAGAAAGTCGTCTGTGATTTTGGGTGTGTGTATGTGTTTATGTGTGCCTGTGAACAACATAACTCAAAGTACGAAAATTTGGTTGAATACCAAACTTGTCTCCTGCTGTAATTAAGGTTGAAGAATGAACTAATGCAGATACAGGTTTCTGTAGATCAAAATCTACTAAGGATGTGACACTATGATTTTCAAGAGAATGCCTCTTCCTAAGCTACCCATTAAATGGAACATTTTTTGAAGATTTTTGATTTTCCCAAAACTGGAGCTAACTATTTTAATTAAAGTACCATATGTTTAAGATAGTTGCGTGCTAAATTAAATGTATATCTTGAACTTTCTGGTAATATCTTCTGAAGTTTTCTTCATTTTTAATGACTTTGCATAGTTGGAAAATCATAAGACATAAATAATTTCTTATTGTATAGGCACAGAAAGTGTACTTCTCGTTAATAAACACAATTTGTCTTTTTAGGGAGGTTGTCAATTTCTGAGATAGTCCTTGCTATTTGTTTGAATTTTTAAGTATTTATATCTTTCTAAAATGAGACATCGTTATGTTTTTCTCTTGGTTTTGTAAAGGGAACGAAATTCCAAAGATACCACATAGCACCCAGCTCATAAACTATAGAATATGACTATCGTTTAACACTATCTCATTCCCGTGTTCTATTCTACCTGCAAGATGTTTAATAGAACTACCTTTACAAATGTTTATCTCGATTAACATGAAGTAGATAGAACAAGTTTTTATAGGAAGAGTTTGTTTAAAAATGGTAGAGATACTCATGTGAACGTAAACATTAGATGTTTATATAATTTAGCTAGTATTGTTAATCAATTTCATTTTGTGGCACGGAAAACCTGCTGAAAATAAAGAGCTGTGCTGAATATACACATTGGAGTAAGCAGATAAATTCCTTCCTGGAAGACTGAAACGTGTACAGGAATATCCATATGTAAAATATGAAATAAAAGGCTTGTATTTGACGAGCCACTGAAATAGTATCATAGGTTCACCACCTGTGCAACACATCATCATCATCATTATTGTTAACATTATCATGTCCATTATTCTCATGGCCATGATCATCGTTTTTTCATCATTAGGTATTTCTATCATTTATTGTGATCAGCATTGTTTCTAGCATCATTATGATCATCCCCATCATCATATCGCCTCTCGTATCATCGTAATCGTTATCAACATCATTATTTCTATCATAATTACCATTATTAAGGTTATCATTATCAGCATTACCATTATCATTAACCTTGCCAACATTATTACCAAAGTGACCACTCATCTCTCACCTAGACGGTGTTCGATCCCAAGCAACCGCAAGTGAAATTCGTGGTAGACAAAGCGGCGCAGGGGTGGTTTTTCTCCGGGTTCTGCGGTTCCCCATGCCATCGCATTCCACCGGTGCTCGATCTTCATTCCATGCATCGCCTGTAATAAAGCGGGCGTTAAACACTATAAACGATTACTAATGCTGGGTTTAGCTTTACCACTATTATTATTACTATGGTTATTATTATTATTATTATTATTATTATTAAACATCATTGTGTTATCCTAGCTATCATTATGATGATCATTATCATACCCCCTTCCTTATGTTAGGACGAGTTTCCAGTAGCTAAGGGGACCTGAGTTGAAATTTCAGTTGGCAGTACAACTGAAGTAATTGTTCATCTTTTTAGAGATTTCACTTATCCATCAAAATGTCACATAAAGTTCAGATCCATGTATTTCAAATTAATTTGTGTACTCGTTTGTCATTTCATTCACCGCTTCTACAAAATCAGATGTTTAAAAGGGATGCTAACAATTGAAAAAGTATTATCATTTGGTAAAATAATCGTCATTACTGAGGTCACTTTAATTATTATATAAATAACACGAATTGTGCCATGCGGAACAATCCATCCCCACTGTGCTCCATCTTGATTTTGAAATACCAATGTTTTTTGTTTGAGTATTTTCTTACATACTTTTTTACTATCTTTAGTTGGATGTATCTTCAAATCCAATTACTTTTCAGCCCACTTGTATCCTGCTATTATTTTGACAATCCCTTGTATGCTATTTGATATCTCACATTCCAATTTCCTTTACAGTTCGCTTTTTTTAAAAGTCTGTGTATGTAGTCTATGTAAAATATCTAGGAAGGTATTATTCATTGCTTCATGGATATTATATTCCAAAACTTTAGGGAATTTGAGACCTTGCAGGATAAAACGCTTTCTTGCCTGGGTGTTTCTAGTATAAAGCATCGGTGTATTACGGAAATCGTCACTTCCTAGCCAACAGTCACCCGCATAAAATTAAATATCTAGCAGTGCGGATGGAATGTCTTTGTAGGATAGATTTCAGAAACATATAGCCATTGCACCGCAGACTGCACCTGTGTAAACAAATTAATCAAGACCTTGGTGAAAAACTCTACGAATGAGACAGTGCATTTGCTTTGAACTTACGTACGGAACTACAGGATCTTCGGTATAAAATCTGACCACTCGCACGGAGTTTCGCGTCTGGGTAGTACGACATGTTACAACCGACCAAACCAACACTCTGTTTACCCTTGTTAAATCTGTATTCCTGTTAACCTGCACAAAAAGTAACTACATAACACTTACCTCATACAAAATACTGGATGTGTCCTTCCGTAATTAAACAATCATTGTGCCGAGTAAGCACATTTAGATTGCCAAGATTTGCCTCCGGCTTCCTATTTTTGTTCGTATGTTTCATTAAGTTCCTCCAATGTATGAGTGAATTTTGTGGTGAACGTTCAAGATTTTCGCAAATTTCGTCTAGTTTTTCTTTTGCATATCTTTCATGTGTTGCATTGAGCCAGAAATCTTAAATTTATTCAAAAGTTCTGGAAGAAGGCAGCCGTGTAGGAAACTTCAAGATCAACTCTTTCACGAACGAAACGTGTGATTCACATTTAAAATATAATTTACATAATTTACGTAAAGTATATGTTGTTCTAAATAAAACTGCACTCCCCTCCTCTCAAATAAGAGTGTATTACTGGCGCTAATGTCTGTGATAATTGAACGACTGAAAGCCTGTCGTGAGTGCAGAGAGTGAGAGTCGGGATGCGGCGGCATTGACTCATACATCGTGAGAGCGGTCAGGTTTTTACCCAAAATCCTGTATATTGGTAATAGAGTAGAGTGAACATGCCGTTCAGCACACCCTCGTGCATATGCCTACTTTCACCCCTTCTATGTAACGTGACGTAAATAGGGGTAGACTGGCAACCATTGACCTGTATTTGTCTTTATGTGGATAATCGGGATACGAGCAGTAATAAACATCCAATGGGGTTTCGTAAACATGTCCAGTGATCAGTTTCAAATTGAATGGGAGAAAGAATTCTTTTTCGTGTTCCATGAAGGTAAACCATGTTGTTTAATATGTTTGTTCTAAAACGCTGAATGCACTATCAAGGTACAATGTCAACAGGCACTTTAGAAATAGCCTTTCTGAGCAATATGGTATTCACTGTTTGTCAGGCGCTGAACGCCAAAGAAAACTCCATGAACTAAAGGATACCTATAGTGGCCACAAGTGTAGCCAACAACAACATGGCCGATATGCTATAATGCCCATATTTTGTTACAGTCATATTGTGAAAATAAACATATTGTTTATCAACATTATTACGATTCTTGCATTCTATCCAGTGCCCGTCACTGACTTCAGTCGCTGTGGCATTGTTTGTTATGTCAGAGAGGCTGCAGTAGTTGAGCTATAATGATGGGGGAAGTCTCTTGAAGACTATTTCCCCTTCAACGGCACTTCTGACTTAAAAGGACACATCAGCACTACCACCTACAAATAACCAGCCAACAGCGTAATAGCTGAACAAAGCACTCCCCCCTCCCATTGGGAGAGGTCTATCAAAAGTCACCACCATATTTAAACAAAATAAACACCAGCGGAGCAGAGGAAAGGATGCTGCTCCTGAAATGCAACCGCTCGAGGAGCCTACCAGCGCTACCTCCTTAACACCAACACTCGAAACCTCAAAATAAAACCTCAACCTTCACCTCATTCCTGTGGTTAAACCCTTACCAGGGTAGGTACACAGCAACAACACCCAGGCTCACCACGAGCCTACCAGACACGCACGCACGCACCTACAAATAGCAATTGCGGCTAGCACCGCTAGGAGGACAGGATGAAATGGAGTGATAGGAGGCTACAGACCCAGGCAAACAAACCACAGAGAGACGTAGAAGCCCGTAACAACTCCTGGCTGCTCGAAGACCCATGTCACTAATGGAGCTGTCCAAAGAGTGCGAAGAACCACCCGTTCGATCAAACAGCCTCCTGATGTGCACGGGAATTGCCTTTGATCAAGCATCTGCGCTATAGCGCCATATATCCGTCACTGTTCTGTGCAGTGAAAGCAACAGAAGGAAAAAGGAAATATGAAAAGTAAATTGTGATAGATGAGAAACCAACATAGCATTCACCTACTGACCAGGAAAAACCACGACATTTCAGGTAAGAGTGGGCGGTTGACGGGAATTGAAACCCGGTCTCCCGAATACAAGCCACACTTTACGCGGAAACAACTCGCTCTTTTTTTTTTCTTTTTTTTTTTTTTATCCTAAGATTTACTCTGTTTTTGTATTTGATTACCATTTGCTTTTTTGCTTATAATACAGGCACACATAAAGCATTTTACAAACACACAAACACCCATGCCCAAGGCGCGACTCGAGCCCATGATCCCCTGCGCCACGAAGCACCAAGACAAGGCACTTTAGCGAGCGCGGCCATGGGGACTTGCCGCTTGGTGCTGCCTTGATAATATTAGTTACAAACTATACGAAAGTTCATCCTTTTAGCATCCGATTTGTACACTATATTTAGCATTACTTTACAAATGTATGATTAAAATAAAGTGTGATAAAATGGCTTTCAACTTTTATGGACATAAGGCTTAAAGTTTCAAGTTCATTTAGATACTTTGAGGGTCTAGTGCGTAAGGCCAAAATTTTGACTAAGCATTGTCAACATTTCACACCACCTTTTAGGCTGCGTCGTGGCCGAGTGCTCAGACCACTCGCCTCTCACCTAGACGGCCCGGGTTCAATGTGAGATTTGTGGTGGATAAAGTGGCGCAGGGGCGGGTTTTCTCCGGGTTCTCCGGTTTCCCCCACCATCTCATTCCTCCGGGGCTCCATCTTCGTGTATCATCAGTGTCATCGCCTGCGGTGCCAGAGCAATAAAAGCGGGCGTTAAACACTACAAAAAAAAAAACACCGCCTTTTAGGAACATTCTATTGAATCAATGAAAATGTTGAGCAAAATCTACTCATGCTTTAAGCCCCAGTTATTAAAAAAAATGCTGCAAGCAGAAATTGATAATGTTCATACTCTTTATAATTGATTTTTAGGAATATTCTAATGTGTGAACTGAAACCTATTAACTTAAAAGTTAAATATAAGAGTTAGCTTCAATTTTTAAAATGTAGGTTTTTTTATTTCAAGGGCACTTATCTGAGTAAAAATTTAGATATAAATCTAAGGTTTCACATAGGCTTTCAGAACGACCTACTGTGATTACTATCATTGGGAAGTAGCTAGATGCATTTTTACAGAAGACACGAGTTTTGGTTAGGGATATTTCAGAAAGGAAAGAAGCAAACAAGCTACCCGGAATAACCGAAATATCCATTGGGACACATAAGCACACTCTATTCCCAAGACTAAGAAACAAATCAACCAATATAGATCTAAAACCTTCACAACTTCAAAAAACACACACACGACAAAGTTCTATAAAAGTGAAGACCTGAAAAAGGACTTAATTTTCTGCGTCATGTCTTGTTTTCTAAGAAAATATGGTTCACAATTTAACATATTTGCACAGATTCGCGTGTCTAAGCACGTGCCGAGAGGAGACCCTACAGCTGCAGAGGTTCCTTTATTAGGTATCTCACGCAAAGCTACGTGGACAGCTGCTACACTAAGCAAGTGGTAGTTCGATAAATGTGTCGTGTAGCATTGACAGCCGTTTTCGTGCTGTTCTCTAGGGAAGAAACGACACCAACATTTTCAGTTTATAAAGCAGCAGTATTACATGAGTGAAAAGCGCTTCTAAGATCAATATGAAGCATTACAGGAACTGTATTAATGTCTGTTTCATCTTTTAACTTCGCATTAGTTTTGATCAACTACGATAATATTATTTCGTGTAATTGTTCAGACAATAAGATGTTATGAACCGAACAGGAAAGTTCCGCATTACATGTGTGGCTCACATTCGGAACGTCCCGAGTTCGATTCCAGTTGAGGTGGTTTCTCATCTACTATAATTTCCCTTTTATTCCGTTTTCTACTCATGTTCCAGGTTTCATGGCCTAGGGTGGTGCCGGACAAATGGCGTGGATGTTTTCTCAAATAAAGTGTCCCCTGTTTAACTAGAGGGCTACTTGGTTGAATACCTGTTAGCTCCGGTAATGGAAAGTGTCTTCGGGCAGGAATTCTTAAGGTTATTTCAGCGCGTCTCTGTGGTCTTCTGTCTGGATCTGTAGCCTCCTGTGGGTGTTGTACTCCGTTCCTTTGGAGGGTGCTATCGCAATAGATTTCATATAGGTCGCAGTGCGCAGAATGTCCCCTTGTATTGCATACCCAACACCAGGGGTCACCAACTGTTTGATTTTAGAGTACAGCAAAGAGAATAAATTTGCTCGATGCTACTGCGAATCACCTATTGTGCACTGCATGACCAATTGCGCTGAAAGCAAGAACCACTAATTCTTTCAGAGCCGTAGCAGTGTGCGATATTTACGTTTGAGATACGTAATCCATCTCTGATAGGTTAATACACCAACATTGTAGATTCATGATTGGTTGAACAATTGCTGCATTATGTATATCGCATTAGTATTTATAATTTGGATATAAATATATACATATTTTCATAGGTTTGGTGGCAACTGGTAGTCGTAACGTAAATAATTAAAAAAAGAATAATAAATGACTATTATTGATGTATCATAATAAATTAGGGTCATTACCTTGATTAATACCATTGTAATCGCATTGTATCGCCAACAGTATGAGAATTACATTTACAACGAAAAACTTTCACATTTATAGCAGTGAATATGAACAGGCACCTTGATAATTAATTGAGGCCAAACAAAATTTTAAAGAAAATTTCTGCTGATTGGTAACTGCCGTAATCACATGCATGTTTTGCGTAACGACGCTGCAAATTGAATTTTCTGTGAGCAGAACCTTGCCGGAAAATAAACACTTATTCCGTCACTTTCTATAGAAAAGAAGAATTCCTCATTGACAGGCGTAAATGTAGGAGTCGATGAATTGCATGTTTAATCGCTTTCTGTTCCCGACATTATAAACTGACACACGACCACTATGCAAGTAAGAGAGACAATATCTGCTTTCATATGTTTATCCACTACTTGCGTTGAGAGCAAGGCTGCTTGCTGCTACACAAACTCAAGCTAATTGTTGTCGCCTGCCCTATACTTTAAACATTATATGACTGATAAGGACGAAATGTACTGTTTAATTCATTACTAAAATTTTCGTACACTCTTCATGGCACAAAGTTGTCAATAAATATTTGGGTAGTTAAAATAAGGCTAGGCTTGCTGGTGTGTATCTGTTACAAGTGAGCGTTACTCTTTTATATATATATATATATATATATATATATATATATATGTAAATATAACTTTTTTATTCAGAGTTTGAAAGGTATTCAGGCGTAAATTGGAAACAGTACAACTTCTTACATCTTAGAGGTTCATATTCAATGTTCAACTTTGAAACATTTGTTTTTAAAATTCAATTAAATAATAGTCCTAAACAATAATTTGTCTTTGTTCCTGCTTAAATGTTTCGTTGCTGTCCTGAGGGGTTAATCCTGTACCTACGGCGTCGTCCCCAGTGGTCTGAGGGTAACATACTAGCCTCTGGTTTCCAAGTTCGCGGATTCAAACACGGCGGAGGGCGATGTATCTTTTTGGGCGTAAAAAACCTTAGCATGGCTACCTTCGGAAGGGAAGTAAAGTCGTTGGTATCGTATCGTAGATTTACAGCCCGATAAAGAGGCCTCTGAGCGAACTTAAGTGGTTTTTCGCTCCCAATATACAATGGGACGTGATAACCACAGCAGCTAAAGAGTATCCACAAATAAAACTTAATTGTACTTTCGGCACATTCTTATGTATCGGAAATACGTTATTTGGTTAAATTTAGCAGCACAGGTTACAGCTGCTAAGAGAATCCTATGAAGACCTACTGTTTGTTTGCGGTATTTTAATTGAGTAGAGCAGACGTTAAACTAAATTTAAAAATAAACAACAACACTAATTTGAAGCCACAGTAAGCATAAAAGAGCTTGCAATGTGGCACTTCGCCAAGGAGTTAAGAGCTTGCAGCAAAAAGCTTGCGCCTTTTGTCGGTATTGTCAGCTTTACAAGGAGAACCATGTGCAAATGTGTATTCCGCAGACCAGTTTGCTATGCGTCTAAGGAAGAACAAATATTGCATTCTAATAAAAACCTTAATATAGAGATTCCACTACAAATATATACTTTGAAGTCCCTAGTTTAAAACATCTTTAAAACATCTCTATACAGAATGTACATGTATTGCTGTCAAGCATTTGGGGATGCCTGGATCAGTCCATCTCAAAAACGGCCAGTAAACATGAAAAAATCACCACATTTTTTTTTTTCCAAAAACTGCGATACTTTGTGTGTATTGTGTGTGTTTTGAAGAACAATTAAAAATGCTTGCAAACTTATACAACTCTACGCAAAGAAGCTTTCGTTATAATAAATATTAAAATAATTGTCATTTCACGCAAAATTCCATCTTTGAATATTAATATATTAATATCCATGTGGTTTGGAAAGGCAATGCTTATAAATAGCTAGTATCATAAATGTCAGTAAAAGATGCTGGCATAGTCATATTTTTAATCATATATACTTGTTATTTTTAGTACAGTTCAATTTAAATAAGCGCCACAATTTTAAATAAATAGAGAAAAAAATTAAAATGTTCTACTTTCAATGCGAAATATTTACCGCATTAAAATTCTGGTATGATATCAGAAATAGCAGCTAAAAATGAAATATCATACAAAATTCCAAATTAACGAATGAAGAGTCAGATGGATGTGTATACTGTCTACTGTGGGCAACACATCGCTTTAGATTATCTCAAGTTGCAGGACAAATAAAATCAACTTCCGTATTGGTTGTGTCGCGATGAAAATATTACTGACTCAACAAAAATATTTATAACAAATCAAGTAAATGGGGACTTAAAAATTATTTTAATTTAGAAATATGCTTCTTCTTGTGTCATCTTGTCATTTAATAACCGTAAAATATTTTCTTTCGTCAATTCTGAAATATCTTCAACATTACTGTTTTAATCACTTCCGGTACATACAGCTAGTGCTAGATTGAACATTTTTTGGTAGTGTTTAACGCCCGCTTTTACTACTTGTGACGCCGTAAGCGATTACACTGGTGACATATGAAATGAAGATAGAGCACCGGTGGAATGCGATGGCGGGGGAAACTGGAAAACCCGGAGAAAACGCGCCCTGTTCCGCTTTGCGCACTACAAATACCACATGCGGTCCCTTGGGATCGAACCCGGGCCGTCTAGGTGAGAAGCGAGTGGTCTAACCACTTAGCGACGGCGCGGCCATTGTGCATTTCCTTGTACACAGCAGCTACACTGCGTTTCTACAGTAGTAGTAATTTTACTTTCGTGTTCCTCGGAAATCCGAATTCCTGCAACTAAGTAGGCAAGTTATTTGTTCATGAGCATTCTCACGAATTCACCAACTCTTGGGAGAGTGAGAGAGAGAGAAAGAGAGAGAGAGAGAGAAAGAGAGAGAGAGAGAGAGAGAGAGAGAGAGAAAGGGTGGCTCACTTGAGAAGAGTGTTTCGGATGTTGGGAGAGTAAGAGAGGTACACGAAGCATTGGCCGTGAAGAACGAGTTCTTCGTAATGTGGCTCAAAACACAAGACGCATTGCAATAAGGAAGGGAAGGCGTTAGTCACACGACTATCTGGAAAACATTGCATGAGAACCTCCGTACACGTATCACCTTCAGCGGATACAAGTATTAAATGTGGCAGACTTTTAGTCAAGAAGAACGCTCTGCCATCGCATGTTAGAGTTGTACTATGTTCATGAATTTCTTAGCATGCGCCTTGTTCACTGACGAGACTAGTTTTACTTGCGAGGTATCTTCAATTTTCATAATGATAACTGGGGCTATGAAAACCTCATGAAATAGGACAGGACAGGCATCAACTTAAATGTTTAGAGCAGACTCATTCACCATCAACATGTTGGCCACTATTTCTTTCTTACGCGTCTGAGTGCAGAAACGCATTTAAAGTTTCTCAGAAATGAGTTGAATCATTTGATTGACGCCTCTGAACGTCACCTAAAGAATGTGGTATTTACATGATGGTGCCCCAGCTCATTTCAGTCGGATAGTACGTCCGGAATGATAAAATTTACATAGAAATGGATTGTTCGAGGGGAATTCATTGCTTGGCCTACTCGATCTGATTTGAATCAAGTGGATTTCTTCGTCTGAGGATATTTATAGTACCTGGTTTATGTGACTCCTGTACTGGATATTGACAATCTGAGAGAGCGTATCCACGCTGATTTTGGCCAAACACGAATCGCTCCAGGAGTCTAGGACAGTTTTATATAACTGAGAAAACGCAAGAGTGAGAAAAAAATGTACTGTCTCAAAATATGGGGAGGCCATTAAAATACACAAGGAGTGACAAGTATGATATTCAGTAGCATCAGTCACCTCTGAAATATTATTTCTCAAGATGAAGGTCGTCGTCTGATATAATATGTTGGAGAAATTGCACATTATTTTTCATATGAAATCAAACAAACATGAACCTGTAATATGAACATTGAGTTTTGCTTTCGCATCAGCTTGATGCCAAAATTTATCATGAATATTTTAAGTGTATACAGAAATATAGATTCTTAATTGTGTAGTGCACTTTTTAATGAATTAATAGTTGCTTTTAATGAATATGTGCTTACAATATATCTCTCATTTGTTTTATTTAGTCCCAGTGTCAATGCCAAAATAGTCAGTTGTAGAGCATCATATTCCTTAGTACTAAGAGTAAATTCTGTGAAGCTTGGTCCTGAATGCAAAACGACACCCACAAAAATTGTTGCTTTCTTTATAAGAGGTTGCATGAGGGTAAAGTAGTTTAATAACACATTATCAAGAGCATTAGAGTCCTGAATTAATATTTAAAAAATGCGCAGTTGCTAAGTTGGCGAAAGAATCTCCTAGATGGTGTAAAAATCGCGGGGGCCCTGAAGCAGTGAGAGAACCTCGTATCTCAACTTTCTCCAGCTGACAGCTTTGCTCCTTTTTAAATGTTTGCAGACCTCATTAGGGAACATTTCGTTCCTTTGAGCGAATATAAAACCCTGTACATTTACTGTTAAAGATGTGAAGTCCATATATGCACTATTTTTTCTTTCCTATTGCCTTCAATGAAGATGAAAATTTTCTTCTGTTCTAGAATATCAACTAGGTTTCCATATTTTGCCTGCAATTTGCATATAGCAACATACGAACATACAAATGATTACTGATGTCAGAACTCACCCCAACATCATCGTATTCAACTTCAATAGAATTATTATTATTATTATTATTATTATTATTATTATTATTATTATTATTATTATTATTATTATTATATTATCATAAAATTACATAATTATAAATATATATTTAATTACTATTATGTTTTGTTTAATTTGTTTTGCATGCTATCTTTTCTTTCTGATTTTGTTATGTACAACATAATATTCAAATTATTTTACAAGAAAATTAGCAATAATTGAACTGTCAGATACATTTACTGATTTTTGTTTACAGTAAATTTTATATATGTTGAAAAATAATGTGCAACCAATCAAACAAGGATAAACTAACCTATATAATTTTACTTAAGCCCTTTGATATCTTTCCATGTGCTTTCATATACAATAAACGTCCACTAGAATTTCTCCTACCAAATTTACTATAGGTAAAAGTGGCAACAACACACTCCTAATTTTTCAAATCATGAGCAGCCACTGGAAATAAGAAATGCCTTTGCACACACAGTAAATGCAATGATGTTAGTGACTGGGAGTAATTGTAACCACAGTCTACTCTATAGACAATACCGGCTAAGTATAGGGCATTGCTAGATAGCAACTGGGAGTGATTAATACCGCAGTCCACTCTATAGGCGATACCGGCTAAGTAGGTATGGGGCATTGCTAGATAGCGATTGGTGTAATTGTAACCACAGTCCACTCTATAGGCGATGTAGCTTAAGTACTGGTAGATAGACTGTAACCGCCGTCCACTCAGTAGGCGATACAACCCAAGTATAGGGCATTACATTACTAAATAGTGTGCACCAATTCTAAGAGTGACTGTAACTTTTTTTTTTTTTGATAGCGTTTAACGCTCTTACTACTATGGCACCGCATGCGGACCCACTCTGTAGGCGATAAAAGCTAAGTATAGGGCAGACCTGGGGGACTTGGGCAAATCGGTCCGCAAATGTTGGCACCCTTTTCTTATTTACTTCAGTCTTTCTGTTTAGCTGCGCACTTGATGAATAGCAACAGACAGCGACATTTTATTGACAGAAATTATCAGTATAGAAAAGTGTAAGCAACTATTTGCAATCCAAGTTTTCAACGTAATAGATGTCCCATTATAGTTATATATTTAAATAACAGCTCAGTACTTATCTTAAAACAACAGAGAAACATGACTTGTAACTTAACCAAAAATTGCCAACCGATACATACCCCAAATTGAGAGATTCTGCAGGCCGTGATGTTGTAATATTTGGTTCCACATAAATGTACACGTGAGCAATTATTTTCTAAATTGAACTATACTAAGAGTGATACACGCCACAGCTTGAATGAAGATGCCCTTCTATCAATACTGCCTCTCTCTTTGCTTACAATTACACCTGGCATTGATAAATCAGAGTTAAAGAAAAGGTGGCAGCGTTCTACTATACGTTCGAAATATGTTTGTAAAGAATCATTTGAAGAAGAAACAGTGCAAGATATATTTTTGTACTCGGCCACTTACCGAGTTGGCATCGCCACTGTTGTACTTTGCATGGTGAGCAACGGTCTCGATAACATCTCCAGGTGGAATGAGGAGACGTCACACTTCCCCTCCGTTTACGAGTTCTCCAGGGCTGCTATAGAGCGTTGCTAGATATGACCATAGATTCCTAGAGAAATGATTGTAGCCGCATTGCACTCATAGGCGATGCAGGCTAAGTACTACATTTATGGCGTTAATAGATAGCAACTGGGAGAGATTTTAACCGCAGTGTCTCTATAGGCGACACAGACTAAGTATAGGTAAGGCGTTGTTAGATAACTACTGGGAGGGATTGTAATTGTAGTGCATTCTGGAGGCAATGTAGGTTAAAAGTCTTGGGGATGTAAGTCCTTCGTATGAGAGGGTATGCGGAGAAGAATAGTTAGAGGATTTAGAATAATGATTGGTATGTCACTTAAAATATAAGTTTCAAAAAGCGAGGTCAACAGAGGATGCAAATAATGATTTAATATCAGTTGAAGAATCAAAAGCCAAATATGTTATTGGTATCCTAGTTGATATCTCTGGAGCTTTTGATAACCGTTGATGGCCGCTTCTTTTTAAGTGATTACGTGATAAAACTTATCCAACATATTAATGAAACATTTTGAAAGATTTTTGTAGAGACACGGGAGTTTATTAAACAGGAATTAAAGATATAACACATAGAAAAGTTACCAAGGGATATCCGCAAGGCTCAGTCCTTGGACTGGAATTTTGTGACATTGGTTGGGACTTTGGGACGATGTACAAAATGAACCAAATGTATTAAAATCCCTTACATATGCAAATGGCATGTTATTTATAATAGATGTTCGAAATAAAAATGAAACTCAGGAACGCTCTAATACAGTAACTAAAGTCTAAAAGCAGGATATGGACAAAATAAATTTGAAATAACACTCAATTGAAAAGCCAGATACACGTTACTAAAAGGAAAATTAATCATAGACCCAGTAATTAAATATAAAACAGCAACATACGCTGTCAGAAAGAAGCTAAACGCCTTAGGATGTATTTGCATGAAAAAATGAAATTTAGAAGACAAACTGAACAGTTTATAATAAGATTGAATTAGATAATTTTAAGAAGGTAAATTGTTTAGATATATTGGGTGTCGTTAGTACAAGTCTTTTTTTTTTTTTTTTTTTTTTTTGTGATTTAGAATTTTAGGACTTTTGGTACCAAAGATGCACCATAGTTTAAATTACATATTTGTGATGTTATTTGCCTAGAGCAGATGTAACACATGTTTTGAACGCCGTTTTAAGGCAGAGATGCAATTTAAATTATTGTGTCACATATCAATTAAATTACTAGTCAAACCATAAAGCCATTTTTCAGGTTCAACGACATTCAAATTTCCCATAAAAATACAGCTATAGGTCTGAAAATATTTCCTAAAGCAGGGCAAAATTTCTGGTAAGATGTTAAAGATTAGTCATAGATTAGTTTTAAAAAATAATTATTGTAAGCATGCGCTGTTATGGCAGATATTCCTCTTTATGACATAAACTACTTTAAAATGGAAGAGTATCCAACATGGGAAAACCAGAAAATTTGTTATAAGGGATTTAAGGAGTTTAACTTTTAAAAATGGTGCATGTATGTCATAGAGGAAGGTAGATTCTTATATTATATAAAATATATAATATATTAATCAATACATCCAGAATCAAAAGATATGTTTCAACGAAAGTTGTTATGAATTCCTCTTCTGTTCCCAGTAATACCTCTACAAAAATTACGCACTAGCTTTAATACTTCAGAAAATCGGTTTTATCACTTCGGTATTCCCTTAAAATAAGAGAGCCAGTACATTGTTTAGAAAAGGAACATTAGACAAGGTAGATGAAATGATAGGAAGAAGATGCTTAAATTTAAGAGAAATTAACAAAACGTTGACAACTGACTGGTAATTGAGATTTATTGGATTAGGCGGTTTGGTGGAAATGAAAAGTGAAGGATTACTTAACACTAAATGACAAGCTTTAGTAAGAAGAGGGGGCAAAGCGTTTATTAATTAAAGTGATTAATGAAAAGTGAAGTGATTAATGCTGTAATAACCGAATTCATAAAAAGGGCTAAAAGTGAAAAGCATATTAATCTAAAATTTTTGAATATTATTAAAGTTATAAAAAGTGTTTAAAGTGGAAAGTTAATATGACAGTATATAACATTTTAAGCGGAAGAAAATAATTCTAATGCTGGTAATGGAGTAAAGAAAATGTTAAGATACTGATGCTTTAATAACTAAATAAAATGAGGATATTATATTAAATACAAATAATCATATTATACCTACTGCGTATGTTACACAAGACACTGATTATACCTTGTGAGGTTAATAAAGTTTTAAAATTGTAATTACACATATAAAATTTGTAGCATGCTAACTGCCAGTATTTACAAGTTAACTTAATGTGAATAAACATATGCAAACTGGTAAGCAGCTGGTGGATCTCTGTTTTCCAGTAGGAGATACGTTTTTATGTAGCTAATTAGGTTATGGTCTAATCTGAACAATAATGAGTGAAAACAATTATACATTCAGAATTAACCTAAATTATAAATTTCTAATCTATCCCCAGGCTTAAGTATCTATATGGAGGTGATATATTACAGATTCATTTTATTTTTATCTATACCTGAAAAGTACAGCACTCGCATGAGTCTCAAGTCGTATAGGCTTTATCTATTTCTGGACCCTTACCGTAAATGAAGAATGGTAAGTACAGACATTTGGGTACTGCATAATAACACGAAAAAATGCAAATTTATAATGATTTAAAATAAAGTCAAATCACAAACTTAGTACCTACTAAATATATACAGTGAGGTGATAAACGAAAAAAAGAACACTCGCTCATATGTGGCATGTCCCACCCCCTCTCTTCCGTTCTATGGCAACTAACCTTCTTCGGCAAATCCAAGATAAAAAATATCTCCCTTTTATGATACCCAGCCCCCAACTGTACATCCAAGCAGGCTTTCATTCCCCTATTAGAATTCCCAAACTCTGGTGTTAAATATTGATTTCTTAATTGTGTTGTTTCTCTGCACTCTGCCAGAACATGCCCCCATGTATCCATGCTAAGTATAGGGCGTTGCTAGTTAGCGAATGGGAGGAATTGTAACCCCAGGGCACTGTATGTACTTGTTCAGACATCGACTAGCAGAGATTTTAACCGCAGTACACGCCGAAGGCAATATCAGCTAAGCATGTGCCGTTATTAGAAAACTACCGGGAGAGATTTTAAACGTGGTGCATACATTTAGGCGATAGAAGCTATTAGATAAAGACTGGGAATGATTGTAACTGCAGTGCACAATGTAGGTGATACAGACTTAGAGTAGGTCACTATTAGATAACGAGTGGGAGTGATAGTCACCGCAGTGCTCTCTGTAAGGGATACAAACAAAACGTAAGCCATTATTAGGTAGTACTGGGATGATTTTAAACGTAGTGCACTCTGTAGGCACTGTGTTCCAACTCGGCTAGTCAACAGTATTCAAACACAAACCTCGGAGCAGGATTGTAGGGAGAGCGTGATAGACAATACGTACGTCAGAGGGAAAATGTTATAGCACGT
Organism: Hymenopus coronatus; assembly: GCA_030762935.1. Lineage (NCBI taxonomy): Eukaryota > Metazoa > Arthropoda > Insecta > Mantodea > Hymenopodidae > Hymenopus > Hymenopus coronatus. Next base: position 371,124,284 of record CM060900.1, on the reverse strand, counting down.
AGCACAGTGCTTGCTCTACCTGTCAATTCAGTCCAAAAGTTGCTCCAGCTGTGATTATAAGTTCCCCTTAATTCTTATTTCTTATTTGTATTGCATATTACAGGCAGACCCCTGTGAGTCAAGACTAACTCGGTATTCCTTTAGCGGGGCCCCAAGCTGGAACAGCTTGCTGTAGGCGATAAACACTAAACATACGGCACTATAGCGATCAGAAGTATGGTAGAATTGGTGAATGCTGTAGACGATACTAGTTAAATGTAGGGCGTTATTAGAGTGACTAGGACTGTTGTAGCCACAACCTACTGCCAACTCAAGACTATGGATCATTATTACATGTGACTGGAAATTATAGTAACTACAGATTGATTTGTGGGTATTATAGAATAAATATAGTTTTATTCGATTATGACTGGGAATGATTAAAACCACAAACCACTCCCTAGATAAAGCAGGCTGCTGGTTGTTACTACAGTAATTGTACACACTACAGGCCACGTGGTTTTATTAAACGTTGACTGAGAGTGATTGCTAACATAGTCCGCTCTCTAACCAATACAGCCTACGTGACATTATCAGTCACTGCGAGTGAATGTAATCGTGTAGGCAATCTGTAGGCAATAGAGGCTACTTGACGTTATTACATAGGTGGTCCGTGTTCGATTCCAAGCGTCCGTATATGGGATTTGTGGTAGACAAAACGGCGCAGGAGCGGATTTTCTCCGGGTGCTCCGGATACCGCATTCCACCGGTGCTCCATCTTCATTCCATGTATCATCGTGTCATCGCCTGCGGTGCCATAAGTAGTAAAAGCTGGTGTTAAACACTGTAAAAAGTGACGTTATTAAACAATGCCCAGAAGTGACAGTAATCGTAGTCCGCTCTGTACACAATTCAAGCTATGTAAAGTAATTAAACAGTGGCTAGGAATCATGGTCTACTCTGTAGACCAAACTGTCCATTAACTAGCAACTGGAAATGACACTAATCATAGACCAACGGTTCCCAACCGGTGTGCCCCGGCACCCTAGGATGCCGTGTGATTGGCTAAGGGGTGCCGCGAGATATTGAGATAAACAAAAAAAAAACCTTCTACTGAAGCCTTAAGTCTTGTAAGGTCTTGAAATAAAATAAGTCAAATCAATTACTCTCATGCACGGCAGATGGTGATAGTGGTCGATTCATTTCAATAATTCAGTTATACTAGTATCCCGCAGATGGCATTACAGCTACACCCTGCCGAACATTCCCGAGACTACTCGCTTCCTCACGAACATTCCCGAGACTTCGACAGATTAATATATAAAAGTGTACGCCGCTTGGCGCTTTCAGTTGTCTTCCTCGCGTTGATTCACAGTGTTTGGCTATGGATAAGTTCATTGTTAAACATAAACGCCAGGACAGTGAAAGTGAACAGTCGGCTCCTACTGCTTGCTTTAAGAAGCCAAATCTTACAGTTTCTCCCGGACCGTCGAATTCACCACATAAAGAAGACAAACGAAAGAAAAGAACATACCAGGACAGTTACTTAGCGTATGGATTTAAGTGGAATAACAACGAGGAAAACCCTATCCCTGTGTGTTTAGTTTGTGGCGAAACACTTAGCAACGAGGCCATGGTACCTAGCAAACTGAAGCGGCATCTTACAACAAAGCATCCTAGTGTGTCACAGAAAAGTGTAATGTATTTTTCACATATATTAGAAGGGGAGAAGAAAACAGCTGTGCGAATGGTAAAGAGAATGACCATAGGTGATACTGCTCTTGAAGCCTCATTTAAAGTAGCAAAACTGATAGCTAAAAAAAAGAAACCTCATACTCTTGGAAAGGAAATCATTGGCCCTGCATGTCAAGTTATAGTTTCAACAATACTTGGCGAAGGAGCAGCTAATCAAATTTCGAAAGTTCCTCTGTCCAACAACACAATCAGCCGCAGGATATCTGAAATGTCATGCAATATCAACGAACAATCACGGAGAAAATAAAAACTTATAGAACATTTGCTTTGCAAGTAGATGAGAGTCTCGATATTGGTGTCAAACCGCAACTCCTTGGTTTTATCAGATATATTGATGAAAAAGATATTAGTGAACAGTTTCTGTTCTGTAGACCGCTGGAGACTACAACCACAGGTCATGATATTTTCGTTTCTATTAATTCCTATCTCAATGACCATGATCTTTCATGTAAAGACCTTTGTGGTATATGTACAGATGGTGCACCATCTATGTCTGGGAAAATTAAAGGTTTTACTGCCAGAGCTCTCAATGAAAATCGATCCATTATTATAACTCACTGTTTTCTGCATAGAGAGGCATTAGTCGTGAAAGCGTGTAATGAAGATTTTGCTGAAGTGTTTAACCAAGTTGTGAAAATGGTGAACTATATGAAGTCTCGACCTTTAAAGTGCAGGAATTTTTGAACAGTTATGTCGCGCAACGGATGCAGCTCATACCTCTTTGTTACTTCACACAGAAGTAAGGTGGTTGTCTAGGAGTCGTGTATTGAACCGTTTTCTCGAACTTAAAGAACAGCTAAAAGCTTTTTTAAGGATGAAAATAAAGACACATTTCATGAGCTCTTACTAAGTGATTCTTGGTGTTTTGAACTGTCGTATCTGGCAGATATTTTTCATAAGCTGAATGAACTGAATGTTTCGATGCAGGGTCGACATGAAACAATAATCTCCTCAACCAATAAAACGAAAGGTTTTAAAAGAAAACTTAGTTCTTGGAAGTCTGTAGTTCAAAAAGAAGATTTGTCGAACTTTCCATCTCTTCTTAATGTGGCAGGAGATAAAGATCTGGGTAAACTGAAAGACCGCATTTGTGATCACTTATCAAGATTGCAAGATGCAATAGATGCGTACTTTCCAACTATTTCCACTACGAATCTCGACTGGGTTGTCTCACCATTTGATTTCGTAGATATTGCAGAGGAAATAGATTTCACTGCTTGCGAACGAGATGAATTTATTGATCTTTGCGCTGATTCCACACTCAAAGGTAAGTTCACCAAGAGTGAGGCGTCGGTGGCTAGTTTTTGGCTTCAACGGAGAGAGGAGTACCCTAACCTAATGAAGAAAGCAATTAACGCACTTTTGCCCTTTTCAACATCCTATCTATGCGAGCAAGCCTTCTCTGCTATGGTGACAATAAAATGCAAAGCAAGAAATAGACTGAATAGCCTTGAGGATAATTTGCGTGTTTCACTGTCAACTGTAAGACCCGACATCACATATCTGTGCTCTAAGTATCAATCACAAGTTTCACATTAATCATTAATCGAACAAAATTTATTGATGTATTTTTACTCAGTGATTGTAGTAAAGTTTACTGTATTATGTTATGGTGTACGTTATTATTATATAATATTTCAATAAATTAACATATTAAGCTTAATTTTCTTTTAATTCAAGGAAGGGTGCCTCTGGTATTTAATGCTATTCCCAAGGGTGCCGTGAACTTCAAAAGGTTGGGAAACACTGTGTAGGCAATACAGTCTACGTGGCGTTATTAAACAGTACCTGGAAGTGACGATAGCCGTAGTGCACTCTATAAATAATTACGTTTATATGGTATTATTAAACATTAATTTGGAGTAATAATAACCATAATGCACTCTGTGGACAATACAGTCTATATGGCATTAGTATACAGGTATTGACAGTCACAATAATCATAGTGTACTCTGGAGACAATACAGTCTACGTGGCGTTATTAACCAGTGACTGTGAATGAGTGAGCTCTGTAGATAATATAGCTTACGTGGTGTTATTAACCAGTGACTGTGAATGAGTGAGCTCTGTAGATAATATAGCTTACGTGGCGTTATTAACCAGTGACTGTGAATGAGTGAGCTCTGTAGATAATATGGCTTACGTGGCGTTATTAACCAGTGACTATGATTGACAATGGTCGTAGTGAGCTCTGTAGATAATATAGCTTACGTGGCGTTATTAATCAGTGACTGGGAGTTACAGTAATTCAAGTCTACTTTGTAGACAATACATTCTACGTGGCGTTATGAAACAGGACCTGGTGGACAATAATCATAGTACACACAATAGACAATAAGTCTACCTGGCGTTCTCAAACAATAACTAGGAGTGACAATAATCGTAGTGGACTCTGTATACAACACTGTCTACGTGGCGTTATTTAACTGGGAGGACATAATCCTAGTGCACTTTGTAGACCATTTCCTTCTACGTGGCGTTATTAAACGATAAATAGGATTGGCAATAATCATAGTGCACTATGTAGAAAGTACTGTCTATGTGACGTTACTAAACAGTAACTTGGAGTGATAATAATCGCAGTCCACTCAGTGTACAATGCAGTGTACGTGGGGTCATTAAACAGTGACTGGGTGACAGTTATCGTATTTCCCTCTATAGACCGGAGAGGCTATACGATGTTAATATGGCTGTTATCGTAGTTCACTATGTAGAAAATACTGGAAACAAAGATTGTCAAACAGTGGCTGGAGTGACCTTAATTGCAGTTCAGTCTTTAGATGACGCAGGCTGTATTTTGGGCGTCATTATACTTTGATTACTAGTGATTGCAGATGTGAACGATTTTTTTTAACTTGAGGTCTTTAAAATGTGATTGTAGAGGCAACTTTACATATTTGCTGCATATATAACGAATGGTCGTAATTGCATGATGTATGTTTTGCGTGCTGTCAGTAAACATATAAATAAATAAATAAATAAAATTATCCTCCTCTGTAATAAATGCATTTTTCACTCTTCAACTTTGAGACTAAATGTCAACTACAAATTCAACGTTTATGGTAAAAACTGGCTTTAGAAATTCTGCTGGTACATCGTATATTAGAGCCCTCACCTCTTCAAAATACTTGATTGGCATCCAGCTGTGAACCAGCGTTTCAAGGCTCATTGCTGTTTTAAATAAAAAAAAAAAACACTTGCCATTCATAATCCCCTTTATTTGCTTAGAACCGGTTGCACAATTTCGGAACACATCTTGTATTAATTTTTCTCGGAATACCTTAAGTAGAACATAAATGAAACGATGGGATGTAGGACACTCTTATTCTATAGATAGCTTTTAGTAGATTTAAATATGAAGTTGGCTTTACCATTAGCCCAACTGCCGCTATTTTACAATTATCCCTTCGTGCGTTAAAAGTGTTGCAGAACTCAACGAGGCTATTTCAAGTTAAAACCCAGCATTAGAGAACTGGCGATAGCAACCTTCGTTCTACCCCTCGTAATGAGCGCAACCCGCTGTTCCCGTTGATAGCAAGACGGGGAAAACTAAGATCACTCTCGCCAATTTTCCACTGCCGGGGTATAGCTTGAAATAATCCCGTTGAGTTCTGCAACTTTTATAACGACGAAGTAATATCTGCACACGTCAAATACGGGGCAACTCGGCCAGCTTGGTATTACGTAATTATAATTGTAACTTGTGTAGCAATTGTAATGTTTTCACAACCAGCTGTACGTGGGCTCGAATTATTTCTTATTTGTACAACTGTTTTACTGTACTGTGAAGTAATTATAAATGCTTTCAAACGTTTTCGGATTCAGCAGTATAATTCTGCAAATACTTTATAGAAAACACAAGCACGTGGTGGAAGGTACAGAAATAAATTCTGCCGCTTCTTGCGATAGGGTGGGAGCATGGGAGTGAATATCCTCACCTTTCGTACAAAGTTGTATTTCGGAACGGTAAATACTTTGTAATTCAGTTTACAGCACATTTCACTATCTTTGAACCTTACTTATGTTACGTTTTTGTATACCGCTGTTTAAGAAAATACTTCCAGGTGATTTTCTGGAAATAACTAACGCACACAACTTTGTTTCTCACATTATAATGCTTAAAGTACTTTTAATTCGTGTTTTGATACTTACATTTTAACAGTTGGCGACACCACAGTCAACTTAAGATATAAGTAATTGAATCGTTGCGTGTAAATTAAGTAGTTTAACTAGTGGCTAGCAGATATTATCAACAAAAATATTAACGTACTAGTTACCAATAGATCATAGGGACACAATTCTCATAACAACTCGTATTTTGTTGATATAAGTACCTAATGCAACAATTAAAAATGCTGAATAAGACATCGGCGTTGAGATAAATATTTTACTGGCTGTTCCCTCATCGACCAAGTTGCCCTCCGTGGCGTAATGGTTACCATGCAAACTTCACATACCCAAGGTCGCGGGTTCAAACCCGGTGGAGGACGATGGATTTTTTCGGGCTTATAAATCCTTAGCATGGCTTCCTTCGGAAGGGAAGTAAAGCCGTTGGTTCCGTGTTGTAGATTTACGGCACGTAAAAGAGCCTCTGAAAAAATTAAGCGGTCTTTCACGCCCGATTTCGAATAGGACGCTGGGAACCAAAGTAGTCAAAGAGCGTCCATAAATAACACACAATTTACATTTTCTGAGCAAAATTAAGCGGTATTTCATGCCCAGTATAGAATTGGACGCTGTGAACCAAAGTAGTTAAAGAGTGTCCATAAATAAAACTCCATTCCCATTTCAATCGACCAAAACTTTTTCTCTAAATGTCAACAAGCTGCTTTGCACCGTACTTAAACAAAAATTACTTCATCTCTGTAATGATTTGGAGTAAACCCATGTTGTGAACCCGTAGGAATTGGAAATTCGTTTTGAAATAATTTAAACTTAATCTTAAGATTAGATATAAGAGCGTTGAAGGAATCTAGTGACTGATCATCACCGATAGCATTGACTCAAATCATTAGCTTCACCGCTATTAAAGAACACACAACCTCCAAATATTGAATTTCGCACAAAACGGAACCAAAATTCACACCTGTGGTCTGTTTCATTTTAAATTATGTTTCTCTACATTTTGAAGTAACCAGTTCTTTGTTTTTTTAACGATAATAATTTAACCTCGCTTTACATTGCTATGTATGGTATTAGTGGATTGCTACACTGTATTTTGGGTTTATCTTCAGTGGTATTTAACTTCACTGTTACTATAAAACTACGTATATATTCTGGGTAAGTTATTCTGTTTTAAATAATAACCTTATTTTGTCTTATTGTTGCCTGTCTGCCTATCATATATTTAAAACAAGTATCAAACATCTAGGCGTGGTCTTTCTTAATTTTAATATCGTTACCGCATGCTCATATATCGCATATTCTACTCGACGCATTGTCTTACGCTTTTTGGTTCTCAAAAGGCATAATAAAGGTCATCACTTATATTCGACAAATTTATGTCCAGTACTCGAGCAGTATGCTCGGAATAATGAGTTATTACAGCATGAAAGCATCTAAATTCTTACCCCGTGGTTGTAAGCTTTACAAGGTGTATTCTGGCATCGTGCAACACAATTTAGAGGATAACCATAGAATAAATTTTTATAGGGGTTTATTCATACAACCAACCCTTAGCGTCCCAATCAATTCTATACTGCAAGTGGTTCAAGAGTCATGTATTTAAGCATGCTAACAAAATCGCGTCCATAGCATACATAGATATGTTATGAGCTCCATAATCCCTAGAATCGCCATGGTAACTGAAGTCTCTCCATTGTGATGCGGTCGCTCCCCTCACCAAGTCTTCCTGTCAGGGCCCAGACAGTGGCGTAGCTGTACAAGAGCACAAGAGACGTGAATACCCTAAATTTTGACACCTTGTGGATTTATCGGACTGTTTTCTTTGAATGCTATTAAACGTAACGTCTAAGCAGTAATTTAAGTACACCGCGCTTCTCCTCTAAACTGGATGAAATAAGGCATCAATATTGGTAGCACATATGGTTTAGTGCACATTTTAAGGAGCTTGTATGCGCGTCTGGTATGGCGTAGCGTTTTTCTGGGCCAAATACCCATGCTTTGTGCACAGTTGAAAGCGTGCTCTATGACGAAGCTTCTTTTCCCGCCATCCATTAGTACAATTTCACACTAATGTTTACAGATGGTAGGTCACTGCGGTATGAATCAAAGTCGCTGTATGGCAGGAATGTTAATGCTTCTTAGCAGTGTTATTTTCAATAACATGACTGTAATAGTGCGTTAATCCTGCCATCCTGTGAACTTTAGCAGAATCAGGTAAGAACATGAGCGGAGAACGCATATTTTGTACTATCCATATTCTCAACTACACATACATTACTTCGTTCTTGCCTTAGACGCAGTACTTAATGATGTACGCAACAAACATCCACAAAACTACCCTTTCTTTTGAAAGACAACTTATGCATGTGTGTCATTGTCGTTGTGATCGGCTGCAGTTGCATCAATTTGTTCACATTCATAACTTATGGGGTAGTTGCTATTTCGCATTTCTGGCGCTATACGACTTTCGGAACACTTATGAACATCCAGAATATGTATTCATGAGACTATACCGGTCCCAGATCTTGGATCCGTCGCATGTCGATACCATTGCAGCTAACTCGCATTTTTCCAACTTCGTTCCGACCTGTATGTCCTGATTGAGGATCCGAGAATTTAAAAAAATATAGAAAAGGTCCGTGTGTGTGTCTGTCTGTGTGTATGTATCTCTTGGATTTTCTGGAAATAGCCTCTGGAAAGTTCTTCATTCTGGATGACTTTTATTTAACTCGTACACCATAATAGATAGACAAAACCTTATTTCACAGAAAATATAGATCCCATTAAAACACGAAACTTATGTTATATGCCTTTTTTTTAGAGCTAACCATTTCCGAGGTATTCCTTATTATCGGATTCAATTCTAAAATAACTTTAACTTTTCTCAAACGGGACACCAGCATTCGCTACGCATCTCTTTCGTTTTACTCCTGGTCATTTATTTTTATTTTCATAGCTTCCTTTGTTGTAAGGTGCTTCATGGACAAAGTTTACATAGAGAACAGAATTTCAGTTGCTTTACATAGTGACAGCTTGTAAGAGATTTGACTATCACTTTTTCTACTTATAAGGAGGCAAGTAGTAAGACAGCTTATGATAATGTTTATCTCGATGTTTAGCATGATGCAGGTAAAAGAATATTTATTTGTAAGAGTAGTTTGTTTTGTAGAGCAGGTATAAAATGGCATATGAGTGGAACACGCCATATTTGTTTATTGCTGTACCAATTGCTAAATCACCCTAGCTTCTGTTATGCAAATTACATCGTGAATCTATCAGAATTACACATTAAGAAGGAGTTTCACTTTAGAATGAACAATCTAGTTACAATCTAAATAACGGATGGAACAGCTTTTATCAAAGAACTATGCTTATGGAGCGAAGCTGGTTTTAAAATCACACTTTAATGTCATTTTTTAATAAACAAAAAGCCGTGTATCACTTTAAGTGCCTGAGCTATTAATGCAAACCTCTATATGAAACACAAAATATTTCTTTATTCCTGTTCATCTTTTAGCTAGGGAATTTTATTCTTAAAAATCCATGCTGCAAACATCCGTGTGTATTATTTTAAAATACTTTATATGATTATTGTGAGTTTTGTGATACGAATAAGCGTATTTATTTCGCAATTCTGATCTCTACCTGCCTTCCAAAATACGGTATAAAAATAACTCAAAGCGTGGGATTATTGCGCATGAGCTGTTGTGCTTGAGTTCCGTTGTTCGAATGTTTTCATTACTGAAAGTGATTCTCTCACACATGGACGTGACCATTGTTCGTGTTCTCTGGAGTGAAAAGAAATACATTGAAATGGCTAATAATGAACAGGAATCAGGCCGACACCAGCAATGGCGCTCCAGTGGAAGTCCAAGACCAGCAGCAGAGCCAAATGTAAGTAGAATGTCCAAACGAACTGAATACCTTAATAGCACTCTACAATGTTTACTACAGACTTTTAGCAGACGTGCCGTATATTTGTGCACTTCACATACCTTATATATATCATGCTAACTTCATATACTCCAGGTCGCGTGTTCAAACCCGGCGGAGGACGACGGATTTTTTTTTCGGGTGTAAAAATCCTTAGCATGGCTTCCTTCGGGAGGTAAGTAAAGCCGTGGGTCCTGTGTCGTACATTTACGGCACGTAAAAGAACCTCAAGCCTGATAGAGATGCCTCTGAGCAAAATTAAGCGGTCTTTCACGCACAATTTAGAATGGGACGCACAGAAGTTAAAGAGCGTCCATAAATAAAACACCATTTACATTTTTTATGTTATTTATTTTTGCACAATTAGTAAATATGGGCTATAGTGATTGTAAACACAATATATAATAGATTCATGTTCCTTATTCTGGAATACTTTGCATATCTATGCCATATATTAGAACATGATAAATACACATTTTATATCATATTTTGGAACGGAGATAATATTTCATACAAAAAGACCCTTTCATCTGTCACTATAGATAATGTTACGTTAACAATGCACATATGTAGAAATATTTAAACAAGGAATTTAAACCATTATGAAAACGTTTGTTAAAAATCGAATGTGTTACATTCACATGCCATTGTCCAACTGTTCTACAAACAAAGTATTGTTGTTAGGGATTGTTTTTTTATCTGCATCATGCTAATCGAGATAAACGTTACCAGAAATGGGTTAGTACTTGCTTCCTTGTAAGTAGAACGGAAATAACAGGATAGCTAGGTTAAAGCGATCTTTAAAATTTGGCCGTTATGTGAAACAATTGAAATTTGGTTTTCTTTGCATGCCCAGGAACAAAACGAGAGATATGAAATAAAATATGACTTTCCGTTAGAGAAAAGTTTATGTACTTTAAAACTGAAAGTAATAACAAGGAATGCCTCGTAAACGGTTAGCTCTACAGAAAGAGAACATGACGTAAATTGTGTGTTTTAACTAGATCTACATTTTTTGTGCAGCAAAATTTTATCTATCTCTTACGATTTACGGGCTATGCAAAAACCATTCAGAATAAAGAGGTATTCAAAGGATATTCCAAGGAAATTTGAGATACATATATATTTTATTTATTTCGTAAATATATTTAATATACAGTATTTTAATCCATTTGTTACAGCCATTTTTGAGAAAATCTAAATTTGCGAAGACTTTTCCCTCTAAACGATAGTTTGGGTTGGAGGTATTCTCCTAAAAATGTTCGTGTTGCATCCTTGGAAGATACTAAACTTAAATAGCAAGTTTGATATTTACCCGACTTTCGGTTTTTTGTTATGCTATCCACAGACATACTCACCACACAAGCTAAGTACTATGTATCTAGGTACATAATATTTAGTAGAGAAAGCAAAATTTTGTCATGTTCAATTCAAATTACTTTTCCTACCTGTTTAGCAAACGATCTTCTTGCAAAGAATTATTCTTCTATCTACTTTATAAATTGAGATAAACATTATCAGAATAATCTTAATACCTAGTTCCTTATAAGTAGAAAGGAACAAAGGGAGAACACTAAGCTAAAGATATAGTGACATTTTTAATAGTAGTCGCCATATGATTGGCATTGAAATTAGCTTCTCTTTGCATGGTCACGACTAAAAATAATAGAAACCCGGACGACTTCCTGTTTGAGAAAAGTATACATAATTTAAATTTTTAACCAATAACAGGAATATTTCGGAAATGGTTAGCTGTACATCACAACTGTATATAAAATAAATTGTGTGTTTTGAGGAGATCTACACTTTTTTTTTTTTTTTTTGTAGCTTAACGTCCTTTAATCTGGTTTGTCAAATCGGACGATGAATGAAATTGGTGAAATGATGTTCAAATGATATCGGGGTCCATGGAGCTTAAAATTACTCGACATTCGTCTTCACAGGATACGGAAAAAAACCCGAAAAAAACTTTATCCGCGCTACTCACCCTAAACGAGATTCGAACTCGTGACCTGTTGAATGTGAGGCAGACAGGCTACCACCACACTACCCAGGTGGGCATCTACATTTTGTTCTTGTCTATATTCTATGGTTTACCTGGTATGCAAAAACCATCCGGAATAAATTCAAAATATACAGTTTATTTGTCATGCAAATATCTTTAATATAGGGTATCCTAATCAAATTCGTTAGAGCCATTTGAGAAAATCCAAAATTTTGAAAAATGTTCCATGTAAGGGGTAGTTTGGGTTGGGATTATTTTCAAGATCTACGTGACGCATTCTTAGGAGGTATTAAACTTAAATACCAAATTTGGTATTTAACGAATATTTCGTTTTTGAGTTATGTTACCCACAGACACACACACACACACACACACACATGGACGTTTTTCTAACAACTAATGTGTTGCATACACATAATTTTCTCTACGTCCTATTGTTACATGCGTTTATTCTTTTTTCTACTTCGTGGTAATTAAGATAACCATTAGCAGAAGTTTTCTTATTACTTGGAAGTTTTCTTATTCTTTAAGTCGGAGAGAAATAAGGGAGTACACAAGGCTAAAGCGATAGTCAAATCTTTTAAAAGCTGACCGCTAAGTGAAACGATTGAAATTTGGTTCTCTTTTCCATACTCAGAAATAAAACAAAAGAAATATGAAAGAAAAGTTGACTTCCCGCTTGGGAAAACTTTATGTAGTTTAAAATTAAAACCAATTTTCAAGCAATGTCTCGGAAACGGTTAAATCCACAAAAGCCTGTATAAGACAAACTGTGTGTTTTAATGAGATCTATATTTTGTTTGAAAAATGTTCCATGTAAAGCGTAGTTCGGGTCGCATCCTTGGAAGTTGCTGAACTTAAATACCAAGTTTGGTATTTACCCGACTCCTCTACAGACGCAGACATACACGGACAGCCACAAACACACGTGGACTTTTTTCTGAAAATGCTTTTCTTTGTTTTTAGAGGGCTCCAAAATATGTGTTACTGGTGAAATCATGGTATCGAGTTTTTGGATGGAATACAACGCCTTCTCTATCTACTATGTACTTATATTGTACGTGTATGCTAGTGAAAGTAATATTTCCAAAATCCTTCCTTATACATGTATTTGACAAAATAAATGTGTTCTATAATATATATATAATATATATATACCTATGTGGGTGTATATTGTGTAGTTAATATTGTACATTTTCCCCAGCATTAAAATCTGTAGCGCAGTAACTTATGCAGGGTGTGTCACCTAACTCTGCGACCTCAAATATTTTCGAAATGAATTAAAATGTGAACAATCTAGCGTTGCAAAAAAGTACCATGTCAGAGCTCATGGGAAGGTATGAACAATTCATAAAAGTAAGCAAATATCGCTTTCAACACAAAATAAGTTATACATAATAGGCAGAGAAGGTATTGTATTCCTCTCGATACCGAGCTTTCACCCGAAATATATATTCTGAGGACCCCTGAATCCAAGAAACGTTTTAGAAAAGAGTCCGTTTTTATGTCTGTTTGTACCTCTGTTGATGTGTATGTGTGTGTGGGGGTGTGTGTGTGTGTGTGTGAGCAGCATAGCTTAAAAACGAAAAGTACTTAAATGCCAAAGTTTTGTAATTTCCAAGAATGCGCCGCGAAAACGTTCAAGAAAATCCCCCTCCCCAAACTACCATATACATGTAACATTTTTCAAAATTTTTGTTTTTGCCAAAGTGGCTTTAACGGTTTTGATTAAAATAACATATATTGAATATGTTTACATGGAAGATAAAATGTATATCATGATTTTTTGGGAATAAACTCTGAAGACCTCTTCATTCTGGATGACTTATGTATAACTGATAAACCATAAGAGATAGACAAAACTTACTTCACAGAAAATGTAGATCTCGTTAAAACACACAATTTTTAATGTACACATTTTTTAACTTTTCTCAAACGGGGAGTCGTTATTTGTTTCATATCTATTTTGTTTTGCTCCTGGTCATGCAAAACCAACCGAATTTCAATGCTTTTAAATGGTTTGATTGTCGCTTTAGACTAGTGTAATCGCTTATTTCCCTTCTACTTCCTCGGAGACAAGTAATGAGACCATTTCTGGAAAAACAATACCGGTCCCCTTGGCCGCGCTCACTAAAGCGACTAGCTATGGTGTTTGAGTGTTTGTAAATGCCCCGACAAGACTCCGGAACATAGTATTTTATTGCTAGCAAAATGAAAACTAAGGGTACAATTAGTGATAATAGATTTGGTTGGTATTTTATAAACACTGTTACTGGTGCTCTATATTTGTAAGTTACACGAGGTGCTGAAAACGCACTTGCAAATAATGAATAACCTCTTCTCTCACGAAACATCGCCACTTCGGCAGACATTTAAGGTGCCCACAGTTTGCTTCATTGCACTTTTGGAGACGGTGAATAAAAGAGAGTTGCACTGATTGTTTTGTTACTGCAGATGCTGCCGCATAGGCATATTGGTGTTGCGTATTTTTTCCTTTGGTTGGGGGTTCCTGATACTGTACGCCAGCGGAAGAATTTTGGTAGCATCAAGTCGGGGGACTGAGCTGGTCGTCTCTAAGAATCGCCCGGTTCTATTGACTTGCTTGAAAACTTTGCATCCAAAACTTCTATGGAGACATGTGCAAAGTGTGCGGAGCACTCATGATGCGATCGCAATCCCAGATCCTCCATAAGAAGTTAGATAGCTTTGAAATAACACCTATCGCTCTGCGTTTAATATCCCCTGCCTAAAATACATACTTGTTATAAAATATAGACTAAACACTTCTGTTACGAGTGATACCTCACCGCTATACTTGACAAGAAACCGCATCAAGCCACTGCGGATTTTGTAGTAGTGCATGTTCCACAGACTCGCATTACTATGATCTGTGAACGAAGCTTCTTCATCCATAAACAAAGTATTACAAATGCAGTATTACCTTGCAACTGCTGAACTGTAAAACGACAGAATGTAATGCCGTATTCAAACTCATTCCCAGCAGTGTTGCCAGCCTGTACAATCCAGATGGAAACGTATAATAGAAATTTAGGTGTCAATACAATGTACGATTTAACATGTACGATATACGATAATCATAGTTCTAGAGAATAAAAATATACTTTATAACAATCTGCATGTACACAATATTGTTTCTAGTTGTTTTGTATAGATATGACGATGCGATATGTTGCTGGATAGTATTGCGTTTGATGTTGCAACTGCTCGTTCAATGTGTGGTTAGAAAATGCAAAACAGAATAAAGTATACATTTTTTACAACATATGTAGGATTATTATGTGCATAGTCTTGGTAAGAAACTTGTTAGCTTAACTTATTATGCATAAGTTATGTAACATGGCCAGGAAGAATAATACGGATTTTAAAAACGTTTTATGTAGCTTACGCTTTGAAAACCTGCCTGCAAAACACATAAATTGTTACAAATATTCGTTTTTAGATTAAATAACGATATAGTTTATTGAAAAAGTATCAAATGTACGATTCAAACGACAAAAATGGGATAATTTTAAGTTCCATGTACTATCCTTGGAATGGAAAATGTCAACACTGATTCCCATACAGTTTTTACTGCAGTAACCTATGAAAAGGATGAAGCTTATGTCAATATAATTTTCTCCAGCACTCATATTCCAGAATCACATTCAATATGTCGTACGTCATCACAGGATTGTGCGCTGCAAAAGCCAAAACCAAAATTTCGTTTCCGTTTGTATGTTGACCCCTTCTGAGAGCACAGCTGCCTGTTTCAGGGAGAGTTGAGCACATGCCGGCATTGTATGAGTTGAAGGACAGCGTCGATCTGGGTAGGGCTTAGCATGCAGTGCCACAGCTGAGCTTGCATATCTCTGACATTGTCCGTAAATAAAAAAAATCTCTATTTTATCTTCATTATTATGAACCAGACGAAACTGAATTTAACAGTACAACATAAACACAGTTAAATGAAAGGTAGTAATATCCGAAATGTCAGTGAAATGCGCAGATGAATATTTCGCTATTTGACACCCACAGCAGTTCGAGAAGACTAAACTGAGAAAGAAAAAAAGAAAGAAAGAGAAACAAATCTGATGTGTTTCAGTCACATGACTTTCTCTAGCTGTACTGCAAACTGAAACAGGTGGCTTAGGCGTTTCATCTTGGACTGGCATTCGGGAGGTCGTGGGTTGACCTCTCTGACCCATGGGTTTTTCGGGTGTTTTCCCTGGTCACTTGGCGAATGCTGGAGAGAATTCTTCATTCCCTTGAACTTCTTGTCGCTTCATTTCATCGGCATTTCATTCTAACCGGTTCCTTTCAGAGCTGTAGATATCGTCGAGTACTGCGGCAGAGGCGCCATTTCGTGGAGATGATTGCTCTCTGGAAATACTGCTCTTTTTTTTTTTTTTTTTTTTTTTTTTTTTAAATACAGTTCCGGAGTCTGATCGGGACTCCGGCGCTGTATACCCTACTTTTTATTTACCTAATTTGTTTACTTTGATTACTGTATGATTACTGAATATCTGATTTATTTTTACACACACATACACAAACATATAACACCCATGCCCAAGGCGGGACTAAAACCCACGATCCCCTGCGCTGCGAAACACCAAAGCGAGACGCTTTGGCGAGCGCGGCCATGGGGACCGGCGCTCTCGGTGGCGAGATGGCGTTAGTGGTTGTTTGCGGTCACATCCGGGGCTGTGCCATGGGTTCCTGGCGCTCCCCGCGTCGAGATGAGCTGCTTATGAACTGTTAGGCACGCGCATGATGACTCTCTCCCTGTCCGAATATTGACCGCCCTCTGAAACTACACTCATATCTCCTTCATCCAGTGTTTGACGTACAATAAGCCCACTCTGCAGTGTGGAATACCCCTCCGAAACCTACCTACCTACCTACCTACCTACCTACCTATCCACCCACCCACACGCACCTGTACTGCAAGCGAACTATTCTTATGAAAGATTATTCTTATGTCTACTGCTTGCTAATCGAGATAACCATTAGCAGAAATTGTCTCATTACTTATTTCCTTGTAAGTAGAAGGGAAACATGGGAATACACTTAGCTAAAGCGATAGTCAAATCTTTTAAAAGCTATGGGAAACTATTAAAATTCGGCACGTTTTGCACGGTCTGGAGTAATACGAAAGAGATATAGAACACGAAAGATGATCTCCCGATTGAAAAAAAAAGTTTAAGTAGTTTAAAATTCCACCTAATAACAAAGGACATCTCGGAAACGGTTAACTCTACAACAGAGTGAATATTTTGATATAGATTGTATGTTTAACGATATTTACATTTTCTGGGCGGTAGGTTTTTTTATCTATCTCTTTCGGTTTACATTTTATACAAATGTAATTACAAATTTTATCTAGAATGATGAGGTCTTCAAGGGCCTATTCAAGATAACATTTCGTTTGTCATAAAACTATCTTAAATATTTGGCATTTTAATCAGAATTATTGGGCCTACTTTTTGAGAAAATAAAAAAAGTAAAAAAATGTTCTATGTAAAGGGTATTTCGGGATGATGAGCTTTGCTGAAATTATTTGTGTCACATTCTTGGAAGATACTGAACTTAAATACCAAGTTTGGTATTTAATCGACTTTTCTTTTTTGGTTATGCTGTCCACACACACACACACGGACCTTTTTCCAAAAATGATTTTTCTTGTTTTGATTCTGGGGACCCTAAAATATGTCTAGGTGAGAAGTCTAGGTATAAAATTTTTTGGTGCATTACAATACTCTCTCTACCTACTATGTACATTATACATACGTGCTAGAGAAAGTAAAAAGTAAGACAGTGTTAGCAGTATAGCGGACCAGATGAGAGACACTAGTATACTAAACAGTAGAACGTGTCGTATTGATCTTGATTTGTTTGCAAAAAAAAAAAAAAAAGGAATGAAATGAAATAAAATAAAGTCTCTATACTCTACACTGACACCTAAACACTTATGGCAGGGGTAATATCCCAGTTCTTGCTATTTATTTTCATTTTTTCTTTATCTAAAATGTGTATACAATTATTCTGCAGATGGTAAACTACAACCGCCAACGAATATATTGAGAAACAAGAATAAACTTACAAATATTCTGTTTATTAACTAAATGTGCAGAAAAACGCACAAAGATTATGAGGAAAGAACATGAAAAACAGCCAGCTCAGTAAGGAATTTGGATCCACTTTACGCCCCGTCACTATAACAAGCAGTGGTACATATATCCAACAACGTCCAGACAAACAATATATTGACGTGTCATACGTTATCGTATCCTTTCAAAGCCGGTAGTCATTTCCCTGTTTCCCCGCTGCTGCGCTGTCCATGCCTTGTAAAATATTCAGCGGTTTCATAAACCTTAGACTTCTTGTAACCTCATAAAAAGAAATCAAGTGGGAACAGGTGAGGTGAGCCCACCAAATAGGACCGACTCTGACCTAGCCAGTGAGTACGGGATGTAGAGTCAAATGAGCGCATACTTCATTCCCTATATGAGCTGGTATCCAGCCATGTTGAAACAACATTCCTGCCTTTAATTAAAAGGAAATGGGCGCAATAGCTAAGGTAAAAACTTCTTTTAACATTACTAAGTAAGTATTTCATTGGTGTTGGGTCGTCGCGGCATAAAATATGAAGTTATTCAAATGCCTATCAAATTTCATAAAGCATTTGGATGACAAAGTCTGGCGTTACTGCCGATTGCTACACATACCAATTATCAAATGGAGAGTTACCTTTTTTTTCAATATGATATGGATGCCTGCAGAACACTCCGGTCAGTGGAATGAGGTAATGCTCAATTGATGAGCGATAGCTCAAGTATACACAGAACGATTGTTCTCTGCACACCACAGCAATGTTTCGTCCACCTCACAGGTTCGCACAGAACATCCCCGACCTTGAACCTGTGCTCGTTTTCTGTGTAATGTACGATGAATGCTGTCATATGTACTGTGGTAAGTAACCCGCTGTTTGGAAGTCGTTCCTAATAAAGTCTCTGAGCCGTACGACCAGAACCAGATGCTGCCCCATACACCATGTGCATGAGCGCCAAATTATTCCGTGTGTAACGTTCCCTGTTTTCGTAGTTGGCATGTTTCATGTTTCTGCATGTAAGCAAGAAAGAATTGTACTGCACCGAGAAATGGTAGACGACTGAATGGCAAGATAAATAATGAAATCTCAGCCCGAGAAGTTTTAAGCAATGGATACTATCGAATGAAAGCTACCCAATTTTTCGATAATTAGCGAACTACCGATTTATGCTGGTGCACAGGCTTTAATGGCCACATTCCATGAGGCTGTATACCTGGCCTTTTTCTTCTTGCGGTTCTAATGACTAAAACACAATAGGGAGGGTTTATTATTTCTGTTATGTTCAAGTTATTAGAACTGCAAGAAGGGTGAGTTCAACTTCACAACCTCGTGTAACGTGCAGAACTGTATTCGACTGTTTCCAAAGTATTCGGTTTTTCATTCCGTTTTAAAAAGCTCTTTTAGTGTTGTTTATGTTACTGTTCTATTGGTTAATTAGTAGTCGATAGTCCCCAGTCTCTTTAAAGCCACTTTCATAGATGATTCAATGTAAATATGATACCAACCTCTTTCCAGAGAGTATAAAGTATCTACTGTTCAGATATAGCAGTTTTGGTAATTCGTTATAATTTATAAACACGCATTAGAGAAATACACATATCAATGTTGAAAAAGAAATATAAATTTGCAATTGGTCTACTACCGTATACACTTTGTTCTAAACCAGTGAATTATTAATGCCGGACATGTTGCCATTTTATGGCGGATGATTCAATAGTGTTGGGAGAAGGTGGCGATTGATGTGGTGCTTGTCAATAAAAACTAAAACGTTAATTCCAAACCTAAACGCAGACTCTCTTTTCCATAACATAAGTTAGAATTGTGGTAATGTTTCTAGTTTATACTTCCTAGCTAGTTTATATCAAGAAAAACTGTTGCGGCTCCCCCTGTTTGAGTATCGTAATCGGGAAGCAAATGAAGTTTAGAATGGTAGCTGTATCCTACCTTCAATTCAACTCAAGATATGATTTACTCAAATTTAGGAACGAACACCGCAGATACAGACTAAGAATTAATCACTAAATCGAGACCACCCCATATTGTGAAGGATTAACCTTGTCCCATTCATTTTGCCCTTAAATCAAATGGATGCGTAATAATAATAACAATAAAACCTAACCTCAAGGAACCAAACAACACATAATTTTACAACAGATAGATAACATTTATTCATCGACATATATTGATATATCCTTATTTTAAAAATACAGAGTTGTATTTCTGAGCTGTGTGTGCTAGTCTGATAAGAATTGTAATGATTTCACTATCCGACATTAATGGGTTTAATTTTCGCTCTATGTACTAGAGAATAATTATAAGAAGTATTGATTTTAATACTACAACGTGCACTGAAGCCGTATTTATATTACTTCGGGATTAAAACGTCTATTATAACGAACCTTTAAATCCTAATGAAAATGGTAGGTTCCGATTACTTCATGCGTTATCATTTAGCGTAAATAAGCGACTAGTAGAACCGATTAAAAAAAAACTACTTTTTCATTCGATAGTCATATCTCTTCTGTTATATTATATTCGATAATCGAAAACAAGTCGATAGTGCCCATCACTAGTAGGTATATGACAGTAACAAACCCGCTGATCCTGGGTAATAATCAAATGGGGTGAATGCGGAATACCGAGGTCCACAAGTAAACGCGTGTTCAAAATAGTAAACCTGGGTGGTACATTAATGACAAACCACTCTTGCTCTGAAGCGGCTGCTTTTCTTCTTTCTTTGGTATCTTTTGTTTGTACTCTTCTACATTTTGTGTCAATAAACACAATAACTCTAACATCTATTATTTATTTCTTCATGTTTCAGCCTAACTGCCTCAATTCCTTCTTTTAGGATCGATCAGCTAAATCACATAGACCCTCTTGCACTGAAACGAAGCGTCGCTGCATATAGTTGCCTTAGGAATAAGTGATTTAAAGGATATCTATTTGACATTAATGTTTGTTAATGTGATTCAGAAGCATCCTGTATTTTTACGATTTTAGGAATATTATTTTTCCTTTCCTACATTCTACTTTTAGTGAAGACTTTTTTTTATAAGGAGAAAATGTTCCAATCAACTTAATTGTATCTTCCAAATGTTCTTGGGAAAGAAAATATATAATACGAAAGTGCTCCAACTTTCAAAATGGAATTTATCGTGTGCAGATGGAGACAAATGCTTAATTTTTATTTACATAACAGCCACGCCATTAAAGCCTGACACCAAGAATTTGTTTCAGAGTGTTTAAACACACCATTGAGATCACTAAATTGTACAAATTGGTAAATGTATATATGATTATAGAGGGTAGGGATTTAAACGAGGAATTCTGGTGATATGTTAGCGTGTGGCGTTTTAAATCACCAATATTTCATAGCACCTTGGTCTCGAAAAAGCTCCTTGAACACGATCAAATGTTTTGTCAATTCAATGAAAGAGTTCTCAAAGCTTCACACATTTTCTTGTCAAATTGCTTCCAATAAAAAAAAAAATTTAAGAGTCTTGAAAGCATATAGAGACATACTTTAATTAATCAAATATTTGACAATGATTTGATGGCTTTAACCAATTAAATGCTAGCACTTAAAAGTGCGTCACAATATCTGCAATAAGGCTGGAAGCGAAAGGTAAACAAAAATGGCTACCTGGGCAAGGGGTGACGCATGCGAGCTGATTAAATTATTATTAGTTTTACGAAAACTGGTAGCTTATGGGCTCCGCAGATCACTACAAGAAGATAAAAAAGACACAGCAAATGAAGAAATTGCCAGATATATTTCCAGAGTATAAAATAACGCAATTTATTAAAGCTCAGTTAACATATCCATTCGTGTTATTTCCACTGCAATTCTAATATGATGTTATGGGCCATCTGATGTTACACGCGAAAGCGGTATGTAATTATTTAAAGAAAAATACATCCTTTGTCAGAAAAGTTTCAGAACAGGTTTTTATTTCTATGTTTGGTATATTAAAAGGGAACAAATGCTGTCTTATGTTACTTGGTATGTGTGCGTTCTTGAAATGAGCTTGGCCAGGTTTCCGCGCAAACTCGCTCGGTGACAGGGCTGACCTTAGCAACACATTGTTTGAGTTCTTGGTGCATAGTTATGGTGATACTGCAGGACCCGATACTGCTTTATCTGTTACCGAGTATCTGACCAGAAATTCACATCCGCCATATTCGCCCGACCTCTCGCTTTGTGATTTTTTCTTGTTTCCGCGAGTGAAAAGGCGACTAAAAGGAAAGATTCATCAAGATATTGCAGACATCCAACGGGCTCTGACAAATGCGCTTACAAGCATTGCAGTTGAAAATGTCTCTGCTTGCTTCCAAGACCTCCAAAAACGCTGGCAATTGTGTATAGACAGCCAAGGGGTCTACTTCGATAGGAGCAACGATCATTAATTGGCAAATGCAATTTTCTTTTTTTTTATGGCCTATGTCCTGGAATTTTTCTGACAAAGGAAGTATTTCATTGCAAATGTTTATACCGTGACGCTAATAGTAAATTGCTTTGCACGTGATAAATTATATCAATGTGCTCTGAAGAGGTTCAGTTTAGCAAAAAAGAGAGAGAGAAAAAAAAAAACACCCACAATAAAACGTATAATTACCACATTTATGACATTGTTAAGTCTTGCTAGGCATTGTCAAACCTTGTTGTCAAATATTCTTCATTGTTGACAATTTTTCTCGTAAACTCTTGAATGGGGGAAAATTTTTTGAACATGTGTAAGGGGCTTAGGGTATTTATTAAAACTTAATAAATGCATTTGAAATGGCTCGTTTTTTTATCAAATAGAACCCTTCAAAAAAAAAAAAAAAAAAAAAAAAGAACAAAGATTTGTTACTATGTATTTATTTGTATATTTTGTTGTCAAAAATATCTAAAATTCACTATGAATAAGACGCTTAACTGGCCACTTAGTTTCTAAAAGGGCAATCATAATGGATGGACACTGAAGAATCCGATAAAATCGATTCCTAGAGCCTGAAAACATTACTGCAATTATACTTTAAAATGACACCTTGATTTGCATATTGAGTTATTTTAGTTAGAAGGAAGTTTTGTAAACTTAGCATTAGATATCGCGGTCTGCACGAACGCATTGATTGGTTCAATACATATCATTGGTTCTCGCGTCAGTAGTGAGTTTTAACCTGTCGGTGGCTCGTCTTTTAACATATAGAGTAACATTAGGGGTCTATAAGGTGGCGAAGATTCTCTAATGCACCTAGCATTACCCATTTATATAATCTAAGGAATTTGGCTAGCAAATTAGTGCAAGCGAATGTGTCATATATACGATGCCTATTTTGTTGGTTGCCGTAGCAATACTTTTAAGTTAAGCAACCTATTGTCTATGTAGTATATACAAAACGCCTTTACATAGTGGGAGGTAGAAGAAGGTAGATGATATTAAATTAAAAGGATTATTTCGTTCATGACACGTGATCGTAGGAAGTGGCCAATCCAGTACATTGGCGCGTAAAATTCCAACCAATCGGAACTCATTATTTCTGCATATTAGTCGTTTTATCACACCCACATGCAGTTGTTTTTCTAAATTTATCGCACCCACGTGCATTTGTTTTTTCTCTGAATATCAGTGTGGAGTGTACATAATGGCGGAAGTTCCAATAAACACATTAATTGTAATCATACTTTACTAAGTCAAAACAATAGAATGTAGCAATACAAAGAGATCTGTTTTTATTTTACGTCACAATAATATAATGTATCATTACTTAGAGATCTGAAATTTATTATATGGACATTAAGTTGTAGTGATTTCGGTGCAAATGCAGACAAATACGATTTTAGGAATATTAAGCTTCGTATCCATATAGGCTAATCCTTGTTATTTTATTCACGAAATAGTCTTATTAAATTCAACTCAAGCTACAACTTTTCTCTAGATAAATTTATCGATATAAGTTGGAGCTCTCGTTATGATAAAATTATGGCCCTCAGTGGCATACACCTACGAGTATAACACTGGCAGATGTGAAGATTATTATTAGTGGTACTTGAATTGGAGATGAAATGGTGGATGATTTGAATGTAGCAATTCTTGAAATCTGAACAAGGCGCCAACTTTCTAATAACAGCGGAGAAGGAGACATAGTTGCTGCTAAATGCTAATTTTTATTTGGTAATTATGGAATATGAAGAACCATCTAAAATGTTAAGAGCAGCGGAGAAGGTAGTATTAGAATTACTGCCTCAAATTCAGGGAAACTCTGAAATAGGTATAACAGGTTTCTTCAATTGAGGACATCAAGGAACGCAGAATATAATAAAATTATATTCAAAGGTATTTAGCATATCTAGAAGATAAAACTAAAACTGGATATTTTCAACATTCTAGGCAAATTACTCCATTATGAAGCTGTGCTTCAATGTCAAGAACTACGAAGGAATTAGCAAATATTGTAAAACAATAGCATTCTTGAAACGGATGTATGAGGTTTATAAATCGAATTATTCTCATATCCTTCTTTAGGTATGCGTTTTTTCCCCAACTCATATATTGTCAAGCGACCATCAAGCCATACTGAGTATCACAAATATTAAAAGGTAAAAAGAATAGAATTCTTGTTGCATAACATAAATGTTAGTAACTGCCTAAAAATAATACATTACACGCATGTTCAAAGTAATGTTATTCTGCTCGTAGGATAAAATCTGAGTTTAACTCTTGTATTATAAATAACAACTCTGTCCTATAGGGAACACTTTATTCCCTCTTCTTGCTTGTTTTGTCCAATTATTAATATATCGTTTACTGTTACCAGATCGTAAATAATCTCAGGTAGTGTGCATAATAGAATTGAAGGCATTCGTGCTTGAAAATCTGAAAGATAAATACATGCTTACTAACAAGGTTGCTATGTTTGAAATCACCCAATTAGTGGGCGCTCAGGAGCGATGTCAGATCTAGATCACTACGCTTCGTTGCCAGGTGTTTCATTTCAGACAGAGAAGCTCTTAGAGAAAATTGGCGTTAATCTTACAGTGATATAGAAGTTATGGAGTTTTCGTCCAAACGCGATAACATTAACAGTTTTCTCTTACTTATTTAGCAGTCTAACCCATGCTATTAAATATGTGTCTATAGGCTCTTTCAAAATTCACATCAAAATTAAACCTTTATAAATAGTACAATATGGGGTTTTATAAAGTATTAGAACGATGTGCTCCGTTCTCCTTCAAAGTAGACCATTCTTTCTTTAACTCCATGCACATCATTTTGCTGATAATGTCCTGGTATATTAGCACTTTCTTGCGAGATGGCATCATTCAGCTGCTGTCGGGTAGTTGGATATGTCAGCAAACCACGTTCTTTAATGTAGCCCCCACAGTCAAAAGTCGATCGGATTGAGATTTGGAGATCGCGGTGGCCACTTTGTGGGAAAGTGCTTCCTGATGTCAGGATCGCCAAAGATCTGCGTGATTAATTGTTTTACAGGGGTGTAGATATGAAGCATCTCAGCAACAGTGGCATCATTGATTACCTTTGGGCATG
Organism: Hymenopus coronatus; assembly: GCA_030762935.1. Classification (NCBI taxonomy): domain Eukaryota; kingdom Metazoa; phylum Arthropoda; class Insecta; order Mantodea; family Hymenopodidae; genus Hymenopus; species Hymenopus coronatus. The sequence continues at coordinate 371,098,840 of CM060900.1, read as the reverse complement.
CAACTTTGTTCTTATCAGCAACAGAACCAGTTTTATCAAACTTCCTAATTATGTCTCCATAATTAGGAATGGAACATGGGCCTTTCTTAAATTATTGAGCTCTAAATTTTCTCAGACCTTGAGAAAAACTCCTCTCACTTTCATAATAGTTAGAATGAGCTGTACTCTATTATTTAATGGTTTATAACTTGTGAATTCTTATAGCAGTATGAATAACATTATTAATGTTGTATTCAACAAAATTGTACCCATGGTAACGGTGACCTGAAGAAAAAAAGTCAAAACGCATTGTTTGTGTACTATGCGGCTTCTTTTATGTTTATCATATCTGAAATATTATAATATTTACAGGGGTTTAAAGTTTGAAGTGACTTTTAAAAAACTTTTCTATCTATCTATCTGTCTGTCTGTTTGAATGTCTGTCCGTCCGTCCGTCTGTCTGTCTGTCTAATATATTCTTCTATTCTTCCTCTATTTCGTTTTACATATTGTGGAATGAAGCTCACCTTCTTGTGAGAATATATGTTTCAGTATGCTTCGATTAATGTTAGTTTCTATAATTATACTTTTAGTATGGGAAAGTACTATTTAAACGGATGGTTTCATTGAAACAAGCTGAGCTTCTTCAGAATCTATTATGTGTTCATTTTTGTGTACATAATGGGAAATTTGAGGCAGTAGTCGATTAATGCAGTGGATACCGAATAATATCTTAAGAGGTCACGCGGTTAGACCATTCGCCTCTCACCTATACGGCCCGGATTCGATACCAAGTGACCGCATGACTTTTGTGGTGGACAAAGTGGATACGGGGCAGGCTTTCTCCGGGTTCCCCCGCCTTCGCACTCCATGTATCATCAGGGTCATCGCCTGCGGTGCCATAGTAGTAAAAGCAGACGTGGAGCACTATAAAAAACCGTATCAGGGGTAAATTTACTTTCACTGGCAGACATTAATTGAAGTTTTGGGCTTAAATCATCTGAACATTTTATTCCAAACTTGCGTTTGAGTTTTCTTATTGTAATTATGGTAACCTTTAGCGTGGCAAAGTTATGTTCAAGAAAAACGTATCCAGGCATCAGTGTTAGTACTATACCAGTTACAATTTTAATAGAGTAACAATTATTTACCTCATATTCCTAAATTAATTTATAGCTTTCATACCATTTGAATACGGAACGGGAAAAACACAGGCGATGTAGAGAAAAGCACCCGACAGCATAAAGGTTTACACAAATTTAGAGTATATTTATTTGTGTTCAGACAAATTTGAATAAGATCTTCTTAAAGACTACCATAACAAACATCAAATTATTACGTTGACGAATATGTCAGGTTAAAACATTTACCGAAAAAGATGACGTTATAGAGTGTGGCTAGCATTGCCAGTGCTCGAAATTACGTCATTGAGAACGCCGATCCAACGTATATGTGTACTTCCGAGTAAACTCACAAAAAATGTGAAATTATCTGGAATTCAAGCAAAGTATCCGAATAACAATTGGAGTACAATTTGGAAGGCGTTCAGGAACCCGTACATACCAACAGAATGGAAGGTGAAAGCATACGAACTGATCCATGAACTAATCCCGACCGAAGGCAAGAAGTACCGGCATAATTTGGCCCAGAGTCCATTGTACCAGATGTGTGGAAGGTTTGATACACCGGGGCATCGACTCACCCAATGTGTGGAAGTCCAACAGCTATGAAACTAGACAGCAACAGAATTTGCAAAACTGTTACCAACGCAGATGCGTACAGAACTATTTGGCCTCTTTCTCCAGTTGCAATCAAGTGGCACAAAATATGAATTTTTACATATATGGTTTGTCATGGGGTACCAGTATTTTGTATTCACAGAGACAATTAATAACGTCGTAGTTTCAAAAGGCTGTTGAGAAAAGAGCGTCTACACTTAATTAAATTAACGTCACCCATGGCGAAACGGTGCGCGGTACAGATTGCCTGTCTCGATGTGTGACAGGAAGCGAGATTCAATGACTTACCTTACAGGCAGCTTGCGATTAATGTTTTGTGATTCTTTTCTGTACAGAAAAGGAGAATCCAGATCACCTAGCTCTAACGGCAATATCATCACCAGACTCCCAGGGCCGTTGTTTCTACCACTGGGATGGAGCAACCAAACCAAGGAAAGATAGAGGGCAAGGGACCATTTAGCACCAGTGTAACCAGTGTAACTGAGTGAAATTACCATGGTTATCTGAGTTAATTTATTGTTCAAGTTTATATCCTTGTTTTTATACTAAAAATGTTTTAATTTTATCTTTAAATCGAAATAAAATTAAAAAAAAGAAGTAAATGTGGACAGGGAAGCTTGGGTGGTATCGCGTTAGACGGTCGATTAGAGTCCCATATTAGAAGTCCACAGAAGTTTGTGGCATTATGGCGCCGACTTGGAGCCGGCAAGACACATTCTGCAGCTACTGTATTTTGTGGTCGTCTCCTTAGCATGGTGGTAACATTGCTGCTTGCCAAGCGGGATACCTGGGTTCGATTCCCAGTGGGGATTTTCCCCCGCTGGGAGACTTGGACCGGGGTACACTAAGCCTGATGAGGTCTCTGGGGGGCCAATGGAGGAGCTACTTGATGGAGAAGTAGCGGCTCCAAGTCATGAGGACCGCATTAACCGGCCGGGTTGGGGGTTCGAGGCGCTGACCACGTCTCACCCTCCAGATCTGTAACCCATCCATGACGTCTGTCATGGACCGAGATGGGAGACGCAGTGGCCGTGCGGTAGGCCAAGGTTCCCTGTGAGCTGTCGTGCCATGGAGCTGTTGTTGTTATTATTATTAATTATTATTATTTTATTATTATTGTCATTATTGTATTGTTATTATATTATTATTTTCTGGGTTTGGTGTGTTCAGTGGCACCATTAAACTTGCAAGAATTTTCGCTGTATCTTGGAACGCCTATTATTTGCATCTTGCAATTTATTCAAAACGTTAATAAATACTAATACATCAATAAATTGCTGACTCAAAATTTCGCAAAATAGATTAACATTTCTTTCCTGTCTTTTAGAGTATAGTTTAACATCAGCATGTGTACGCTTTGGCGGGATTAGTAATCTAGCGATTTCAATTTGCTATTCATGTCATGCATGCACTTGTAGTACGGCTTCTAAGTCGTAGTCTGTTGCAGGTGTTCGTGCGGTATCGATTTCTGTTATGTAACATTTCGGAGTTGCATAAAGGAGAACTATTCAGTTATACAAAGTACAATATAGTGCAGGAAGCGGGATTCTCTTTTTGCTTAAATAACAAAAGGCAGAGGAAAGATTACAAACTCGTAACAACGTCTTCATGCAACTACTGCTTTTGTTTTGTTTTGTTTTGTTTTAATTCTCCATCGGAGCGATAGTTATACTCGAAACTCCACGCTTTTAAAGTTTTTACTTTAGATGTATAATAGATAACAAGACCATAGTGAGCAAAGCTAAAATGTTCTGTTGTGAAAGAGACTTGGAAAGATTTACATCCCAGCCAGACGGAGAACCAGAAATGGAACATCTCTGGCTTTTATGCCCTGGAAATTCCCATATTTAATGGAAGCAGACGACTAGTTTATTAATCGCCGGAGCCAATTCTACCCTTTTGCTAGATCATTTATTTAACTTAAGATACTTCTTTTCTTGCATTTGTTGTTGTGCTTTATGCTGCGCAAAGCTACGTCACTCATAATTGTGGATCCACTTTGATGTCTTCTCACATTTTCTGTACATATTTGCCTTACGCGGCTGACAAAAGCTTGGTTGTTTCTTTATTATGTTTAATTTGTAAACCAGTGTTGGAGAAAGAAAAGCGTCCCAAAACCATTTATTGGAGGTAGCATAATACCAAAGAGAAAGAAACATATTCTCAAGTTATCGTGGTATATGCCTCCTTAAAGGGACAATCAAGTGACTAATTTCAATTCCAATATTTTTAAGGATAGAGCAACCAAAATTTGTATATCTATTTTCCTTGTTTTAATAGCTTCTCTGCAAGATTTTAGCCACTTGCTCCAAATATTTTCCACACTATTAAATTATAAATTGAGAATTTAATTATTTGATATAAAATGCTCCTTGCAGGACAGTTTTCATGTTCTATGTACCATAAATAAATAAAAACAAAACTTTGTCTGTATTTTGCTCTTTAATGAAAGAAAAAGGTTCAGAATACTTTTGTCTATACAGTTTTTGTTTGTTTGTTTTTGAAAATATATTTTTAATATTTAGTACCACATAAAGTTTCAATAACTACTTATCAGCAAAAAACAGACCAATTATAAAACATACTCTAAAGATCTAATATTCCTAGTCCATAGTAATGTAGTCAAAATTGTTCCAAATGGAATTTCTTATGCGAACAAAAATTTAGTTTTGAGAAATGGAGAAAATAAGGATACACTTACCATTCAAAATGCCCTGTATTCTCATTATTAAATGGCCATTGAAACACTTAAAAATGGTGTAGAGTAAAAATTAAACCATTGTTAAGTAGGGAAACAAACAAAGATTTATTTAGTAATAAAACAAAAATTCGCCGATTTGGTGTAATACCACGATTTTCAAGTCGGTTGTTCCCTTAATTTTTATATATAATATATATAGTACACATATTATGTACCAAAAAAAATTACCTAGAAAGAATAACGGGAAATATTGTCATTATAGAATCAAAATGGTTTCAGAAGGTGACGCTCCTGTAAGGGCAATGTGTTCTCTATAAACCAAATAGAACAAAAGAGATGAGAATTTAATGTGAAGATGCTTATGGCTTTCATAGATCTAGTTAGATAACAGAGTAAATAGAAATGAACTTTGGACAATTCTCACAAAACGTGTACCCCAAACACTCAATAAAAGTATTTCAAGATACATATGTATACTTAAAAGTAAAAACTTACAGAAAATGGACGATTTTCAAAGGAAGTGATTATTAATAATGGCCTTAGACAGGGGTGCAGTTTGTCCCTGCAAGTTTATAATGAATACTTGGAGGATGCTTTCATAGAAGTAACAGAAAATTACCAAGAGGCATCAAACTGAATAACCACTATAACATGAATAAGTTGCTGTTTGCAGATTGTGTAATAATTACACAGTAAAATCTACAAAATTATTTACAAAAAGGTGTGTATGAACTAAAAGGAATATTAAAGAAACATAGGTCTAGAGTCACAATAACTAAAACACAGATAATGCCATTCCGTGTTAGGCATTTAGTCTAATTAAAATAGTTTTAAATAATTGATTAGAAAATACTACTACTACTACTGTTGCTGCTGCTGCTAATAATAATAATAATAATAATAATAATAATAATAATAATAACGATGATAATAGTAATGATAATAATAATGATGTTGATAATAATAATAATAACAATAGTAATAACAATAAAAATACTAATAATACAAACAATAATAGTAGCAATAATAATAACAATAATAATATCAATAATAATAAAAACAACAACAATAATAATAATAATAATAAATAGCAAGACTCCATATGGGTTGTCCTCCTCCGTGATCTCTAGCCTCTGCTTCCCAATGTCGCGGGGTCAGACCCGGTAGAGAGCAATGGATTTCTTTTCGGGTGTAAAAATGCGTAACTTGGCTAAACAAATTCTAGGTAAATAAAGGTTATTAAGTATATCTAACAATTGTTTGTCTGGGGTACGCCTGGACTCCACATAGTAGAGAGGTTCAAAATCATGACAGGAGCAGGGTTAAAGGTTGTAGTAGGACACTGGGAACACAACTCTGGGCTCACTCATGCCAAATGGTTCATAACCATTTCGGCTAGAGCTAAAGGCCTATTTATACTAAGCAAACGTGAAATAAAATTGTCACTGTTCGCTTAATTGGACATTGCCGTTTAAGAGACCATCTCTGTATCATGGGTAAAGCTAATTTAGACTCCTCCACTTCCACTCAAGAGAAAGAAATAGAAAAGCATATCCTTTGCGAGATTATCACGTGCATTAGACTAAGGTATTTTCATGTTCATTTTCAACCACCAGGTGAATTTGATTCCAACATTATCAGAATAATTATAAATTACTCTAGAAATGTCAATTTTTATTTGGACTTATATACATATGTAAAAATATATTAATATAATTTATTTGTTAGGAAAGCAAGATTACTGTTAGCTTCAAACTTTCAGCCTGCATGATTAATTAACATTAATTCACAATTAAAATTTTGTTATTAATATATAAATATTATTCTGTAATATAAAAACTCCACAAGGATTTTTTTTTAAAAATCAAGATGTTATTCTCTGAGGTCATTCATATCTGGAAAATGAATTGCAGTTTTCTGATATTTTGTCACCCTAAAAATCCTTATATGATATTTTCATTCTGTATGACATATTCTTCAAGAGTGTCTAACTCATGTTTCATGGCAACATTCGTTTTCAAATTTACAACACGGGTTTAAATTATGGTAGATATCTCCAACTAAATATTCTTACTCTGCTCTAAACACCCTTAATCTCAAAACATTGCCTGAGTAAAGAAACTATTTACTTCAAGTTTGCAGAAGATAGAAATGTCGTTAATATACAGACATGAAATAGCGGGTTTAATGTTCTGCGTGATTACAGTATTAAATGTGTCTTTTCCTTTATCTGGAAGTATTTCATCTCCTCAGAGAGACGACATATCAATGGAGCACATAAAGAGTTTCACTGTCGAGCTTGTCGCCGAGTCTTGCCCTATTTCTCCGCTTCCGGAGTGTTTTTGACATATCCATTCGAGAAAAGGGGAGAGAAGTGAAATTGTTATTTTGAGAGGATATATGAATAGCACACAGCAGGAGATATGAATAGCAGTGAAAGGGAACATCAGTTTTCTATTAAAGGTCTTCTTGCATTCAAAGGATATTTATGTTGTTTAGCAATCCATGCCAGATTTTTGCTGCTCTTAGACAGGTCAAATTCCTTCCACAGTGTCGGATTCTCAGCAAATTGTGCTATCAAATCAGAGGTACAGTCTACTCTAAAATCGGAGAGTGCAGTCAAATATGTCACAGGACGCTTCATAGCACCTCAATCAAATATGTCATGTTACTGGACTGGGGGAACGGAATGCTTGTGCATAGGCGTGACCTGAGGAATCGGGGTTTGCACTTATCCTATACTTAACCTAAAAGGTAGGAGACAGGACCAGGTGGTGAATAGTAATATCTACCTGAAATCAGACGCTATGAGAGAGGTAACGCCAGATAACAACTAAACTGTTTTTGCACTATGTTACAAAAGGATGATGATCATGATCTTTTAGCATGTTGGCCCGGGGAGGGTCATAGAAGTGAAGGCAGTGGTGTGGGTTCCTAGGCATTGCAGGAGGTCTTGAAGTATTTCACTATAGAAAACAAACCAAGACACCAAAGCGACGCAGCTTCGTATAGCAGTGATGGCCAAAAGACTAAGGGTTTAAAATTTAAAAAAAAAAAAAAAAAAAAAAAAAAACTGTCTCTTAGAACTGACTTGAGCAATATTTTTTTCATTATTCTAATAGGATATAGCTGACATTGGGAGCCAAGAAATGGGTTCCACAAAATTGCTATGATATGGGATTTTCGTTTCTACCGCTTCAGAAGCAGACAACAGATTTGGCGTCTGGTCGACAGCGGAAATCTATCTTCCATGTCTTACATTTACATATAGTGAAAGAGTGCTACCAGAAAATTAACCATTGTTATGAGTAAAATATAAACATCAAAGTTTATTTGTCACAATTTGATACCTACAGGTCATTTGAAAATCTTACTTCTGAAAATTGAGGTTGGGACACACAATACATATTTCTATATATAGAAGAACGAGTATTTTGAGAGTATAAATTATTTACGTTTTTCTTACTTTTCTGTAATTACAACTATTAACATTTGTATCATTAACATCTATTTCATCGCAATACTGCACTGGTAGAAGCCATATTTTTTCAGTTGTAAACAAACAGCACTGTTAACAATGCAAATAAATTTCCGTGTTCCTTTCAGTTGTTTTCATTAAATTATTTTATTGAATGTTGTTCTTTGATAGCTAGCTATTAAATTAAATTCAATTTCATTATTTTGGAATGCACTTTCGTTAAAACATGAGAAAAACAAAATGCGAGTCTCACACGTTAATGTTATGCGACCTGCTACTCTGATAAGCGCACTGCACCATCTTGACAAAGAACAGTTAGCCCAATTTTGCAATATTCTCGAGCATTTCTGAAAATTGCAAAACATTCAAATCATTGTATTTCAATGCATGTTAATTATTTGATGTTAACCCACCTCCTAGAACATAGTTCAATTCCTCACCGATAGGTAGCAGCATGTAACTCGATTTCTACAAAATCAATGGTCAACCCGTTTTTTGTGTGAAACCCTTCAAATGTATTTTTCTAATGCTTGAACCCACTGTTAATTGAATTTATACTTTGTTTTGTTTGATGCGATACACTGAATTCAAAATTTTTCGCAGATGGCTTGTGTTTTTCTGTGCATTGAGTGATATTTGGGAATAATTGTTACAGATTATGAGAATTTTTTTCTAAGCATATCTGCGAACTTCCATTTTTGCTACCGGTTTTACAGACCACAAAGCAATAAAAGTATATTATACGCTTTTTAAAACTTAGTACTATATTGTTTATTGAAGGATGTACTCTCTATTTGACAATCTCTATCATATCAGAAACAGAACAACTGAAAACCTTCGTCATATAACTTATTCTTCTAAATTGTTTGGTTTATACGCCCCCTTTAACTGGAATGGTTTTATTGGTGACCTGTTACTTTTGGAACATACTGCCTATCGATAATGGTATTAATTCGTGTTTAGTTGTCATTAGATTTTTCTTTATTTGGGTTTTATACATTAGCTTATGTCTAAATTCAACCCTCATTAATACTTTCACAGTTATGGAAGGATAGGTAGTAATCTTGGGTAGAGAAAAATCCCCATCCTCAGCCCGGAATAAACCCGGACTCTTTTTCACATCAGCCCGGTTCGGTACCGACTAAATTGCGGGACCAGAGGTATAACTTTTGTATTTCTTGGCTTAGAAAATAGTGGGTTGAATTTTTCTTATTCTGTGTTTTTTCTTTCTTTCTTTTTTGTTGTTTTGTTTTGTTTTTTTGTGTCAGTTTGTTACTCTATCCAGAGCACTTAGTACTCTCAGCAGCAGACTTCTCAAAAGAGTGGGTGGGCTACATGTTAATGCTTTGTCGGCATGTTTTAATCAAGGGAATATGAGAATGAACCATAACCCTTCATCATTAGGATTAAGAATCTGTTCTAATAAAAGCAAAATAAAGTATTGGCTCACTTAATAAAAAGGAAGCAATGTTTCAAGTTTCTACAATGACCGAATCGTGTATTTAACATTGCAATTATTTAAAGAACGATGTTTATTTTACAATTGAACTAGAATAGTACAAAAACTAAACCATCATCTGATACGGCTTTTCTCTTAACCGAAATTAAAACAGCATTAAAAGTTATTACTTAGCTTAATTCTTTCCATGTAATATTTTGTTACTGGAAAAGTGTACCTTAATATATATATACAGAATGTTTCAAAAATACGGGGCATAATTTCAGGTATGTATTTCCCACATGAAGACAATCAAAATAGTTCATTATAACATGTGTCCGAAAATGCTTCATTTTCGAGTTATGGCCTTCACAACATTGGAATTCACTGGAACGTTTTTCTTTCCGCAGGTCTTTGCCGTCAAAGGAGACATTAGGAGGGCGCTCTGATAGTTCATTCTGAGGAAGGTTTACATTCAGTGTTCTTTAGGCGTTAAGACTGTGCGACATGTATTCAAATCAAGAGCTGGCAGAGATACACTTCATGTACGGTAAGGCGGACGGCAATGCTGCGCTGGCTCGTCATTTGTACCAGGAGAGGTACCCACAGCGACAATGTCCAGATCGGAAGACATTTGTACATCACAAGAGATGGCATAACAAATTTCCACAATCAGCATGTATGGTCGCATGAAAACCCACGTGCAACTGTTGTATCTCATCGCCAGGTGCGGTTCTCCCTCAACATGTGGGCCGCTATCATTGGTGATCGATTAGTTGGACCCCATGTACTTGTAAACAGACTTACGGGGCAGGCGTACACAAACTTCCTGAAAAACACCATACCTGACGTTTTCGAAGACATTCCACTGATCAAGCATCAACACATTCACTTCTTGCATGATGGCGCTCCTACACACTTCAGTCTTACGGCTCGCCGGTACTTGGATCGAAGGTTTCCTGATCGATGGATAGGTAGAGGTGGCCCAATTGCTTGGCCTCCACGCTCACCTGATCTGAACCCTCTCGATTTCTACTTGTGGGGCCATTTAAAATCATTGGTTTATTCGTCTCCGGTGCCGGATTTGGAATCCCTTCGGAATCAAATTGTGGCAAGTTGTGAGGACATACGCAATACTCCTGGAGTTTGGGATCGTGTTCGCAGGTCAATAAGACATCGATGTGACGTCTGTATTCAAACAGGAGGTGGACATTTTGAACATCTTCTGTAATGACAACAACCTGCGGAAAGAAAAACGTTCCAGTGAATTTCAATGTTGTGAAGGCCATAACTCGGAAATGAAGCATTTCCGGACACATGTTATAGTGAACCAACTTGATTGTCTACATGTGGGAAATACATACCTGAAATTATGCCCCGTATTTTTGAAACACAAAAGAAATAGACAGCTTCAACTGCCTGTAAAACAAAAACTATTAGAGATAGCAACCTAATTATTTTGGAGGTATGTTGAGAAACTCTCAAAGTTTCGTTTGTTACTATTGATAACGCTGTAGTGTTTTGTTTGTTGTTGCAGAAGCTGAAATGGCGGAAAATCCTGTGGAAAAGGCATATTGCGTGTTGGAATTTGCTAGAACGCAATCAGCAACTGTTGTCCTTCGACATTTTAGAACACGTTACCACAAAACGCCACCGACTATACAGTCAATCTACGACTGGTATAGAAAATTCGAGACAGTGGGATGTTTGTGTAAAGGGAAGAGCTCGGGAAGACCAAGAGTTTCGGAAGAAAACGTTGAACGTGTTCGTTCTGCCTACATAAGAAGCCCACAGAAATCGACATCTAGGGCAAGCATGCAATTACAAATTCCACAGCAAACTGTATGGAAAATCTTGCGGAAGCGACTGCACATGATGCCTTACAGATTACAGATGTTGCAGTTTCTGAGTGAAGAAGATAAGGTCATATGGCGTGACTTTTGCATCGACATGTTGCGACATAATGAAGACGATGCTGGTTCTTGTGAGCGCATCATTTCATTTTTGTGGCCACGTGTTCTAAAATGTCGTTGGACAACAGTTGCTGATTGCGTTCTAGCAAATTTCAACACGCAACATGCCTTTTCCACAGGATTTTCCGCCATTTCAGCTTCTGCAACAACAAACAAAGCACTACAGCGTTACCAGTAGTAACAAACAAAACTTTGAGAGTTTCTCAACATACCTCCAAAATAATTAGGTTGCTATCTCTAATAGTTTTTGTTTTACAGGCAGTTGAAGTTGTCTATTTCTTTTGTAGTAACCCTGTATATTCAAAGCTACAAATATTAATTTCTAGAAATACCTAAAGATAAAAATATAAACTTTAAAGGCCTTTAATGTTACTTTAATTTTGAAATCTACTTCCATAACCAAGAATGAGCGATGTTTGCAGCTACCGGTAAAGTTAGCTAAGCAGATGTGTGTAGCTTTATTACTTAAACAAACACTAACTTTTGGATAAAATACTGCAGAGGAACATTTTTTCCTATAGTATTCAATGGCGTGTATTATACACGTAATAGATGTAATCAGGCTCTGAGCTTCCTTATGATTTTGATGGGCCGAAAGCGAAATAAACATATAAAGCCCGTGTTGCAACAGGACATCGCAACCCCAAATTACTTTCATTTTTCTATTTAGTTCAATAATTACATTCACACGTATGTTCAATATTACTAAAAGAAGAGCAGAAGTTCTGTAATTTCAGCAGCTCCATTTTAAAACCATATTTATAGATTTCTTAAACTCATAGATGGTACATGAATACATATTCTTTTATTTTCATTTATAGAGTAAGTATTGATATGAAGTTTAAGATAATGCTTCAACGTACCATAAATATGCATATAAATATAAAATATATTTAATTAGTAAGCACAAAATCAGTAAGTTCACCCCTAAGGTCTTCCATTGCCAATATTTAATCCCAAACTGTGGACTGAATGCAACAGTAATATACTTGTATGTAAAAATAATCATTCCGTGACACTACTCGTATGGGGCCTAAGCCGACCAATCGCACTGCCGGCCACGCGCCCATGTGTGTACGCTAATCACCCAATCGAAACGGGGATGTGAAGGGGCCAGCATCACGCAGCTCCCAAACGCAATGTTGGCGTTCGTGGTCAGGATCCCTGCTTATCGCAGCTCTTTAATTTCTTCAAGATGCACCCGCATTCCAATGGCTGGGGTAAAGCCCGGGCGCATTTCATCAATATATACATTGGACCCCAAGAATAAAAAGAGCCCGACACATGTGACCGAAAGTATTGAGATATGAACTCCTAAAGGGGGGGGGGGTCCGTGGTTAAAATCACACCAGAACCACCCTCACCGGATGCGGTATTTTCCTTCTTCAGTTTCTCCGCATTCTTCCTAACTGGCAAATGTCGGCGATATACCTTAAACCCGGACCTCAAACATTTCTTTCCGAAAATTCATTTCATGTCACTTGAATGTCCACCATCTGTGATTCGTGGTTGATGAGATCTGATCTAAACGCTTAAAATAAGGCAAATTAAACGGTGCGACGAAATAGGAACGTGTGATAGGAGAGAGAATGGCTGTATGGTGTCTAACGCTAACGCCACATTCATCAGAAGTGCATCAGGAAGGAGTCCTGTTCGTAACGTAGTAGGGAGGAAGGAAACCGTTGTCTGCCCGAGCAGGTCACGTTATAATTCTTGGGTGTTTCTCACGATGAAATTTCTGTTATAAGGTTGTCCATCTACAAAGCAAGTAATAGTAGCATTTCTCAACAAAGCTTCAGGCGTCAGTAGAGTTTGCGGACAAACAGGCAGAATACATATTGTTATTATAGGTACATCCACTGTAAGATGACTGGAATTTTTAAAATGCATTTAGTGTGTACAGATTCCCTTAAAGTTTCAACTAAGTCTTTTTAGACTAAGCACTCAGCGTACATAAACCAGTACTATATTTTAGCCTTCCTTAACTTGAAACTTTCCTTTTGAGATAACAAGGATCGTTCAAAATATAACGCCGATATTGTTTCCTTTCAGAATACATTATTTAAAACATCTTTAAGTTAGTGGCAATATAAATGTACGAGGGTACGTCAATAATTATCCTAGTCCCCCTGCTTTTCAACATACTCTGTTCAACGTTGCTCAAACTTCCTGATGCCCTCAGGAAAAAAAAAAAAAATCGGCTAAGCCGCAAGCCACGGATGGACCACTTCCTTCGCTTGTTGGTCTGATAGGCCTTATAAGGCATTTTTAAGTGGACCAAAAAGATGATTCGAGGGAGTTAGATTGAGTCTATATCCAGGATGGTCTAACACCTCGAAATCAATTGTCACCAATGTTTAAATAGTGTGGATGCGTTCAATAACAGAGCACTTTCCGACAAAAGACCTCGCTGTCTGATTCGAATTGCAGGCTTCAGTTCGTCCTACAGCATCTCATCATAACGTGTATTGTTTACTGCTGTGCTCTTTTCTAAGTAATGTTCCAGTATTGCCCCTTATGCGTGCCAGAAAGGTGTGCGCATCTCCTTTCTTTCGGAAGGTTCACTCTTTAATTTTTTTCTTCACTGGTCTGCTTTCCGGTTTAAAATGGCGGATCCACGTTTCATCTCCAGTGACCATTCGTTTCAAAAAATATTTTCTTCGTTAACATGACCATGCATTAGGCGCTGACAGATGATCATACGATTGCGTTTATGCTCTTCGATGAGCTATTTTGGAGCTCAACTTGCACAGACTTACTTTACGTAAGCCTACCCTGTTATGAACAATGTCATATGCAGAACCATGATTAATTTACAAATTAGTACCCTGCCATCATGTTGTGCTAAATATCTTCAATGGATTTTGGTTCCTGGTACACCTTTGAACCACAAAAAAAAAAAAAAAAAAAAAAAAAAAAAAAAAAAAAAAAAAAAAAATGGAGCATTGCATGCTGTTCTTCCTTGGTGCAGCCGGAGAATGCTGAGGCCATTAAAAAGTGTCACAGCGCTAAACTAAACTGAGTCATGACGCTCAAACTTTGCATAGATGAAGACAATGGTACAGTCTGTTGTCGTGCGTGAGCAGAAAACGGTAAAGTCAACATAAACAGCGGATACTTATTGACTTACTCTCGTATACGTGTTCTATGCATTAGCTCTTCTCCATCCTGTTAAATAATCTAGCGCCAGCGCGGAAGGAGTGTTGGTTCTCTTCCAATGAAAATAATAAAAACATTATTATTATTATTATTATTATTATTATCTGCTGAAATTAATATGTAAAATGTAATGCACTGAAACTGTTTTTGTAATATGGTTTATTTTATGGAAAATAAGTTTCTTTATCTTTGTAGAACTAGTTTTGTAAGTCGCCTTAATTAATCACATATGAGTAAAAACTAACCCTTCTGGCTGTAACCATGACATTGCAGAATCCTTTTTATCAGGAAATGGGAAGAGATACGTAGTGCGTGGGCTTATCTCTGCTTCCTTCGTCCCTTTCCTATCTCAGAGATACCTTTCGTTGACTGAAGCCCACATGTACCTAAGGGATGAATAGCTTTATCATTTCTTCTTGTTCATTGAGCAGCACTCCATACCCTGGAGACATTCACTTTTTGAAGTTGGTAGAACAGATGATGCTGTTGATAGCATCTCTCAACAGTTTGTTTATGCGCAGAAAGCTTGCAACGTTGTACCGTATATTGGGACGATGTTGTCAGGGGAAACCTATGAATATGTTCTCGCGATGAATGCCATATTGCAGCATAATGGTAGAAGGAAAATGAATGGAAAATGTTAGTCTAACTACAGTAAAATATATCTGATAAGTGGGTGCAGTAATTGAAACTGAATTTTCGTTGTTCCAAGAATTATGTTTGTGGTCTTGGAAATTTGTACTAGTTAGCGCTCTATACCCATGTGAGTATAACTAGTGAAAATTTGTGCAATCATTGCTATTCTCAAAAGTTAGTCTGAGACACAACCCGAAGCACTTTAATTTTTTCATACAGCCCACGCGCCGTTAGAATGCATACTTTTGGTATGAGTTATTATACATTATTTCTAAAGCACAAACCTATGGATAAATGATTAAAGATTTATTTAAACTTGACATAAAACATGACTCTACAGAAATCAGTTGGCCCAACCGACGTGTGCAGTTACTCATATTCCCATTAAAAGAGACGGAGAACTCAACGGGGCTATCAACTTAAAATTGGTATGTGAAGAACTGGCTGAGCGACCTTCGTTTTACCCCTCTTGCTTATCAGTGGAGGCCGTGAGCAGGTCGCGCTCATTCACAGGGGTAACGTGAAGGTCCGTCACCAGTTCTCCATTAGCCGATTCTAACTTGAAATAGGTGCGATGGGTTCTGCAACTCTTTTAGCGCACGAAGGGATATCCGAACACGTCAAATGGGGGGCAGTTGGGCCACCTGTTATTTCAAATTTCTCTTCCGCTCAGATACCTAGATTGGATAAAATATGCATTCCACCCAAATATTATTCCATATCGATGCTTACCGAAAACAGACCTTTCAAAAAGAACATGCTCTAAGATGTGTGTCGTGTTTATCTGTGTGAGTAGTGAATGAATTAGTGAGAGAGTGAATTACTTAGTGAGTGAGCCAGTCAGTCAGACAGACAACCAGTGAAGCAGTTAATCACTTATTGTGAACATGAAACATGAAGCTTTTACAAGAAAATTTCCATTTAAACATCCATGGAAAGTTTTTAATTGCGTTTACGTTGTTCAATTTTTTTTCTAATGATTTTGAAAAAGATATCAGATGTTTGAGATATGACATGCGGAATTATTTTTAGTTTTATGCAAAGTTCTAATAAAATAGATTTCCCTTTAATTAAATTTTTGTGGGATAGAAACCATAAAACATACACAAAAACTTCTTAAAAGAAAAACAAGAGCGCATATGAAATGTATTTTTTTTATACTTTCAAGAGTTCATCACTAATAAAAATAGACTTGTGATATGGACACACTATTTTTATTTCCATACCTTCCTGCAACCAGTCACCATTTCTCAGTTGAATTAATATATAAATGGACATTTATTGAAGTTAAAATAAAGTTAACCATAAAATTACTTTTTACGAATAGGTTAATAAACAAAGATGCCAGTGAATAGGTAACGAGTAGAGATATGCTGCAAGTGCAGCTCGTAACACTCTTTTATTTTATTTCCTATATGCCCAAGAAACCATTTTGTAAGAAACAGAAGCGGGTGTTTCTAGAAATGAATATAGGTAATTCCCTTTCTGAGGATTCTATTAACGGAAAAAAAAAGTGTGAAGAATTGTCATGGTAGTAAACAAGTTACAACTAAGCAGCACATTGTGGACATCGAGTACGAAACGCTGATTATATGTTTTATTTATGTGTGCCTGTTAGGGAACAGAAGGTTATACTTCTCACAAAATTTAGAAAAATGTACAAAGCACATTGTTGAAGTAGAAGTCAATGAATGATAATAATAGTAATAAAAGCGAAATTGTATATTAAGGGTAATTGAATTTTGCGATGCTTTTAAGAGAATTGTGAATAATAGGACTAAGGGTCTCGTTGCATCTCAATGTTGTAGCATAAAATTATGTAATGTACTCTTACTCTTGGGAGCATTTGGCCAGAGAAGAGCTTTCTTGACCTTTGACAGTGTGTATGTGACCATCTGGAGAGATAACAAGGAAGCTCCAGAAATTTGATGCAACATGTTATGTAAGACTTTCTTGCTGGTTGCTGCTGGAGGTTGAAATTATATGTAATTTAGTCAGAGAACATTCTAGAATATTTTGAGAAGTGTACATAAGTTCCGAACGCTGGGAGGCGTTCGTCTTTTGTCCTGCCGTTGCTGACCTAGTCCACGCTAGACGGTGTGCTGATTTTTCTTGGCCTGCCGTTGCTGACCTAGTCCACGCTGGACGGTGTGCTGATTTTCCTTGGCCTGCCGTTGCTGACCTAGTCCACGCTGGACGGTGTGCTGATTTTCCTTGGCCTGCCATTGCTGACCCAGTCCACACTGGACGGTGTGCTGATTTTCCTTGGCCTGCCGTTGCTGACCCAGTCCACGCTGGACGGTGTGTTGATTTTCCTTGGCCTGCCGTTGCTGACCCACTCCACGCTGGACGGTGTGCTGATTTTCCTTGGCCTGCCATTGCTGACCCAGTCCACGCTGGACGGTGTGCTGATTTTCCTTGGCCTGCCGTTGCTGACCCAGTCCACGCTGGACGGTGTGCTGATTTTCCTCGGCCTGCCGTTGCTGACCCAGTCCACGCTGGACGGTGTGTTCATTTTCCTTGGCCTGCCGTTGCTGACCCTGTCCACGCTGGACGGTGTGTTGATTTTCCTTGGCCTGCCGTTGCTGACCCAGTCCACGCTGGACGGTGTGCTGATTTTCTTTGGCCTGGCATTGCTGACCCAGTCCACGCTGGACGGTGTGCTGATTTTCCTTGGCCTGCCGTTGCTGACCCAGTCCACACTAGACGGTGTGCTGATTTTCCTTGGCCTGCCGTTGCTGACCCAGTCCACGCTAGACGGTGTTCTGATTTTCCTTGGCCTGCCGTTGCTGACCCAGTCCACGCTAGACGGTGTTCTGATTTTCCTTGGCCTGCCGTTGCTGTCCCAGTCCACGCTGGATGGTGTGCTGATTTTCCTTGGCCTGCCGTTGCTGACCTAGTCCACGCTAGACGGTGTGCTGATTTTCCTTGGCCTGCCGTTGCTGACCCACTCCACGCTGGACGGTGTGTTGATTTTCCTTGGCCTGCCGTTGCTGACCTAGTCCACGCTAGACGGTGTGCTGATTTTCCTTGGCCTGCCGTTGCTGACCCACTCCACGCTGGACGGTGTGCTGATTTTTCTTGGCCTGCCGTTGCTGACCCAGTCCACGCTGGACGGTGTTCTGGTTTTTCTTAGCCTGCCGTTGCTGATCCAGTCCACGCTGGACGGTGTGCTGATTTTCCTTGACCTGCCGATGGTGACCTAGTCCACGTTGGACGGTGTGCTGATTTTCCTTGACCTGCCGATGGTGACCTAGCCCACGTTGGACGGTGTGCTGATTTTCTTAACTCCTCTGCGATATATAATTCCTTCGATCGCTTATGATCATATTTAATCACAATAAACCTGTGAAGATTACTATGTTTAAAGTGAAGTGGCGTGATTTTCAAAGTGAGTGATAATGTTTTATAAAATAAGAGAGAATAGTAAATGTTGTATTTGCACTTTTTAATCCGAACTGCGTAAATTGTTTAAAACAAATAATGTGATTTCGGGCTCTTTAATGTTTTTTCTGGGCTTAGTGTAAATTATTCAAGTCGTCAAAATCTGCATAACTCCAAGTGCTGTTTTCTTGTGAAAATAGCAAACACGGCCAGCAAAACAACTTTTACGACCCATGGCAACCACATTGCCATTGAATTGATTCATGCATATTTTCTTTAAAGTGGCACATAAACGTTTTGACACCTTTGATTTGCATGCTCATATCATTATTAAAATTTTTTTCGCTTGTCACTTTTAATTATATTTAGTTTTTCCTCGTAACTCAAAGAGCTAAACCTTCTCTTCAGCTCTCTTTCTACTGCACAGGCACACTTAGACCCTTCCTGCACTGCTACATTTCACACAATAAGAAGTTATATTCTCATACCCATCACTCTACTCAGCCGTTCCAATAATTCCTAGAGTTTGGCAACACCGCTTGAAATGTTTACCTAAACTGGAGAATGCATGAAATTCATACAGTATTGCTAATTACTTAACGTTTCATTAGAAATACTACTTTTTTACTAATAAATACCAATCTACACAAAATACACGAATTATTCCTATTGAAATTTATTTACATTTTTATTTAAAAGCATCAAAGAACACAAATCAATAAACTTCTCTTCGCACATTACAGATATTTCACGTAACGATTTCTTACGTTTCCTTGACAGTTACGAAGAGTCCCAACTGGAGAGGCAGAGGTTACGAATGCGTAAATACGGAAACAGAAATGTGTCCAGTGAGTTCGCAGTAGTCGTTGGAAATTTGGCAGCTGTTCCCAGCACGACGCATATTCGCGAATAAATTTAAAAAAGAAATGTATCCGGAGTAAATAAAATATTCTGTCGCATGGATTTTGTAGTTTTCTTCTTCTTAAATTCTTGGTGAATCGTTGATTTCAGCGGTTCTAGGCATGCTTCGCCATTGTATGTTTACTTAATTGTCGTGGAATATTCTGGAAGCCTCACGTACTGCTTCACGCTCAGCAACCAACCAAACATCCTTATCCCGTCTCACCAGTAGAGCGCAGGCAACAGATACGACAAGGATACAAGAATTTGCCGCTTTTTGCAGCCTTTCAGCAAGCCACATGTCTGTGTTGTACGGGGTGTACCCTCCTGTTAAAACCAACTGAGAGCGTTCTGAACTCCTGATTCCGCAAACCCCTCTCTATATCTTTCTTTCCCTTGCTTTTTCAAATAAGCATTGATCTGTCCAGTTTGCGGTAGACCAGTGTAACTATGTTCGTCTAATCTAAACGCTAAATGCTAAATTACTGTAAATGCACATTTGTAAGCGTTCAAATTCTGTGTGACGAGTTTAACCAAGAGAATTCGGAAAATAAAGATGTGAGTGGTAGCTCTCCCCAAGGCGCAAGTTCATTTGCACCATCCAACTGCAATCCTCCTCAAGCTAGCAGGTCATTTTACAAAGATAAAAGTCCTATTCACTTCTTTCAAGCAGGATATAGTTTTTATCTTTCCTACTGCGAGAAATATAATTGCATTCCTAGACTTGGAGACTTATTGTAGTATGTGTAGAGCTGAAATTGCTGTGTTGCCTATAATAATCGTAATGTATCAGTAAATTGTTTACCTTTGCTCTATAGAGGGGGTGTATTCTAATGACAGCGAAAGCTGCCGATGGATAAACGACGTCAGAAGAGCAGATTGTCCTGCTGCAGAGACAAAGCAGAGAAGTTGCCAATTTTTCAGGGATTTCGAAGACAAGTTTGATTACACATCTGAGACATTCTGCGAATTAGCTGTTTCTTTGTTTTCTCATCATTTTCATGTTCATTTTCATCATCAACATTATCATAGCACTGTAGTATTTAATATGAATTTACCTGCTTATTGCAACAGTTTTTTGACTGCCACTTTCTGTGATCTTCCTCTCGTTTTCTTGAGCATTCAAAATGTCAGTGTGCACTCCTTGAAGAATTTTTGTCACTGACTCCACCTGGGAAGAATAATATGTTAATTAAGATGTAAGATACAGGAACCTTATGTGCATGTTGGTGTGCTTGCAATAGTTACATCCGTGATAGATTCTGGAGACCTTTAGTTCTGGAAAGAAGACACTGAAATATTTTCCCAAATTTTCTGGATAGTAAAATGGTCATATTTCTGTAGGTTTTCCTTTAAAACTTCTTTAAATATTTAATTTCGTAAAAGTTATACCCCAGGCCATCGAGGTCAAAATGCTGTGTAGCTTTTCACTTTGTGGAGACCATGTTTGTACAATGTAGATACATAGTAAAGAGGTATTGTATTCCACTCAAAATTCTATACCAAGATTTCACCGAAAATACGTGTTTTGAAACTCCCTGAATCCAAAAAAGATTTTTTACAAAAAGGCCTGTATGTGTGCATGTATGTGGAAAGCACAACTCAAAAATGAAAAGTCAGTTAATTACCAAAATCGGTATTTATGATCAGTATCTTCCAAGGATTGCGACAAGAAGACTTTCAGAAAAGTCCCCCATCCTCAACAAGCAGTTTTTTTGTTGAAAATTTGGATTTTCTAAAAAATGACGCTTACGATACTTTTTAAAAATAATGCCATATGTTTAAGATATGGTCATGACAATCGAAATATATATATATCAATTCTCTGGGAATAATCTCTGAAGACATCTTCATTTGGGATGACTTTTGTGTAACAGGTAAGCCATAAGAGAGACAAAAACTTACTACATAGAAAATATGGATATCAATAAAACACACAGTCTATATTATATACACTTTTTGTAGAGTTAACCGTTTCCGAGATATTCCTTGTTATTGGTTCGAACTTTAAACTACTTAAACTTATCTCAAAAGAGAAGTCATCTTTCGTTTCATATCTATTTTATTTTTACTCCTGATCATACAAAGGGAACCAAATTTCAATTGCTTCATATAGTGATCAGCTTCTAAAGCATGGTGAAGATAAACGAATTATATTTTGTATGAACAGTTTGTTTACAACACATGTAGAGAAAGTCAAGTGCATGGGAAATATCATCTTTTTTTACAATAACGTGATAAGTTAGCTCTCGTTTAGCTTCATTTGCTGTTCATTTAAATAGAGAACATGAAGAAGAAGAAGAATAGGAAGAACAATTATGGTACGATATTATTTAAAATAATATTTTCATGCGATTATATTACATGGGTCATAACGCCACAGTCACTTATTTTAGTTATTTGATGTTCATTAGGGTATTTAAAAAAAATCGTATTAATTATTCCCTCTAAGAGAAGAACCTAACAGCATCTATAGGTTTAGTAATGTTTTCGAAATATTTTGCATTAGTACTATATAGTCGACTTCGATCAAGACTAACTAAAAACAATTATTAGATAAATCATATAACAGTTGCTATACTTCCTTTTGAAACGGTAAATATAGTTACGATTGAGTGGCAACGGGTTAATTATCCACTGTTACATTATACTAGAAGATTCGAGCACAATAATAATTTATTTCCTGTTACTTCGCAAGTTAAACTATGATTCCTTAATGGTATATTACCATAATTCTCAGTGAATATTCAAAGCTATGGAACCGTACTTCGACGCGTTTGGGTGACATCCTTCTCTTAGAATGCACGTTGAACAGATGAATCTGGTATCGTTTGTTAGAAATGGCTGAAGTTACCAACAAAAACAAGAGGTAAGGGAAGCGACGTGATCTATCTCTATCTAGGCCAGTAAAGAATTCAGATATTGGCCTGGGGTGATTCCCATGGAAATTTAGAACGTCCTCCCCGAAAACTTAATTATGTTTGCAAATATATATGATATATACAATAGGTGAATAGGTGCAAATATTTGTATCAGCCTTTGAGTAAGATGTGATGATCCAGTATTTGCAATTTTTTTCGCTATTTTCTAAAGTTAATTCCTGAGGAAATATTCACGATGTTTTCAGATGACTGTTTTTACTATCTCAGAGTTTGGTGATTGTTTACGTATCAAGTCACACGGTTGACCCTCATCTGCCCTCCGCCCTTTAGGCCTGACCAGCTATAGGTGATGTGAAGTGATGGATGAATATCGATCACCCGGAAACTTCAACCTTCGTAATCATACTTTTTGTTTTCATACATTGGCTGATTGGGATTCACAACGTATTGAGTGTCCAATTTTAAAATATTGAACGCAATGACATTATAATTCATTTGAATTTGGATTTATTGAATAAATACATAACTCAAAATAACATGTAAGGTTTTGCACTTCCGTTCTTTAATCTACATCACCCTGCTGGGTCTTATAAAGTTGAGAAATTAAAATTAAAAGAACCTGTGTTATAGATCCTTTGATACATAGCAGTAAATGTTCATTTTTCGGGAAGATGGTGATTTAGAAATCGCCGATGATACAGCCCTCGCAGCATTAGCAAATTCCCCAATTGCGGCATAAATTAAATGAATATCTGCTGGTTCAGCATATGTAAAGCCATTCATTGTGTAAAAAAAAAGTCTGTGACTGAATCGGTCCTTCGTTTCCTCACTGTGAGTCACGAGACTGTAGGTCCGCGGTGTGCGAGTTGTAGTGAACACAGGAGCTGACCGTTGCGTGATTTATGTAAATACAGGAGGGAGACATAATGCAGGTCGTTCTAAACACACTAGACTTTGAAATTTGTGCTTTATTTATGAGAGTTCTATCATAAACGGACAAAATGAGATGGACCTGTGTGTTATACGCATTGTTCGGTACCAAATATAAAATTATTTGCACTTATTCACCTCCCAGTACCTATATACAAGATTAAAGAAATAGTAGCAAATTAATTTAAACTATGTTTCGTTTGATAACTATTAGCTGTTGTGTTTAACCAAAATTCTGTTTGAAACTTAACAATGGACTCATGTAAAGCGGGAGTGAAGGGCTTCCATTGCAGTAACAAATTTCAACATCTTGTAGTTGCAGTTATTTTAATGGTTAGTCAGTCAAAAGTTTGCTGTGGAAGGGTGGTGTGCTTCTGTGGTCGTATCGGAAAAGCGTTATCGAAATACAATGTCCAAACGACATACATTATTTACTTTCTTTTCTAGTAAAAGGCAGCGTTTTGACCCACACTTAAGTAGTCATCCAAAAAGTATAAAAAGCGACAATCGCGAGACTAAGTACGAGCAAAAATGGTATTGTCAATACTATTGGTTATACTCTGACCGCAGTCGTGGTGGGGCTTTTTGCAGAGTATGTAAAATGTACTTAAAATGTGTACTGAAACTCTGCAAAATCAGACGAAGGTATAAGGGTCGGGTCTTTCTCATGTCCAGCGGCTCAGTTCGTTGACGTCGGCCTCACAGTTGATAAATATAGATGTCGGTATAACTGGAAAGTTTATTGGAATGATCTCAGTGTTTTCTGACGCGGATCTCAACGACTATGCGTGTCCCACAAGGGATGACAACCGCTTTTACACTATTTATTTCCTTGCCAACATTATCACTTTATTCTCAGCTTTACTCCAGAATTTTGGGGTAAACCCGCAATTTATGTAAACAACAATGGCGTATGGAAATGTTAACCATAGTGCTCCTTTCTCCGAGTTAAACATTTACTATGCAGTTTTCATTGCGCCCATATAGAGGCGCGAATTCCCACACGTCCGACAAGATGATTCTCCACGCCAAGTCTGTTTTCCTTCTCCCGTTTTCTGTTTCTATCCCAAATGTTGCCTTTCCCCTTGGGACTAGACAGAAAACATTCCATCCTCACCCAACTATGGCTACCTGACATGAAGGGAGACTCTGTCCAAGAACCCTGTATGTCTTTAAAAACTTCCGTTTCACTTTCACTAAGTTTACTAAAGCTACTATAAGCACCGGAAAACTAGAAAATCGCGGCAAATCAGAAAAATAGGCAAAAGCCGTCGCACCTCACAGTGTAAATTACTGGAGTATAAACGACGATCCACTTTGTGCGCACATAATTCAACTAGATATAAGTGAAAAAGCGGTGAATTGCCACATTTTTCTCTTCTTTAATTGGAATTTGTGTTTTCTTATGTGGGTAGGAAAACTCCATACATACAACATACTAGCAAATACACTGCTTTAGAATAATAAAATTGCTTTGGTGATGTTTTAGACAGTGAAAATGCAACAATGTTACACAAAAAATACTGTTTACTTTCTGAGAGGCGAATCTACATGCATATTTGTGTAAGCAGAATGTTACACACAATATATGTGATGGTTCGTTATGTGAAGCCATTTCCATCGTCAAAAGTAAAGGAAGGTTTTTATGTTGAATCGAATAGAATAATAGTGAAATAAAACGCGAAAGATCTCTTAAAACAAATTAGGAGCATGCTCTTACAATGTTTAGGATAAGGATTATTGAGAACAGGGCCTCAACCACTGAACCGCAACACTGTCCTTAGGTCTTGTGATCCTTTATGACTTACGTGACCCCTGGGAGGGAGGAATGAGAAGAGAGACCCAAAAGGCAGCCAGATCCGGATGATGATAGGCGCAAACGTTTCCAGATATAATGCATCCGGAGCCACCCGACGCACTGACACAGGCCTCTGAGCCTCCTGCGGCACTGAGGGGGAGCACCCAATCCGAAGGATTCCGCAGGCAGGCTTGCCTATCATTTTAGTGGCTGTATCATTTGTGTCCGTGCTAGATTATCAGGAGACAGGAAGCACAAGTTGCCATGCATTCACTGCAGACCATATGTTTTGTCGATTACGGTTATCAAATCTAGGAATAAACACCCTATCAACAATCAAACATATTGATAAGGACATTTATAAACTTGTTCATGATTTTCCTAAAAGAGAAAATATATTGCGTTAAATTCAGTGTTCTTAGAACAACGTTGAGTACCCAAGTAATAGTTCATTCTGTATTCCTGTGTTACGAGTCCACTTTGATGGAAAACATGTTCACAAAAACGATTTGCATTTAGTAAGCTTGGGAACAGAAGTCCTTTTTGCCGCCTTTAACATTTAAAGTTATATCGGCGGCTTTTCACCTTTGAAATACTTGTTCATCAGCAATAATGTCATTCGCTTAAAGTGGTGTTAATATTTTGGTTGGCGTTATTTTTATTACTCAAATTCAAATATTGTATATTCGCACTGTAGTAAATATACCTATATGCATGTGAATGTGCAATGTGAATTTCCGTTTCCACTATCGCTGAGGGAAGTTCATCGGCAGTATGAAAAGGATGGTGACAAAATTAAGATATAGGATGGATAGGGTAGGTCGGAGGGGACTCGGCACCACCTGAGGTTGTTTTATCTACGCCGCACGAGGGGGCGCCACGGAGGGAGGGATGAGGTGAGAGGATGCACTGGGCGGCCGGAACCAGGAGCAACGGCATGACAATGGTAGGATCCCTACAGTTTTCAGATTGAAGCACCCCGATAGTCGGACAGGCAGACCGGGGCCCCCGCCCTATATAGGGTCCAACGCCCCGCCAGGAGCGATCCTCATCTCAGCAACTAGCCGTAGTCGGAGACGGAGATAGTTACTTTGAGCAGCCGTTTTATCTGCAACACCGTATTGGGCACAATCACCGACACTTTCAACCCTGAAAGAAACCAACGGGATGAAGGATGTGACAATCGAAATGACGTGGAGGGACGGTAAATTCGGGAGATGAAACAAACTTACCCAGCGTTCGCCTGGCGATCCGGGGAAACCCAGAAAGCCCGTGGGAAGCGAACCCGCGACCTCCCAAATACCGGCCACAAACGAAACCGCCTGAGACGTCTCACTCGGTAAGATATAGGATGGGACAGGATACGCTTTAAGCTTGTGTGAAGGTGACAACTAAAGGAGACAAGGAACCCATTGACATATCATTGGTGATGTCATTCATAGATATGTCGAAAAAGGGCTTCACATAATAGTTCACTGCAAAAGATAAGATATTGCATCCAATATTTCTATTTTGTTCATTTTGTTCAGTTGCACGTTTAGTAATTAATGTATATTATTTATAATATAAATTTAATTTGTGTTAATTATGCAATTATAGTTATCTGTGACTAATGTATACCTAAAACTTATTTAATTTACGTATCAGAGATATTAGCAATGTATGTGTTATTTAGTGGTGCCAAAATTTGAAGCGCATGACAGCCTCTCTTCCCTATGCAGTTTGATGTTTCCCCTTCAAGAAAGACGACCGTATTTCTCACTGCTACAAACTAACATTATAGCTGTATGTAAATTAATTGCTTCCTCCACACTAGTAGTATTGGAAAGGTAGAGTCAGGCCGACAAATTCAATGTCATATTGGTACCACGGATAAAGTCTTGTTCTACACTTTAAGATATGTGATCTCAAAATAATTTGACATCTTCTTCTTGTTTACCAGGAAAACCATGAGTCAGTTGGGGAATTTAAAGCCGTATTAGCATGATGCCGTGGTAATTCAGTGTTTAGAGGAACTGGACGGTGAACAAGAGAACCGTGGTTCACATCCCGGTTATAAGAATGAATTTCTCAGTCTTCACTTATAAATGTAAGTTATAAGAAGAGCTCGATCCAGCGTCACAAAATTGCCCGATTGAGTTTCGGTGCGCACAGAGTATAACTATGTGATGGAGTGGGCGTGCCGTTTGGAAACGTGCTGCACTATCTAACATTTCTCACTGCCTGGCCTCGTTCAAGTCCTGCTAGTAGACACACTAGTGAACACTGAAACAGAGTGCAGATTGAAAAAAAAATTGAAAATACGAAAGGGTAGGCGTTCGACACTGAAGAAACTTGTCGATGATTCAAACATATTTTGAGTGACAGGAGGAGAACCTTTTCTTGCTATACAGTAAAGCTGCATCTTGTAATTCACTGTAATGAATTCTAAGTGAGTTTAATTAATTTAATTTATGTTCATTGTCTTCACAAAGCTCTGCACATTATTATCCTGATTTTTTTGTAACAAGATTTATACTTCTATTTGTAAAGGTACAAGACGCTTTTATTTATAAATCATATTATGAAATATTTGTTTTATTGGGTTACTTTATGAATTAGAACGATGCATATAATGTTAATACGTGTAATGATCAAGTTTTGGCACAGGTTATACCTCAACGTGTGCATGCTTACGCTACAAACCCCTCCCCGCTCTTTGTACCGCTGACTGTTCTGTTTGTTCATAGCTGTCTGCATCTCAGAACCCAAAACCGGGCTCTAGTTATAAGTAAAAGCAAACTTTGTGAAGTCCTGTTTTGGATTTTGATCACGTGTAATAATAATTATAAAGGAATAGTGTATATGAAACATTGAAGACCACGAAACTTCCTTAAGACAATCTACCAGTAAAGTTTGAAAAATCTGCAGTATGTAAAATACCTTGTTGACATTTATACTAGTTTTAAACAGAGTAGAAGTGATATTTTCATCATGTTTCAAAGTTATAGTTTTTATGATAGTTTAAATAAAGCATGTCCGCTGTCTAAATTCATTGTTGGAATGAAAATTCTTCACAGGTGCATTTTTAAGAATATTTATATCAAAATTTGAAGGTTTATATTAAATGAGTTTGAAAATAAATCTAGACGTCGGATTTGTAATGTTGTGCTACATATATTCTAAAAAGTTATAGTTTTTTTGTACTTTTTATATGTATTATTTTATTTCCTCAAATTTGAGCATTGTTTCGAGAAAGTATATGACCATTTTCTTCAATGCTCCTTTTAGAGACACTTTGAAAGAAATTAATTAAAAACTGCATCATGTAGAGCATGTTGACAAATGAAGCTTGCGAAAAAACTAGGTTTTAAATAAATGTAAATGGCGTGTAATTTATGGATTCTCTTCAACTACTGTAATTCTCAGCATCCCATTCTATATTGGGCGTGATAGACCGTTTAATTTTACTCAGAGGCCTCTCTATCATGAGGTTATTTTACGTGCCGTAAATCTACGACACGGGACCAACGCCTTTACTTTGCTTCCGAAGGAAGCCATGCTAAGGATTTTTACGCCCGAAAAAAAGCCATCGTCTTCCGCCGGGTTTGAACCCGCAACCTTGGGTATATGCAGTTAGCATGGAGGGCGACAAGGTTTCACGTTCGGTCTACCTATTAATACACATACGTGTATGTATGCCTTCATTTAATTGGCAGTTTAATGCCCCAAGTGAGAAAGCGGTATACTTTCTCCAAGTTCAGAATTGATATTATGTTTTAACTTTACAAAACTGTTGGTCAGATTTCTCTGATGCATCACCTTAAGCTCAGAACTCAACGATTTCCTGTGAATATCTCCAGTGAGGTGTGACATTTTAATTTCTTCTTAATCTACTTATTTCTACTCGCCTTAATTTCTAGATCATATCGCGACGGAACTGTTCTATAAGACACCTCGTTGACGGTATGTGATGGACAGTAGCCTTTCAGAACTATCGCCCTACCATATCACTTTAGCTTTCTGCTAAACAGAGGATGATGGGGTGCCACAGTCTTGCTGCTTTCAAATCCGTAGTCTTATGGTGCCCTTCGTAGGCAAATGGCACATACAGTCAGACATCATCACTCTATTTTAGCTGCTCCATCATCCAGGGTCAGATGACAGAGTTCAGCCAGCCCTTTCTAGGCCACATTCCCACAACTATACACTTTGTTCTGCGACAAGCAGGTGGTGTTAGGGCACATTCAGTCTAGCTGTTTTAACTGTTTCTGGATAGATGGCAGCGCAGTTGCTATTATTATCTGTTTTAATTTTAATACTTTTAGACTAAAAGTGGAACATTTGGTGGTATTCCCTGTATTAAATATTCAATCCAGAATTCACCTAGGTGACTGAGGGAAACCAGGGGAAAAAAGACCCAGCCTGATTGATCGGTCTACGGGATTTGAACCCGAGGCTTCCCGAATGCCGGCCACAGACGTTTTCACCTGAGCCATCCCTCGAGACGCTTTTAATTGTTATCTCGACTTAACAAGAAGTGACAGGATTTATATAGCCTACTTTGAATTTAAGGGGTAGATTTTGAAGCAAAAACATTTCTGAAAATCGAAAAAATTAAGGTTTGCGTTATAATTAAGGTCCAGAATGAATGCATTTTGTTTTGTTTCACTATCTTTTAAACTGAGAGAAAACCTACGCACAGATATATTGAAACAAGCGAGAGAAAATACATGATCGAAAACCTGGTCAGTTGATTGCACAGTTCCCATTTTACAAGCACGTATTGCCATGCTTTGTGTCTGGAACGTTGCGGCTTCTCTGGTCAACAGGGCAGAGTGTCATTCTTTGTTCTTCAAAGCGTATAACATTTCCAGTAGAGTTTACACAGGACTATTGACAAGTATGCTAATTTGTAACAATGAAGTGTTATTGCTGTTATTTTTTGCCGTGGTGGTGGTGGCGTGGCTGTTGTGGTTGTTTGGCTTGTGGTGACGATAGTGGTAGTAGCAATTTTAGGAGCAGCAGTATCGTAATGCAATAGTAAATGTTGGGAAAACATGGTTAAATAACGTACGTCGCCATTGGCATGATAATTAATAAGCTAGAAGGTACATCGGGCATTATGCTTTTTCTGTGTCTTGTACAGTATTTGCGTCACACAAAGTTGTATTATTACATGAGTTATTAAGCAAATCATTATGGTTTCATAGTGCGGCTAAAATATTTAGCAAATAATAATACTTAAATCCTGTTTAAACGTTATCTGAGGTATATGATCCTTCTTGCAATTGGCAACTTCAATGAAAGCAATTGCAATTTAGCGAGATGGTAACAAAATAACAATATACATAAAATTGCTCCTTTTGTAAAAGACAAGAAAAGCCCTACTGATATAATTTGCATACCATGCACTGCTACGGATCGATATAATTATCTCGCGGAATCATACTACTAGTTTTAATGGCCAGTACACTTGTCTTTTTCGTAGTCGTCAGTTTGTTTCGGGTTAGTGTTTTCTTCGTTTGTAGCATCTGTGTGGTCTAAGATGTACTGGATGTCCTGTAGATGATCCTTCGTTCAAAGCTTTGGCTATTTTTGGCTCTTATTTTTAATACGAATGCATTTTTGATTTCTATGTTTACATTCATAAGACACGCATGTTTATAATAATGATTTATACACACATATTCTTGTTTCGTTAACATTATTTTTGTGGCCCACGGCCTGTCGGACTGCAGATTCAGTCATATTAACATTCAACAGAGCCAACATGTGTAGCGACAAATATAAACGACACAAACGGTGTAGGTATGTGGGCAGAAATCGCGCGGAAAGCATTGGGAAACAGTGCATAAGGTCGAAAAGTCGGAATTACTGCACAGGCCTTCGGGGATGCGCTGAAAGATTCAAGTACTGTATAGTTGTGGAGAGTAATTAAAACAAATAACGAGCAAATAACCAACATTAGTTGAAGTTCTGGTGTTTAAGGAAAGTTGGCACTATTCAACTTAGAAAATCTCCTCTCTGTACGCTTATGGTTTATTAAAACTCAAAAAGTAAAAGAAATGCATACAAAATAAGCCGTGCAATTAATATTTTGAGTTCCACGATAATTAATTAAGGTGAATACGTACAGATACGAATAGATAGCATAATCGCGGTGATTATGCTATCTAATTTGTAGGTATATTTTAATATGAGACATCCTGGAGACGGGAACACATGAAGGCGGATGAATGCAGATTGCGCAGCCGCAGCATTGCTCTGAATCGCGTGACCTGCTAGTACATAGTGAGCGAGAATGAAACACAAAGTAAATATCTCTGTCTTTGTTTCTCGCTCTCTCTCTCTCTCTCTCTCTCTCTCTCTCTCTCTCTCTCTCTTATTAGCTTCCTCTGTTCTCGTGTATGCTCCCGACTATAGTTTCCTTGAAAATACAACATTCCTATATCAGATAATCCAAAATACTTTCAAAAAAGCAAAGTTGCAGCCTAAGTACTTACAATTGGTGTATAAAAGTTTGGAAGGGTTCAACACGTAAATGTAGGTCAGTACGGTAAATAATTTCTAATAAGTGCTGTGAAAGGGTTGAATGCTGAATGTATTCTCTCAAACATTGTTTGTGTCATTATTTGTTTTAATAGTCTTTTTCGAGTACATTCGGCAGCTTCCCGACCAGCTTAGCCAATTTTCAATACTGCTTTGATTGGAATGGAAGCTGTGCTGCTGTATTTGCTGTGCCGTGCTCGTATAGTTGTGCACGTATATCGTATTTGCATCCAACACAGCTAACATGCAGTAACCTTCTTTGAATTTTCAATGCATTGTACATTTTGGAATAAAGGAATGGGCTGTTTGAAATTTGTCTCAGTGCAGGACACTGCGGACGCTCAAATATCGAGATACTGCTAAAGATGACACAACTTCGCTATCGAAATCGCCACTGTTATGATTGCAATTGAAAGTTATTCTAAAGAAATTGACTGCACCTCTACATGAAGAAGTAAATACGCAACTTTTGTTACTGAATACATGCAATCTGCAAACCTTGACATGCGCATTAGTTGCAATTAGTTTATGAAGTTGTTTTATCCCACTAAATTTGGCAAACATGGAGTGCAGATTGGATGATGATCTTAAGTGCTCTTTCACTTTTCGTTTGTCATGATTACACATCTTTCTTTTAACATCTCAGGGCGTGCACCGCCTCTCAGGGTGTACACTCAAATTAAAACAACATTAAAGCTAATATTAACGTAACTTCTGTTGGGAAATCTACGGGAGTAATCCAGTAATTAATGGCCTAGGGTTTTAAAGTACCAGAGACTTTATTGTTAAAACAGCGTGTCACTTACAAATTGAAGCGTACTTTATTTTTTCGCATAATCACCTCTCTAATTCAAGTATTTTCCATGTCTGTCCTCGAGCCTTCGAATTTCTGTGTTTGATCGATTGCCGCTAGTTTATTAATACAGGAGATTTGAACACAATTTCACCTAGCAAGGAACAAGAAATACTTGTGTTTGTTTGTCACAATTGTATTGTTTAGCTGATTCTTCAAATCCTCTGTGATAGGTGATGGATGTTTGCGTCGGGTTTATGATGCGGATCTGTCCATCCATAATTAAATCTTTCACGCCACTTTCTCACATGTCCTTCATTCCTTACTGTATCATCATACACTTACGTTAATTGACGGTAAATGTCTGAAGTTTTAAATATCCGAGTATTCAAAAGCCTAACAGATGACGAGACTTTGTGTGACCCAGTTCACTTTTAACAATATGAATTCAAAGTGACAACTCCCTCCCACAACAGTGAGAAAAGATGTCAAGGAAACCAGTCGACCTTGGATTTAAGCACAAGACCGGTCTGTGCAACGAGAATTCGCAAATGTTGAAACCATTTGTATCACCCA
Organism: Hymenopus coronatus; assembly: GCA_030762935.1. Classification (NCBI taxonomy): domain Eukaryota; kingdom Metazoa; phylum Arthropoda; class Insecta; order Mantodea; family Hymenopodidae; genus Hymenopus; species Hymenopus coronatus. The sequence goes on along the minus strand of CM060900.1, from coordinate 371,065,943 downwards.
CAACAGGTTTGTGAATATGAATGCTGTATTTAATAACACTGAGAGGCAATAGGATATTTAAGAAAAGTGGTCAAGATATTAAGAGCATATACCTTTGTTCGCTTCTGTTATGAAGACAAATTGAATATTCCAGTTAATATGTATGTATGTATAATTTCTGTGTGTGTTTTAAATCAGGTAAGTTATAACGAAACCGTGCAAGAAATGGGTGGAATGGTTCCACTTGTTTTTATCGGGCCAAACATTAGTTGTTTTGCTCTGAAACAATCCACTGTACTGTTATTCAAGAAAAGAAAGAAGAAGGGAGAAAAACCACTCACAGGTATGCGACTTTAAACTATACACGTTGTAAAATACAGACAAACCCTAAAACACCCTAAGAGGATTCGTAAGCTAAACATTAAACGCGCATATCTGTCTCAACAGGCTATTCCGAGGCAAAGTACTGAGAACACTGACGAAATCATGCACAGAGCGTCCTAAAACAGCTCCAAAAGTCGACCCATTCGCTTATTCATCAAATATATGATTACACATACTCTATATCAATTTTAGTGTCAGACAGGGTAACGTTTGCTCCGCATGCTTATAAAATAAGATTAGCTACGCCTACCAAGACATAATTACCACTGTTTAATGACATTTACAACTTGACAAGACCATGTCCTCATATGCACGGCTATTATTAAAGATTTCAATAGGACAGTTGGGGCTTATTCGTCTCCAAATTTTGAAACAATCGTTTCACATACGCAGACTTTTGGAGTTATACCAGGAGGCCCAACTGCTCCGTATTTGAAGTGTGCAGATATCCCTTAGTGCGTTAAACGAGTTGTAGATCTCAACAGGCTAAGCTGAAACACATAAATGGGGAACTTGCTGAGCAGCCTTTATTTTACCCCTCTTGCTTATCAGCGGAGGCGGTGAGATGCGACTACTCACTGCTAGGAGTAAAAGGAAGGTCACCAAGTCAGTTCCCCATTGGCCGCCTTTAACTTGAGTTTTGCAATTCCACCTGTTAGTTACTAATGTTCTGAGTTCTGGTGTAGTGGGTTGAGTGTGATTTGGTGGTTCCCAGTCACGAAATAGGCATGTATTCGATACCATCTATGGGAATTCGGATTTTTCGACCTATATATATATATATAGAGCCAGGTTCATGTATTTCTGCTGTTACTGTAGTCTGCGATTTGCAGATCACGAAGACAATTATTAATACTGCTATTTTCGTTATTATTATTATTAGTATTATTATTGTTGTTGTTGTTGTTGTAGAACATATGAGCATTTTTACATCAGATGTGCAACTATCAGATGCGTGATACGTCCCAAAGCAAAGTTGCTGGCTTACAGTCGTTCGAGAGGGGACAAGAGCGCTCCTGAGACAGAGAGAGAGTCGATGTTCATAAAGTAGGTGTGTGTAACTTTAAAATCTCACATGATCTGAGTAACGACTCCTATGCGCGTGTGCATTTGAGATCGATTGACCTAGGCCACAAAGGCTGACGTGCTACAGATACAAATATAGATATTGCCAGTAAGTGTAATAATTGAAATAAAATATTCTGACTCTACTTCCATTTATTCCGCGAGATATATGGTGTTCAATAATTTGATTCGTGGTTACTATGATATTTAGGGCTGCAATGAACATTAAGTTTTTCAAAGAACCAAATTTATAGTTGTTTCATTCAGGTACGTATTACGCATTTCTGTAAATTTATGGAGCTAAATGTTTCACTTGTTTGAGTAAGTTTTGTACAGAGGTTACCTCTTCGGTTCTTGCAAATGGTCCACATAGTTTTTAGTAAACCTTGAAATTTGTTTTTCTTCAAATAGTCTGAAAATTATAGTTGCATTCAGAGATGCCAAACCTTCAAGTTCACAAAAATTTTCAGATATATTTTAATACTTGGATGAATAGTAATGTAGAAAAAAATTACCAGTCTACCGATAACCATTTTCGATTTATATATCCGATTGATAATATGACTTATCCAATAACTGCAGTGAGTGGTGTGATAAATTTAGTCCAATGATTACAGAAACGTGTCTGTGTGCTTTTTAAAATACAAAACTCTACAACATCTAACTTTAAAATCGTAGCAATAGTAACAACCTGTACATCTATAAAGGCAGTTTCTTATGTTTTTAAAATGTGCTTTAAGTTTTGTTTTCCGTAGAAAATAGCTAAAAGTTATTGCAATGCTGAATGTTTGATTAATAACGGCTAATTAGATTTATACAATCGTTAGGCTGCAATGAATATTTCGGTGATGTAATCATTTTAGTTTAAAATTATGATTTCCTATGAATACTATTAAATAAATGTATCATTTATCACTTCTGCAACCTCTGAATATATATAAATCTTCTCTTTCTTAATGTGTCGTAATTAAAACCTTATTTTTCATTATGATTCACAATCTGTCGGTAAGCAATCGTTATCACATCTATGAAATGAATTCACCCATTACATGTGTACATGCAATATACTATGAGATTACGAATTTAACCACTCAAGGAATTTCAAAAATTTTCGCCTCATTAAAGTAATACGTTAGTCCTATGACCATACCTTCAATCATTACTTCCACTCATTTCAACCAAACTACTATGAGCTATAAAACTATCAGGACGAAACTTTACTTACGTATAAAACACTTAAGCCCACTTTCTTACAAATTAGGTTTTAATACTTGTATATAAATATGTACATAAATGGAACGCGTGGAATTATTTCTGTATACCATCCCGAGAGAGATTCGCTTTTCTATAACGAAATAAACTAGGAAGTTGTTTAAATGTGCGCTCATGCTATATCTGGAGATGAACACAGCATCAGGGACCAGAAGCAAGAGCACATTTAATATAAAGCACGAGATGAAACATTCTCGTACAAGAATACAGCTTCCTGTCGTACATTTAAAGGTAAATATAGTATCCTCCATCATTGTCAGAAATAATTATAGGAGAACAGGGCAAAGTAGAAAACTCGGAGAAGGCCAAAAATAACTTCTGTTAAACATCCTTGCCTGATATAATTTATTCATGACATCAATCTGCACTGGAATACGCTTGCGGCGGTTGACACTATTGGAGTTCCTTTTACAAAGATGCCGAAGAAGTAGTGAAAAGAACCCAAAACGATAATTAACGACACACTGCAATTCCAATCAAATTACTAAATACTTTGAAGCTCTGTCGGCACAAACAGACACTTATACTATTCTAAAGTTATCTTCTAGATATTTTGAACATTGCACTGTCGGTTGAGCGCTTATTCAAAATTAAACAAACATTCTGTTATACTAATGCGTTTAAAATGCAGCACAGAAGTACATATAGATGATGTGACGATTGATATAATGTTAAAAAAAAGAATATTTTTCCTCGACATCAGAACAAGAGGTATACACAAAGAATATTGATCGTGTCTAAAAGTTCTTGCTTTGTTGAGTCGTTCTTAATTTTACAACTTATTTATTCAGGATAGGTTAACTTAGATAAAGTTAGATCACGTTATGTGAAGTGGGGTTACATTAGATGAGTTAGGTTAGGTGAGATGAGCTAAAGTTAGGTTTGGTTGTGGTTGTTAGATAGGCGAGGTTACGTGAAATAAGTTGAGGTGCAGTGAGGTAAGGCTTGGTCTGTTAACTTTGGGTGAGATTAAGTTAAAATGAGGTGAAGCATGATGAGCTGAGTTAAGTGAAATTAGATTAGGTTAGGTGAGGATATGTTAAATCAGGCGAGGCAAGGTGAAGTGAGATTGGGATAGGTAGATGAGGTTAGGTGATTGTCATTTAGTAACGACATAGCGAAATGGTGTTATGAAGTATCTTCGGCTACAGTAACGCGCTCCTAAATTTATACATTCTCGTCGTGGAGTGAATTAACTGCTAATTTTTAAATCCGTCGTAGTTTTCACGCTATATCAGCTGAAAATTACCTCCAAGCTTGAACAATAGACATAACGCAGACGCTTTAATTAGGGCCTAGTCACATTTTTCTGTTGTTTTGGGAAGCTTAAACCAGGACTGACAAATTCGTTTCAACGTTGAAGCTGTTCACATGTACTCTCTAAAGTTTTTTGATGTATTGTATTTTCGTAATCGCGCTTTTTGTTATATATCAGGTAAAAACTGTTGCATTATTTTTTGCTGTAGTTAATAACAGAGAGGGCATACTCATTTTTCCTATATAGCAATAGCCACCTAACAACAAAAGCAAGTTAACTTTTGGCCGCGGAGTATATTTTGAATACATAAAATTTTTTCAGCAAACTTTAGTTTCATTTAGTACATTATACTTCATGTACATATAAATAATCAAAAGATTTATTTTAAACATGAAAATGAAAATTGAGTGTAGCCTAATATTTTCGCTGCCTAATGCTAAATTTACTCTCAGTAGCTTTGACTGTGGTTTCTTAATAAGCATTAAATATAGTACTTAAGAGAAAAACGAGAAACTATGTAGAGAGTAGATAATGTGGGGACTATGAATGTATTCTACAATAGAAATACGGCCACTGCGCAAATTTGAGTAGAAATGTAAAAGAGGAACAGAGTCAATCATGCATCAAAATAGTGATACTGATAAGGATGATGATAATAATCATCATAATAACAGCATTAACAATTATTATAATAACAAAAATAATAATATATTGACAAGTGCCTATTACAAACATTTATGCCAAATCGTTCTCGTCTATTCAAGTCTTCTTGAAGGACCTTTTAAACGATTTTTAACTATTATTATGATCCTCAGGAATGAAATAACAAAGAATAATAATATTTAGATGTAATTTTATGTAATTTTAGCATGTTTGGTATTTACATTTCTTGCTATAAAACACAGCGGTTTATTAAATTATAGGAAATTGTCAGAAGAAAGTGTTTTGACTAGCGTTCTTCATCGCGTGTTATAAAAACGTAGCGCTTAAAATTTCAAGTCCTACATTTTGGAACCAATATCAAAGTTTAGGAAAGATCTGTGTATCTAATTTGTACTATCATACAAGACTTGAAGTTTGTACCAGAAACGGTATCGTGACACATAACGTTTTATACTGTTACTTGTGAAAACCATGATGATTTTTTATTTCATTGTTTAGTTACATTTTGTATTGCAAGTAGGGACCAATAATCTGAATGACATTTCAATCTAAAAACTAACACTATATTACTTTTAAAAAGTATAAATGCAGATATTTGAAAGAAGCAGTATTTGCTTCTTTTTATGCCTAATACTGACTCGCAAATCGAATGCTTTCAACTAGTTTAACATATAGATCCAGAGCTCGATTCTTGTCGACCGCTCTCTGACCTTTGGATGTTCCTGGTTTTCCTTGGCCAGTTGACGAATGCCCGGATTCACTGAGCTCTGAGTTACCCTTAGGATATGGGAAACCCTAGAAAAGACTTATATAGGCAAATCATCCCACCGAGATCCCAGTTACAGCTCTGTGAAATAAGGCAGACAATGCCCATTCTATGGAGTTTCTAACTGCATTATATGTGGGGAATGTACTTGGCGTATAGTAAACATTTCGGCTGTCGGACATGGAATTTCGTCGTCTGACAGGTGTTAGAATTGCCTATATATCTCAGCTGTTTTGGACCTACAAATATTGTCTGTCCATTTTTACCTAAAACGCCCCTAGCCTTACATTTTCAAATGTTGTCAGTGGTTAATGCAAATGCAAATAATTAAGCAGTGCTCTGGGTTTTGTCCTCCATTGTTTATATTTGAATCATCAAACCCGTATTTAAGATGCCTAGGCTGCCAAAACGTGTTCTTTGTATTTAAGTACTTGACACTGCATCATTATCTCTTAAAAGGTCTACAATATTTATTATTTCAGGCTACTTTCTTTTTCACAATTTGGTATTTCATCTGTTCTGCTTTTATCGCTTGTGTTTATTTGAATACCGTCCAGTACAGTAAAAAGATCAGGAAAAAGGCATAAACTCAAATTTAAACTCCAAACACCTAAGACTATAAAATGCATATTACTTACATGAATAATTAAAGAATAATATGAAATAAAATTATTCTATTATTCTTTGACAATTTGATCAAATTGGTAATATTTTATTCCCGTATTAGCTAATTTTTCACCATTTTTTTTTTATTGCATACACACAGTGCAAAGTCAAAACACATATGATTTTATGATTTATCGGTGGGAAACTTTTACCTCCCAGAAGAATCATACCTTAAGAATTTCATTCAATTCTCTCTTTTTTGGTTACCCTCCTAGTATGTAGCACTTACAAGCCAGCGCTTGGTGTCAGATGCCTGTTGAGAAGCAGAGATTTTGGATGTGAGAGAAGGCAGGAAGGGTGATCAGCCAGATCTCTCATATGAATGTGAAGAATGTGAATGATATAAGATGACAGTAAAGAAAGATTATCATGGAGCTATTGGTGAAATGAATGGTGGGGGAAACGGAGAACCTGCAGTAAGCCCGCGCAGACGCCGCTTCGTTCACCGCAAATCTTGCATGCGAACCGCTGGAATTGAACTCGGACTGCCTTGTGAAAGATGAACGGTCTAACCACTCGGACACTTCGTCGCCTGTAGATATTTCCATCGATTAAACAGCTTAATTTTCTCCATTAGTGCAATTATTATTGTTTATGTTTGGAAGGAGTATGTGAAAACAAAAGTTCCATTTTAACATGCTAATGCAGTTAAGCGTTTATTACTCTTTTTGTCGTTCTCTTTATTTCAGAATTTTATGTTCAAGTTTTTACATTGTTTTGGGGTGAAACAAGTGATAAAGCCAAAGTTAATATCTACCCTAACGCCCTAACTGAATTGGTGTGAGTTTTACAACGCTTTTCTCAATAAATGTCGTCAATTTGATTTTAAAGTGCAGTTTTATGCATGTTTTATCAGTTGAGTAAAGTGTATATCAAACATGTGTGCATGAAATATTAAAATTACAAAGTGCTACCCTCCAGCAATAATATCAGCAGATACAAATTTGGTAGAGTTCATTATGGTAAATTGAGATAATAGCTGAGTAATAAGGGCAGAGCGGTTTCGGATATCGTGGCCTGGTGAGCAGTCAATAAATGAACAGCATGTGGCTAATTTGTAATCTGTGTTAATTAGCTAAATAAACTCGCAAGCGTCTGTTTATTTCCAATAACTGTGATCGTCCAGTTAGAGTGTAGTTAATTTACTAATTTACTTAGGACTTAATTATATGAACTATTTATCGTAGTAATTTAAGGGAGCGACATTATTACAAACGCATTTATTGGAAGTAATTTTAATACTTATGTTTCTTATTATTACACTTTATATTAATTTTACGTATTAAAATATGGGCACTGAGCACCTGGTGGATAGCAACAGGAACCACAAATAAATGTAGGCTTTTTAGTAACATGCACTTCGACAAATAATGCAATTATTTCATTAATCGTTTCAAATCACATCCATAGTAAGCATTACTTTCTTTACAAATGTATTCGGTTTTAGTAATTAATTGCACGTTTTGTTTATTGTCGCTTCTTTGGTATTCAAGGTTTTTATTATAAATTTATAGTTTTGAAAGCAATTAATATATTTATACACTTTTATATTTTTTCAGAGTCTCTCATGCATTTAGATTTTTGCAAAACATCTATCCAGTTGCATTAGAAGACAGAGATTGACTTCAAACAATAGTCCAAACTTCACTGTGAAAACAACTCATTATATTCAATAATTTGTATAAAATGTCTTTGTCTAATATCTATGAAAGTTCATGAGTTGTCACTGCTGTAAAAGGTAAGCGCGAATTTTCATACTACGTTTTGAAAATGAGGATAAAGAAACGTCAATTTTCCATTTCATCGCCTATACATAGTATGAAACTTTCATGGAATTCTGATTTACTAAATTAGCATTTCTTTCAAGGGTGAGACTGCTCTATTCGTTTTAATTGATTATGTTTTGCACATGCGAAAATATTTAGGAGTCTAATAATTACTGAGGAATTTTATCAAAAATGTGAAAGTTAATTTCGCGGAAATGAAGATAACAAGAATTCCGATCCATTTACTGAATATTAAATCTTTCGCCACTATATAAAATTTGGGACCTTCAGAATTTTACATTCATATGGTTATGATATAATTAGATACAGTTAGTACTGACCTACGCTTAATAGGTTATACAACGGTGAGGGAAACCTTGCGCACTCCAAACTACATAGATCTATTGTGGCTAACATCACCCAAGATGATGGGACGAAGTGAAGGAATTACAAGAGGCTACAGGTGGCAGGCAGGCAGTTCACAGAAACGTGCAGAAGTCCGTAAAATTCCCAGCTTCAAAGACCGTTCAGATGCTGGGAGGTGCGCAAAGAAGGCGAAAAATACCCTTTCGACCAAGCAGCTAACTAGTGTCTACGTGAGGTATCCCTTTTTGATCAAGCATCCGCGCCATATATCCGGGACCGCCGATGAAACCTCAAACATGAGAATGTAACAGATTGAAAGGGAGCCGATGGTAGATGAGAGCCATCCAGCATTCGCCTACCGACCAGTGAAAATCACGAAATCCCAAAGTCAAAGTGGGTGGTCATCGGGAATCAAGCCCAAGCCCTCCAGAATACAAGCCCACGCGTTACCACGGAGCCACCTCATTCGAATAAGCACAGCGACTTACATCAGTTCATTCACTGGCCAGTATCTTAACTAATAAAATAATTCTATAAAAATATTTATACTGTGTATAGCAAGTGTCACTTATTCACGATATTGTAACTATGGGATGAAAATATCAACTGAGATAATGATATAGGTAGGCACTTGCTGCATAGGAGGGAGTATATTGGTGTAAACCAGCTTTAAAACCCGTGACCAAGGGTTATTGCTTTCGTATAGAAGTGTTCCCGCTTTTCTGCTTACATTTGCAGGGTCCCAAATAATGGTAGAATTGAATGGTCTTTAAGGGGACAACGAAGTAATAGTGATTCTCTAAAGTATCAATGATTAGAGCTGTAATTTTTGTGCAGACATTACAATACCAAATCAACTACCAAGTTTAACTAAAACATATCCTTTTATTCTGGATATATTAATTTATTCCATTTAATTAGCTAAAATCAAAATCTATCTTCTACCACAGATGTTGAACTAATGCACCATTTTTTTTAAATACACTCCTTAATACCTTTGTAAAAATTATCTGGTTTAAATGTTCCTGTAGATGACATCTTTCTGTTTAAAAAGGTTTATATCACAAAGAAAAATTGCAAAAGAAAAAAAAAAACAGCGCATATTAATACTATTAATTTTTTAAAATTAATCTATGACCAATACCAAAATTTCAACGAGATATTTTATTTCAAGCATTCTGCAGTGCTTTGGAGAAAGCTGCCGTACTTCTATGTGCATTTCTGTAGGAGAAGATCGATTTTGAATATGAGAGAATAACAAAAAATTGAACTTTAAAAAAATTGATTTAAAACTTGTCTTAGGTTATTCATTCAGCCAGTGCAATGCTTTAAATATGTGTCTCAAAACATATATTAAAGCCACACTGGGAGAAATAAACGTTGCAAATATGTCCTTCAGAGTATGCTACATTTTTGCATTAAACATTTAAAAAATCGAAAAATTTTACCAATGGTGTTAAAGAAGCACTTCGGGGCCCCCTTAAGTCCTCGGAAAAAATCAAATGGTCCAAATATGAGAATAGATCGTGGTTTCATATACTATATGGCGGAGTTATTATGCAGCGTTTTCAAGGTAAAGACTGAGGCACCTGTGGCTAAGTATTATGAAATCATCTTCTATTTATGCAAGGTTGCTGACGGCCGCAGAAGATTTGGTTAGTTGCAGAATAAAGTCTAGCTCAGTCATAGATAACAGTTGATAGATTACGACATAGTATCTAAAACATATAGATGGAGAATACTTGAGAAGGGCAGTGAAGATAATTGTAGCACTCCTCTCCATCAGTGCTGAAGATCACAAAGGTGGGATTTACAATGCAGTACTCTTAGCACAGTTCGCCTTCAGACAATGGAAAAGTGGCAAAGTGGCAAAGTGATGGACGCATTGAGGTCATGCGGGCCCCAAGCAATAGAGTATTAATGCACTAAGTCGACACCTTCCTGACGTGAAGAAGCCCTTGTTACTCAATACTAAGGTTGTTACGTCTACACTGTCAACAATATAAGCGAAATATCACTCCTCTGCAAATATGTTAGGATATTGTCGCCTCAACTGCAAGTATATTGAGATCCCCTTTGTTTGGATTTAGGATGACAGGCCTAAGTAAAGAAAATGCGGGAATTCAAGAACACCCTTAAAACTTGATTACTAAAAGAAAGTTATGAACTACGATAGACTGGCATTTGCATATTTTTGTATCCTTTCCTACTCCTTGCTTCTGCTCCTAGTCAAAGAAGCTCATAATTGCTCACTTTCAGGGATAAAAGAAGTCTCCTTTATATGATGTAGAAAAAGTATATAGACAGTAACTTCATATCACCATAAGAGCCCTTCATACAATCATTCACAATATAGTACTTATAACATGATCACGCCAGGTTACTGAGGTGGAAACTATGCTATTCTTTTACAGATTTTAGGAAAGGCAAACACTATAAGTGAAATTATATGCGAAGTGATTCTCAGGAAACAATATTAGCGTACTGCGGGAAATATACAATAAAGTTGTGTTCTGCATAAAATGTGATGTCAAAACGGCATCGAAGAAACTGATAACTTGGAGGGAAGCAACATAGTGTTCCATTTTTTCACCTGTGCTTTCCAATTTGGTTGTGAATGATATACATAAGAATTACTAAATGCTGTTGAAGATGATGCGTCTATCGAAGACGGCATTCCCAATTACCACTCTGTTGTATACGAATAATCTAATTTAATGACCACATCAATTGCCGGTCTTTAAAACGAATTAATCTTTTACGATAATTTTATAAAGAAAAGAGAATGACAGTAACTGAAGTAAAAACCAAAACATTTAACTACAAAAATGAGCGATATATAACAGCTAGTAGATCTACACGTACGTAGAACATATTTCGGAGTATATATCTGGATGTCATATTACCTGTGAAAGGAAAGTGGAGAACCATAGACATCACAAAGCATAAACCTGTAGTAAACTTCCAAACTTACCAGGAAGGACAATGGAGATGGTAAACAAAACAATTTATCACATGGGGCAGAAATTTGGGGTGGGGATGGGAAAGTACTGACAAATTTAAGTAAATCCAAACCAACTTTCTAAACAAATTCAACAGGTGGGAGGGATACTGTGAATTGTGGAATTCTTAAACAATTTGGTTTTAAAATGAAAAAAAAAATTAAAAAATGTCTGATGTGTTCCATTCACATGACTTTCTCTACATCTTTGTAACAAATTATTGTTTATAAGCTTATTCTCCTATTTCATGCTAATCGAATAAACATTAGCAGAAACTACTTTATTAGTTAGTTCATTATAAGAAAAAGGGAAATGAGGAAATACACTAGGCTAAACAGACATTCAAATGTTTTAAAATGTGGTTGCTATAGGGTCGAAATCCGTTTCTTCTTTCAAGTTCCCGTATGAGATAAGTATAAGTACTTTAAAACTGAAACCAATAACAAGGAATATGTAAAAAACGGCCAACTCCACGAGAAAATGTATATGACATAAATTGTGCGTTTTAACGAGATTTAAATTTTTATGTAGTAAGTTTTTGTCTGTCTCCTACGGTTTACTAGCTATTTAAAATTCAGCAAATTCATCCAGAATAAACAGGTCTTCAGAAGCTATTCCCAGAAAATTCAAGATATACGTTTAATTTGTTTTGGAAAAGGCTTTAATATTTTAATCAAACTCGTTATAACCATTATTTTGAAAACGAAAATGTTTCCAAATAAAGTGTAGTTTGAAGTGGGGGGATTTTCTTGAAAATCATCGTATCGCATCCTTGGAAGATACCAAACTTAAATACCAAGTTTAGTATTTAAAGATCTTTTCGTCTTTAAACTATGCTGTCCACAGACAGACAGACAGACAGACGCACACGGACCTTTATCTAAAATGCTTTTTTTTTTTATTCAGGCGGTCCTAAAACATATATTTCCGGTGAAATCTCGAGATAGAATTTTTGCGTGGAATACGGTACTTCCTCCGTACACTACGTACATAGTACATGTAGAGAAAGTAACAAGAGCAGTTACATATTGGTTAAACATACTAACGGATACTCGCTTCGATGCGCGGTGTGTTTCAGGGAGTATGTATTGGAAGGATGGAATACGTGTTAGGTAATGAAATTGCGGAAGGGCCTAAAAGAAATTGCAAAGAGGTACACTTGGAGCGGCAAGGAATGTGGTAGATAATTCAGAGACGACTGCGTTAAGCTCTGCTGGGCTGGGAGAGAACATAGAAGCAGTTTAGCATGGTTAAGACCAGGGGCTGAAAAGGTAACAGGTTAATATTGGATACTCCGTGGTGAAGGGAAAGTATGTTCTGGCAGAGCACAGAGGAAAATATTTATTAAGAAAGAAATATATCCACCAATGTTTGTGGATTCCGATATGTGAATGAAGGCTTGTTTGAATATAATATAATATAATATTAAAATAACTAACATTTGGCAAGAAAGTTGGTTACTACTGATAACTGAAAAGGGAAAACAGGTAAAAGTGAATCACAGCACGGTATACATTCAATGTTAGGAATGTAATTTTATTTCATCTTCGTTCACTTTTACTTTCTCTACACGTACTATATACGTCCGTGGCCAAAATATAAGCCATGTCTAGAACACCAAATTCATCTGAGTTCTACACGGCACAGTGCCTTGTGTACACCATCCGCGATATAGTTGTGTAGCGGCACCAAAGAATTGTCACAGGTTCCAAATCTTAATATTATTAACCTATATGATCAATAATTATAATAAAATACATAACTTAAGCTTTTTCAGCAACAAATTATCAATATTAACTAAACATATTAACGATAAAAAGCATGATACAGTTTGTAGTGTACGGCATTACTAAACATGCCACCTTCCATCTGTGTTCACTGGAGCACTATGACAAAACGGAGGTTACTCTCTGGTGAGGGTGGCAGGTTCGCTTCTCGCAAGTAGCAAACATTTTCCCCCTTCTCTTAATGTTTTTGAATCTACATAGCGGTTATTTATTTTAGACATGCCTGTTTCAAACATGACATTCGGTACAGCTAATAATATGATAGTGATTATGATGCTTTTTAAGGATTTATTCTACCAAACAGCAATATGCTGCACACGAAAGCATGTGGTGCGCAGAACGGTGCGCTAACGCATCAGGCACAAACAGTTCTCTATCAATGAAAAACAATGGAATCTGTATGGAATGAAAAAATACTAAAAGTATTCTTAAGAAAAAAATGATTTGAACCACTTTAAAAATCTAATTTTGGGCAAATTGGATTTTTGGGGGTTAGGACATTTTTTTTCTTTTTAAATTCTCAATACACCCTTCATAAACCGAACCAACAGGAAAATGCGAATCGTAACTGGAATAACGTGATATTCTCAGACGAGGTGACATTTTCTTCCACACGTAAGGGAAAGGTGATTGGCTATTGTCCAAAGGGGTCCCGTTATGATGCAAAATACTTAGCTTCACAATATTCCATCATGGTCGCGTATCTGTATCGTTTTGGGGCTGGATAATAAGAGACGGTCTAGGTGTGCTGTGCTAGGTTGACGGTACACTGCAGAACACGGTAATACTCGATAATATTTTGATTCCCTTGAGAATGAGGTATCCTGTTGGAATTGTTGAATTTGTACAGGATAATCATCCTGTCCATACATCTCGAAAGGTTTCAAATTGGTTTTCAGAAAGGCAGGATATTAGAATGGTAGACTATGAGAACGTGTGGGTTGAGGTAAAAAGGGAGCTGTACTCCAGTTTACTTGTAGATGGGTGAAGGACAAAAGATGGCTTCTAGGCATAAATTCAAGAAGCCCGGAATCTTGTAGCTTCTCGTCCACTTTACTGCAGGTATTTAATTTTGTCTGTACCCCGAAGATTGAGGCCAGTTATACGAGCAGAGGGTTCATACGCCCAACATTAATTATGTTTATTCTTTGTGTTTTGGTTTAGAAGACAATAGTTTATTTTCACATTTTTTTTTTAGTTATTTAACACGAGTGTTGGTAGAATTATGTTTTTGTGTGCATAGATAGGCCAATAACTTCAAATTCCAAAATTATATTAATGCAACATTATGTTATACAAATTCAGTCATAAAATTAACAATCATAAAGAAAAGACTAGAAGTGCAAGCTTTGATCCCAGGAACTTATGAGTGGAAGCAAGGCCTTCTTAACCTCTAGGTCACCGGAACGTTTTTGTGACCTGTTTTCAGTATTCATAAGTTAAGCATTACGCTGTCAGTCACAGACCATTGTATAGTTTTTTCGTGTGCATGGTGAACACAGCCTTTATGACGATACATGAAGTTCTTCGATCGACACTTGGAATCTGACCACCACCACCACCACCACAACTTCTACTACTCGTAGTATTACTACTACTCCTACCACTACTACTATCACTACTACTATCACTACCACTTCTACTACTACTATCACTACTACTACTATCACTACTACTACTATCACTACTACTATCACTACCACTACTACTATCACTACTACTACTACTACTACAATTACTACTACTACTACTTCTATTACTATTACTGCTGCGGTTGCTGCTACGACCATCATAAGGATTACAAGCAGTGGGGATTCCCAAACACAGGAACAAGGCAACGCACATTGAATCTAAGGTATCCGCATCTTACGCGACCCCAGGGTGAGCGTGATGAGGAAGAGACCGAAAGCACCACCAGATTGGTATGACGACGAGCGCAAGTATGGGCATGGTCCCTAAGGGTTACAGATGGAACTTCTCCGATGCCTCCCAGTTCCACTCACGTGCTCCGAGCCTCCGGTGGCTTCCCGAAGGGAAACCATGGGTCACGATTGAAGGTACCGAGACGAGTCAGCATAAACTAGTTACTGTGCGCAAGCCACCATCCAGTGGCA
This sequence comes from Hymenopus coronatus, assembly GCA_030762935.1. Taxonomy (NCBI): domain Eukaryota; kingdom Metazoa; phylum Arthropoda; class Insecta; order Mantodea; family Hymenopodidae; genus Hymenopus; species Hymenopus coronatus. The sequence goes on along the minus strand of CM060900.1, from coordinate 371,050,855 downwards.
ACCCAGAGACCATCGTCGCCTGGCCCAACAACCCCAAAAGAGATGATAACGAACTGATGGAAACAGGAAATGGTGGACAGGAAAATTCGGAGGATTATAAATAGCCTGCCCAAAAGTATCCAGATGACCAAGAGAAATCCCCAAAGCAAATCATAGGTCAGAAAGGCCAACCACAGCAACCCAACCCACGACCTCCCGAATGCGTGTCTCACACGTTACCGCGGCGCCATCGCTGTTACTACTATTGCTACTGCTGCTGCTGCCGCTGCAACTGCTCCTGCTGCTGCAGTGAATTCCGGGATACTTTATACACACGCGCGAGTGCGCGCGCGCGCGCGCACACACACACACACACACACACACGATGTCCCAGAATTCGACCGTAGAAATTAGCAGTATTGCAGAGGAATCCAAGATAAACATTTTGGATTGGAAACCTATGGGCTATGGATTATAAATTCATTACTACAATATAAACTGCATTTAGGGTTAGCACACCACTGATCAAACCGCAGTGGAAGTGGCGTGAACACCCGGATTTTGGAGAGCGTAGCCATATTGGCATTATTTACTGCTGTGGTAAACGTGTGGGCATCGGGCCATGATGTTGAGGGAGTTGAAGGTTCAAGTCTCAATGGATACCTTTATTTTTATGTTTCTTTGTATTTTATAATGAGTGCTTGCTGTTTTGCTGCGTTACGTAATAGGATGTATCCGTACTGACAAACAAAATAACTGTAATGTACGATTAGCATGTAGGTGCAACTGAGAACGTTTCATTAGCAATTGCGTTTAACACCTGAAGGGGTGCACTTCCCCATACCCCTCGAAGGAGTTTCTAAAATACAGCGTATGATACATCATTGTATTATGTTACAGTTTTAGAACCAGTTCACAATTTACAGAACAATGTTGTCATCATGTCAAATGAACAAATGAATTAAAAATGAAGTAAAGTGAAACAAATAAACCTACATAAAACTAATTAAGAACTGTGTGCTAGTCAGGAAATTACATTTAACTATTTCATCTCTATGTGAAAGACAAATAGAAACAGAGTTTGAGAAATATTACAATATTCTAAGCAAAAAATACAACAGGTCACCAGAGGAACTGCTCAATGCAATATACCTACAACATACAACCAAGAAATGAACCTCGCATCCCGTCAAAGATTCCAGGAGTGTTGTGAACCTCACCAAACCCAGCCTAAGTTAGTGTCAATAATTGTTCATCTGATTCAAAGGGCACCTAGTGAGCGAAGTTCTTAAGCATGCGCAATGGTACCACGTGACACCAAAAAGCACATCAGCTCAGAAGTTTTGCAGCTAGAATTAGCTTAGAGTGTTAGCCTGTGTGATATCCGTTTCGCACCTCGTTGAAACAATTTCTTTCCTTACACACAATTTGTACTTTTGCAATATGCACACAATGTTTAGCTATTCGTGGTTTTCACAGTAATCACGTGTAAGCATTAGAAAAGATTTTCAAAAGCAAATTCTTACAGGTGGTTAAAACGGCATATCTAGATACGAAAAATTCACATTACAGCTGTTCTAATCTGAGCAATAATCACGTTTTCTTTTATTCCACCCCAGAAACATAGTTCAGGTACTACGTTTCAGAGCACGCATTATTTAAATATTTTCAACAAACCTAATTGTTATATTGGATTTCTCTATGTATATTCTTGACAATTAGTGTACTTAATATTAAACGCTTCACAGTATTTTTAAAGTAATTTGTACTTGAGGATTTATCGTCTTGGCTTCAGAAATGTAAAACAAACGTATTAGTACTGCTCAAATTGTGTATCTCTTTGAGAAAAACAAGAAGATTAAAAAATCTAAAAAATAGAAATTTCAGAGATCGGTTCGAGCTTTGAATAGTGGGCTTGGATGACCAGCGCTTTACCAATTCACCCACCAGTGTGTTAACGCGGATTGCTCTCGCTAACTACATATGATCTGAAATCAACCGAACTGTTATCAGCTGTGCATACCCTCAAAGAACAGGCAATTTTGCCAAAGGTGCGAGTCGATTAATTTTAAATATCGTATTGATTGTGCACCAATACTGCATTCCTTCGACTATTGGCACACAAATGAGCTATTCTGAATGAAAATAGGACAGAAATGGGGACGTACGATAACTGTCGTTTTATAAGCTACGTTTACACTATGTCTTTTATTTTACGTATAGACGAACGAGCATTAAAATGTTGCGCAAAAATTAAGCAGGTTATAGCGGGCTCTAAACAAAAGAACCTAAGAAAACTAGGAAGGTGATCTTGAGTCAACGAAAGCATGGGTTATCAGGAATAACATGTGGGTGTAAGCCTGCTTCGTTACGTGGTACTGGTTTCGGTTGATGAGGCCGGTCAGCCGTGGATGTAACTAGACGGAACAAGTGCACACTTTTCTCTTGAGACACGTGATATACTAGATAATATAGTATATTCTGGATGCTGGGTAAGAGAGGAAATCTCTCATGGTAATCATGCATGGTAATCCCTCTCACATGATCTCACGCCTCTTGATTCTTCTCATTGGAGAGGGAGGGGTGACATTAGAAGCCTCGTGTACGTGACACAAGTCCCCGACCAAGGGAACTATTTGCAGCAGGTTCATGAGATGCATGATGTACAGGTAGTGTGCGACACAATTTTCTATGACGACGCCATGTCGATATCCTGATGATCGCTACTTTCTAAACAAAATAATTGTTGTTAAGTAAGCATGTTAGTTGCTTAACGTGTGGGTATACAAAATAAATTGGCTGCAGCTACTGACATTCGCAGCTTTCACTGACTCAGAATTTCTTCCTAGACCTTAATTTTGTGAGCAATCTTTTTAATCAGCCTGTATAAATTCAATGAAGGTCCAATTTCCCTTCTTGCGTTCGGCAAAGGGATAAATGCCGTATTCATCTTCTGATTTACCCTTGCAATAGCATTCCGTTGCTCCATGCCTTCGCAGTGATATTGGAACGTCTTGTATATGAGGCGGAAGGTATGGCATTATTTGAAAAGTTAGAGAATGTGCAATTAGAATTACCAACGTAAGTCATAAACCTCCAAAAATGCAGTATTATCAGCCTACCTGATTACCAAATTAAACAACTATATAATTTGACATAGGGTCAATTACGTTTCACCAAATAGTAATCAATAAATTAAAAACATTAGGAAACGTAGGAAGGATTTTTTCGTATGAAGTGTTATCGAATTACACACAAACCCTCTTAATAGATTTGTCATTTCCACCTCTTCTTAGAATATTTTCGCACCCTCTAGGTTGTTCTTTTAGATCTCTCTCGGACGTTTGCAAGAACAGAACTTTGCTTTGGAACCTACTAAGCATCTTCTGAATGGTATCACCCATTGTGTAAACTTTCATATGTTCAATAATAATAATAATAATAATAATAATAATAATAATCTAAATTTAAAATGAGTAGCTTTAATTAATATTTTAGCAAAATCCTCCAAAATGCTACAGAATCAATTGAAGAAGATCCGTGATAATATTAATCTAAATATATTTTATTTACACTTTGCTTTAAATTGAAGGATGCTAAGGTCTACATTCTTTCAAAGCCCAAACAATTGGGGTACTCTCCAACATGTGCTTCACAGGAACATCTGATATCATATTATCAAAGGCTTCAACGTATTTAGAAATGGTAGAGATTGGGGCATGAAATTACTTTGAAGGAACACTGTTAGTTATTTTTATGCAGATATATCTCGCCCACAAAGAGTGATATGAATGAATGGGCGTACTTTTTTAAATAACACACACAGTGTATTCAAACACTGACCTCTATCAATCGCACGGGTCTACAGACCACACTTGCTGTTATAATACAAACAATAATAAGCAACATTAGAAAGAAATAAAGCAAAAGCGAACACAAAAAATAAAACGACAAATATATTAAAAAATAACATCTTAAATATAGACAATGCACAGAATAGCGGTAAACCGTATTCAGATGTAATATTATGCCCTATTTTGGCAAGCAAAGAGCACTTAAGAAAAATAAATAAGCATAACACTAACAATAAGCCAAAAAAAAATATGTGTATATATATTCATATATAAACAAAGCACTAACACAGTTGTTTAGATCTTCTTATCTCCTCCCTTTTTCCTACTGTCACCTTCTCAGATCTTAGCTGTTTCACCTTAAATGGTAATTTACATAATCCTCCACAATTTTCATGCCTGCCAGTAGCGTCCAACACACACCTATCTCTCATTTTGAGGTGGTACTACTACTACTACTACTACTACTACTACTACTACTACTACTACTACTACTACTACTACTACTACTACTGCTACTACTACTACTACTACTTCTACTACTACTACTACTACTACTACTACTACTGTTTCTGCTACACCCACTTCTACTTTTACTGCTACTTCTACTCCTACCCCTCCAACTCCTCTACACAACCTGCTCTTCCTGCTCCCCCTCCTACTCCTCCTACTGCTGCTGCTACACCCACCAACATCAATCCACCACAACTACTACCAGTACAAATACCAATATTATCACTACTATAACGCTACTAGGACGGATTGACAAATTTGACAAATCTCAAAGAAATCGCAATAGATTTTTTAAAGCGTCACAACTGTTAGTAGCATAGTTTTGGAAAAGGTTTCGTTAAAAGCTACAACCAACCGCAGCGCACAGTTCTCTATTGGTAGCCATCTTTATTGATTGCTGCAACCCTTTTAAACAAAGTGAGTAAAGACGAATATTCTGCAGCAATAAACCAATTTTATTTTAAAAAGTGGACTGCAGCTTACATACAAATTGAGCTGAAGGAAGTTCAAGGGGGCTGCACATTTGCACTTGGACCATTAATTAATAGATTAATAAATTTAAACATGGTCATACGCCCTTTCCTTTGAAGAAAGAGTGGATAAAGTCCACCCCGTCGTGACCGCCGCAATCAGATTTATCAGATTGCTGAGATGGAAGGCATGTTATGGGTAATGGGCGCCGCGTTTGTTTCCTCCGGATAAAAATCCGTGTATATTTAAAAATCATGTTTGTAAAATATACTGAATGATCCCAAGGACTTCTGGCGTCCTTATATGACTGTAGTCAAAACCTGAATTCGCCACTAGTTCTCGAAGACTAAACAACAGTAAAACACTGGGTCGGTGAAGGTGAAAATACACTGAAGAAAGCGAAAACAATTAGCAACGGTTTTTTGGGAATCATTATTATTGACCATTTGGATAAATATAAATCAGTGACTAGCTGCTATTACGCAACTTTACTGGGCCGTCGCACTGTGAGATAAAGCAAGTGCAATAAAAGATTAGCTCGTAAAGTATGCTCCCTCACCAGAATAATGCGCCAGAACACACATCGGCAATTGCAATATTATAACTGCATGAACTGGGCTGCACTTAGTTCCCCATCAACTGTATTCTCCAGATGTAGATGATATTTTTCTGTTTTCAGCCTGAGAGTTTGGCTTGAATGGCATATATTTTCATTAACTGAAAATTTCGTTCATACAGAGAATGAATAATATTCGGAATTAGACCGGTTTTCTTTCTCAGGGAATAAAAGAATTACACACTTATTGGACTAAGTGTATCGAGCTCAAAAAGGACAAAGTTTCAATTTTGCCTCCCCCCTCAAAGATTATTTACTATGTTTTATGGAGATGATCAACCCACATCAACAACAGCGCTACCCACCACTTTACCACCACTGCTGTTAGTACAAATACCAATATTAGACCTACATTAACGCTACTGTCTACAACACAATTACCCCCATTCTACTAAAACTCCTGTTAATACAAATATCAGTATTGGAACTAGTTTATCTATATCACCATCATCGTCATCTCAATCTACTTCAACGGTTGTTAGTGCAAATGCCAGTGCTGGAACTAGTTCAACGCTACTACCTATACCAGCATTGCTACCATCGCCACTCTACTTCAACAACTGTTAGCACAAATGGCAATGCTAGAGATAATTAAATGCTACAACATCACCATCATTCTATTGCAACCACTGTTAGTACAATCGCTAATAATGGAACTAGTTTGATGAAACGACTTATAGTACCATGACCTCCACCACTCAACTACACCTGCTGTTGATACATATGACAATACTAGAACTAGTCTAACACTACTACATAAACCACCATCACTAACAGCGCTCTGCTTCAACTGCTACTAGTACGAAAGTCAATACTAGAACTATTCAACGCTACTATATACACCATCAACAGCAAACCATCCTAACCACTACCACCCTAACCACCAATACCACTAACACCACCACCAAAACCATCCTAACAACCATCACTACTCAACCGCAATTTTGTAAGTACAAATGCCATTACTGTAACTAGTTTAAAGCTACTCTTTACAGCACCAAAATAAGCAATACTACCACCACCACTCGACAACAATCGCTATGTTTTTAATACACTAAACTAAAGCGATAGTCAAATCTTTTTAACATCTTTTATTTTTTAGTAATGTGACAATACTGGAACAAGTTCAACGCTATTACCTAAACCACGACCACCAACTACAGTAGCACCACCGCTCAACCGCAACTACTGTTAGTACAAATGCTAGTAATGGAACTAGACTCATGCCACTATCCTCTACACCACCACCCCTCACATATAATTGGTGTTAATACAAATGTCATATATGAACTGGTTCCATGTTACTATCTACACTACCATCATCAACAACACCATTACTTCTGTTGTTGCTACTTAACATACTGTAGATGTTAGCATCTGTAAGAATACTTATATCAGTATTATGCATTCTGTGTCCGTAATATGTTGACCAAATATGGTCATACTTGTAATTATGACACGAGTTCTTGAATACATTAGATAACTTAAAGCAGTTTGATAATTCACTTTTAGGTTCTCAGATGGCACTGTGTGCTTTAATTGCGATCATGGTACATGTGAATGTAACGCGTAAAAGCCGTTGTGTTTCTGAAAGTCTCGTCGCTTTCGGTAAAGCGTAAATTGCTCTCGATTTGGAATTAGTATTTATTTGTAACGCTGATAATTTGTGAACGTGAGAAAACAGTAATTGGTGAACTTCTGTTCACCGAGAGGCACGTTTCCAATGTTTGTCTCAATTAAGATGAAAGTAGAAAACGATAATTTGTATACCGAAAAGACGAGAAAAGTTAAAGAAAAGCATGCGATTCTAACACATCAGATTATTAAATTATGCGGCATGCTAAACAGCATATGTGTTGTGTGATTTCATCGACAGTAAAAAAGTCGTATATGGAATTACGAATGTCTGACATTTGGTGAAAAAGCTATTTTATGGAGACTAAGTACTTTAGGTCCAAGTATGATTTCATCGCCAGTAAAAGGTCGTATGAGAATTGACAATTAGTGAAAAATCCATTTTAAAGATACTAACTATTCTAGAATCAAGTATTGTTTCATCGCTTGTAAAAGGTCGTATGTAAAATTGGAATGTCTGGCGTTTAGTGAAAAAGCTATTTTAGCTATTGTAGGTTCAAGTAGGATTTCATTGGCAGTAAAATGTTGTATGTAGAATTGGAATGCCTGACGCTAAGAGAAAAATATATCTAGCATTTCATTATTAAGAAAAATAAGAATTGACTAAATTAAAAGCACGTACATTTTCCTGCTTTGAGTTTTTACGAACTAAAATGGAATGGTAATTTCTCCATGCTATGCTTTGCACTAGAATCATGCCACACTTTCAAAAACAAGATCACTGAGCTAGAATATTTCTTACCCTCATTATGTCAACACTAAAGAGCATATTTCACTTCTGAAGATTTACTCTCAAGAGCTGTGAAATTATCGTATTATAAATTGAAATACATACTTTAGGGTGGCGTCTTCCGTACTCCAAGCCTGAAGAAAAATGTTTAGAAAAGGCATAAAGGAATATCCAAGTGCTGGGCACGAAAATATACTATGCATTGTTAGAATTTGTTTTGATGATACTGCTGTGAGAATATATCTATTCATATTGAATGGGAACGCTACAAAGTATTGTTCAAGCATTAGCCCTCCTGCCTCTAGTGACATACTATCAACAATGAGCCGTAGTAAATACCGAGGTACGAATCATGTTTACCCTGCATTATTTTGGGTATAGGTATGTTTACAGCCAGCTTATATAAACAAACTCCTAATTTGCTTTCGGTACACGTACTGCGAGCATAGAACGTAGAGATGGTATTGTATTCCATCCAAAAATTCAATGTCGAGATTTCACTGGAAATATATGCTTTCAGGTCCCCTGAATAAAAAAAAAGCATTTCAGAAAAAAAAAAAAAAAAACTGTCCGTGTGTATCCGTATGCATGTGTGTATGTGTGTGTGCGTGTGTGTGTGTGTGTGTAGCTCAAAAAGAAAGATCGGCTGAATACCATACTTGATATTTAAGTTCAGCATTTTGAAAGGTTGTAAGACGAAAGTTTTCTACAAAATCCCCCACCCCAAACTACTCTTTAGGCGAAATATTTTTCGGAAATGTTGAATTTCTTAAAAATGAGTCTAACGATTTTTATGAAAATATGTTTAAGATATTTTGATGACCAATAAACGTATATCTTGAATTTTCTGGAAATAACCTCTGAAGACTTCTTCAGACTTCTTCAGACTTCTTCATTTGGATGACCTTTGTTTAACTGGTAAACCGTAAGAAATGACAAAAATGTGTTACACAGAAAATGTAGAATTCCTTAAAATGCACATTTTATGTTAAATACATTTTTTGTAGAGTTGACCATTTCGATATATTCCTTATTATTGGTTTCAATCTTTCAATAAGTCTACTTTTCTCAAACTGCGAAGCTGCAGTTCGTTTAATATGTCTTTTGTTTTATTTATTCCTGGTAATGCAAAGATAACCGAATTTCAATTGTTTCACATTGCGGCCAAGAATTTGTGTATCGCTTTAGGTTAGCACGTTTCCTTATTTACCTTCTTTTTACAAGGAAGCAAGTAATAGGACAATGTTGTACATGTTTACCTCGATTTCCGTAAAGTAATCCTTTGTAAGGAACAGGTAAAGAAAGTCTTGTGAATGGAACACATCAGATTTTTCTAGATATGTCATTACTCATTAAGTATCAACATAAGTAAAACCGAAGTACACATGATAATCGTGGATATCTAAATCAAGCCAACATGAATATGCGTGAACTCAAACTCTATTGAGTAGGATCCACGGTCTAATAGTAACAAGGAACTGGAATTTCTAACAACAATTGCTATGTTAGATACAGGTACCAGCTGGTGCCTTGAGCGTATGCTGTAGTTAGTTCCAAATAAAAACGAAATAAGGTATTATAGACTATGTAACGAATGCTCTTTCGTTTGATCAGATTATTCATTAAAAGGGCGCCTGAAGATAAAAAGTAACAACTCTATAAAGAAATCCGATTTATGTTACAAGTTCTGTGGGTGAAGATTCGTAGTCTATAAACAATTGGTGACTTCTATTGGTTTATGGGTGACGGTCGATAGTAGAAATCGTGTTCTACCAGAACCTCTAACGGATTGTTGCGTCTGAGGCTCTCATTCTGGAGGTCCCGGATTCGATTCTCGATGGACCGGCCAGCCTTATCTGGAGTCTCCAAGCAGTTTCTCAGGGGGTAGGCGAATGCTGGAATGTGCTATAAACGACCACGATTTTTTGTTTTTTATCTCCTCTCATTTCGTTTCCTTCATCCTGCAGGGTTGCAGGGTCAGACGTGGTGAACAGTGGTGTGCGGCAGTGTGGGGGAAACGCATTGAGGAGAGAACTATTTCTTCCCTGACATGACAACTTCTATCCGAGCCTGTGTTTGAGGTCAGGGAACATCGAAGGGGCACCCGGGGATTCTCAATCTACAAAGGTTAGGGACCCCACTGCGCCTGTTGTCATTACGTCTGGCCGCCTTTCAAAGTCTCTCGTCTCACCCTTCCTTACAATAGTTTAATAGGCATAATGGTTATAGCCTTTGCCGCTGGAATGCTGCTCCATTTCTTTTCGGAATCCAAAACTGTGACATATAGTTATTAGTCTTTTATAAGCCTTTTCTCGGAATCTAGCTTAAATAATCACGGCTCTATTGCCTAACGTTTAATTTTATTTAGAATAAATAACAACTCTATAAGTAAGTTGCGTTTTACTGCTTTGATTTCATGGCTCTGCTATGTGCGCAGCTGCAAGAGATTGGGCAAATGACGTCATACTAATCCGTTAAGCTTCGTAATTCACTTCATGTAGCTAATTGGGCAAAAAATCGATACTTTTATAATTGTTCCGAACATCATTTGGTTAGTCACACTGACAAAGGATTTTAGATCAGATTGCTTCTTTATAAACTGAGAGTGCGACCGGGAAATTAGCAAATCTAGCAATCATATGAAATTTCTGGCATTAAGGGCCCGAAACATCTGCATAGTTTCGCTTCGTCCTCTCCTAGATAAAAATGTTGGTCCCAGGAAAGAAAGATGTCATTCCATCTCATACGATGCTGTACATAGCCTTGAGTAGGATTTCCCAAAGGAGGGAGAAGGTGAATGGTCTCACGATATTAAGGCAATGTTCGGTGAGATTTGGTAAAAAAAAGTAAACATTTTCAATCTTTTTGTTTTCCATTTGTATTGCAGTTAAAATGTGTATTTTCATATTACACAACTCTTTTTTTAATTATTTATAAACAACTTCATAGCCATTAAACTATTATTTTAATAGCTAATTTACTATTTAGGTAAATGCCCGCATTAAACTTTCTTATATTGCTCCAATTCTACCCCGCCTTTAACTGCTAGGTTCTGTCAGCGGTATTTCACTGTGGAATATATTGCCTATTAGGAATGGTCTTAAACTCGTGTACTGTTTGTTGTCGTTGGGTTTATATCTTCCTTAATTTTATTCAACAGATCAAACACACACACACACATTCACACTCTCTTTCATACTTCCAGACTCAGGGGAGGATAGGGGATAATCTGGGCGAGAGAATAATCCCGCACCTCCAGCCGGAAATCGAACCCGTGACCCCTAGCATAGCAGACAGGAACCCTACCAACTGGGCCATGGGGCCAACTGTATTAAACCTGAAGCTTATTTTTTCTAATGTCCTTCTTTTTAAAATTTCCCACAATTAAAAATTATATTTATACCACCGTTTATACATTTATTGGCTTGAAATTATCAGGAAAGCGTCAGTACATTTGGATTTAAACGCTTTTATGCACTAGTTAAACATATTAAATAGTTCAGCTGAAATTAATAATTTTACTATTCACATTGAAAAGCTTGACAAATTCAATAACGTATATGTTTTTCTCTTAAACTAATTCGAATTAAAAAATACCTGTACAGGATTAGGATTAGAGAAGAAAACAGGGTCCCCAGAAAACGAGGTAGAGCTCCAGACATAGACTCTTGTGGCCCCTTTGCCTCTTACATTATCCCAGGGAAGGAGGAATGCAGAGAGAGACCCAAAGGGCGACTATTCCCGGCAGACGACGAGCGCAAGCATGGACGGGGTCCCTAACAGGTACAGTTGGAACGACGCTGCCCTAGGCCCAGTTGACGGGTCCCAAACCTCCCGGCGGACCCCAATAGGGAGTCCCAAACCCGAAGGCGCGTTCCGATCAAGCGGTCCCAACGACGACGCAAGGATAGCCCTTTTACAATGCGTAATTCACCGTCCAGACGCAACCCGCCGAACACCGTCGCCTGGTCCTTCAAACCTGAAATAGATGATTAGGAAATTTTGGGAACAGGAAATGATGGACCGGAGAATACAAGGGATCAAATAAACGTACCCAATATTCACCTGGTGATCCGGCGAAACCCCGAAAAAACCAATGGATCAAGTAGGCCGGCCATGGGAATCGAACCCGCAACACCCCTAATGCGCTCCACAGTCGAAACAACCTAAGCCTCGGTGGGATAATGAGTTACGATTCACCACCAGGGAAAATAATTTTAATTTGTGTTAATTATACCGAAGAGTTTGTAATCATTTATACCTACCATTACTGAAGATCACAGACCTTTTTTTATTTTACGTTCACTACTATGATCAGACAGCCTTCTTTTAAAATGTCAGTGTATGCGCCTGGATACGCCAGAGGTGACTAGTGTTTCCTCAATAGGATTTTCTCAAAACAAATAAAGTAGAAAGTTCCATTAAAAGCAACAAAATAGTTAGGTTCTTGTAAATAAGTGAATATTAATAAAATGCTTTCGTTTGTTTATTTTGTTCAAGGAATAAAAACAGTAACCACCAGTGAAAGTCGTACTTCCACTCGTACAAGTCCACAAGAGATGGATGATAATAACTGTAATTTTTTAATGGACTGAGCATAAGTACCAGTGCTCTGAAGAAGACAACTGTGGTGCTATTCAAGGCAGAAAAAGATGCAGTTGCAACACAAGAATTCGTACCATATGCCTCACGAATGACTTAACAATTCAGCTTCTGAGAAGAGATGCAATGTTTACTTCAGCTCATAGCTATCACGACACCCCCACTCCCACTCGAAATACAGAGGACGTATGATGTGTAGGATGCTTTGAAAGCAGCTGTAATTGCCGACATTGCTCTTTTCTTTCGATAGAAACAAAGGATGCAGCAGTCTTGCATATGTTTTGGAAAGTCTTTGACTGCCGCTTCATATGAACGTGAATAAAAATATTACTATCTGTAGTTCGGAGGGCAAACGTATGTTGAAAATCGAGTACAATAAATTCATGTTTAGATGACAAATGTCAGCATTCGTCTACTTTTCACAGGCATGAGAGGGAAAATGATTTAAATTGCGCTTATAACACAAATTCTGATATCTTAGTTTTCCCTAACATTGAATGATGCAGGTGTACATAAACATACATACCTATAATTCGCTGTTAAACGAGAAACCACAACAAATGCGAAACATAAAAGATTGCTACATGATTAGGCTTTCACACCCGGGGTTAATCCAGTAAAACGTAGAAGTTTCCGGGCTTGTAGACCGTGGTCGATTAGATGAAATGCCAACTGATATTTCGCCCGTGACTCCGCCGGGCATCTTTAGAGGATGACTCTTGTTGGTTGAAACTAGAGTGGCGTGTTAGGTTAAGGTTAAGGATATTTATTATGCTTTATATGTCTATTTGGGGGGGAGGACAGGAATAAAGGTTAAAAGGGTAACAGGTATATAAGGTATTTGGGAAGGAAAAAGGAAGGGGGAGAGAAAGGATTTAATACTGTGGTGTCACTGTTTATTGTGGCAACTGTGGTAGCATGAGGCCCGGTACCGCCTGAGGCAAACCGAGTGTTTGTAGGTGATTATGATGATGAACGGGGTGAGTAGGGGCAAACGACAGGGCGCAATGCCCCGACGGAGACCTACAAACATTTAAGTGCCTTATTTTACCAGAAAGGTGTGTTAGTAGGGCGATGAAGCTCTTCCCAAGTGAGTTCTGGGCGGCGTAGTCGGTGGAGCTCCAAAGCGTGTCATGTTGCAAAGTAGGTGGATAGCTGCTGTGAGTTGATGTGTCATGTCTTGAACCCGGATGGTCAAGCCAAGAGTCTGTTGTTGCAGCAGCTCATCGAGCTGCTTGTTGACCTTACAGATCTTGGAGTTATATATGTAGTCCACCACCTTCTCGAGGCTCCTGTTGAAGTGGACTCGCAAGGCGAAGTTCTCCCGGTAAACTTCCTGAGGTGTTGACTGCAGGCTGGGGCGGTTGCCTGAAGGCCAACGAAGACGGCCGGTGTTGAGGACTAGACCATCCGGTAGCTGCCGGTGAACTCCATGCACCACTGCGCAGAAGCGCAGCAGCGAGGAAAGGTCTAGCACTGGTGATGTCGTAGGTAGTGTAGGCGGTGTGTTGTCGGTAGAGATGTTCAGCGGATATTGTACGGCTTCGACGGCGGGTGATGCGGCGTGACTGACCGTGATGGATGGCTGAGGCTCGGCGGAGGTTGTGGGCTGGGAGACTGGGTCGGCGTTGGGGAAGACGGTCTCCGGCGGCTCCTCGAGTGGCTCTTGGGCGATTGCGGCAGGCTTGCGGCGTTTACCTCCCATGTTTACTCTGTGAAGGCAGAGAGCGAAGTCGTGTCCATTTTTTTATTTCATTGTTCTATTAACAATGAAATTTGTTTTAAATATTTTAAAAATATTCACATGAAAATTCAGTTTTACAAAAAATGAGTTTATAAATAGTCTTATCCTATCCATTAGATCTAATTAGTGTAGAAAATGTAATTTTTTAAATGTAATAATTTATTTCCCTAAATTGGCGCATAATTTCAAAAATGTATATGACTATTTTGTTTAGTGTGCTTTTGAGAGGCCGTATAATAATTTTGGAACAAATTAGTGGGAAATTGCATCGTGTGGAACATTTTAAACCTGGAAAAGTGTTAAACAAACATTTGCTAGAAAATGAGGATGAAAGTTGGGAATGTCTATTAATAAGCATAACTACCCATTTATAGCTTGAGTTAATGGTAGTTAAAGTGCACCAAGTGCGAAGAACGACATGTTTTCTTAAGTTTAGAATGAATATCATTTTATTAAGAAAAACAAGTTACTTGTTCACAATTTTTGGTCAAATGTCACACAGGTATCGTATTCCAGCTACCTTTTAGGCTTCAGTGAGGACACGGTATCACAATATACACTTTGTTTATTCTCCTTGTATGTAAGACTTACACCCCAGAACTTACAAGCCAGCGGCCGAGATCAGATGACTGTTGAGGAGCAGACAGACTCTGGATCAGAGAGAGAGAGAGAGAGAGTAGCTAGGATGGATGGTAAGCCCGAATGGTGAGAATGAGAAAGAGGATTACAATTAATGACGATGAAATGGATGAAAGGTGATTATGAAGCAGGTGATGGAATAAATGGCGGGGAAAATAAGAAAATCCATAGAAACACGCCTAAACGCCGATTTTGCCAACCACATGCGGCCCCCCGGGACCGAACCAGGTTTGCCTTGGGAAAATGCGAACAGTTTAACCACTCGGCCGTGGCGCCGCCCAATTCACTCATATGAAACGTTCACTGGACATAAACAATGATTACATTAACACAATGTTCAAATGTAGGACATAAAATCATTAATAAAGAGTCATTAACGCCAAGGAGCGTACTCTGAATAAGCATTATGACATGCTACGGAGAGAAGAAGAGCAAATTAGACGATAGCGCTGAAACCCGGTTGGAGACGGCAGTTTAAGTTATTGTCACATCGAGAAATCGAAAAGGCGGGCGACAGAAGGAAATAAGGGCAGAGGGAAAGAGGGGGAGAAATTACATAAGGGTATTGATCACGTTCCGGGACGGTCAAATAAATGGATGTATGCATCCCGGTCTCTGCTGAGGGTATCAAGAACCTGCGGGAGAAAGAGATGGAGTATAGAAAGCGAAATGTATTCCAGAAGAAATTCTCTTTCACAATCCTTCGAGAAAATAACACAGCACTGGGTTCTTCAACGCAGTGCGTGTAGCTTAAATTCTCAATGTTTTCATCAGATGTTATTTTACAATAGCCCTGAAGTGCAGCACTGGTATAATGTAGTTTCAACAATTACCGTTTTAACTATTGTTTCATCAGTTTCCAATCATGCCACTAACATTAAGTGCTGCTTTATGATTTGTGACGCGAAGTTTTTTGGTTAGAAGTATGCAAATAAAGCTGTATTCCTTTAAAGTGTTTGTTTTCATTTAGAGATATCTTAGTAGCACATGTAAAATAAGTTATTTCACACAACATATTAATTTCAAAATAGAAATCAGAAATAAATGTTTATATTTCATTGCACGTCGTGTACATATTTACTTACACTAACTTGTCCAGCCAGGTCATCACAAAATAATTTCTCTTCCTGTTTAGGAATGACAACAGGTTACCAGGTAAAGAAAGATGAAGAAATAGAAGCAATGCTTCAACATTAGTAACTGCTTAATATGAATCAGAATATGAACGCAGTACATATAATCTAATTTACGAAATATTGGTAAATACCAGGGTTGCGGCTTAAGTTATGGCAACTGTTTTGTTTTGTGACGAAATGCAAAATGTATATATCTTGGGGAAGAAAGGCAGTTATAATGTGTGTTAACGTCACATGGTGCGTGAATGGCCTGTAGGAGAGCAGAGAACAATGTGAAATCAGTTCTCCGTGAGAGAACTGCCAGAGTGTCACAGGGAATTTGTGGAAGCTGTTAGGGATAATGCCTGCCATACCGGGCAGTCACAGGTTGTCGTCCTCCTTGGTCAAGGGGCAACATGCCAGCCTCTGCTTCCCAAGGTCGCGGATTCAAACCCAGCGGAGGAGGATGGATTTTTTTGGGTGTAAAATCCTTAGCGTAGCTTCCTTCGGAAGTTGAGTGGAGCTGTTGGTCCTCTGTTGTAGATTAACGCACGTAAAAGAACCTCAAGCTTGATAAAGAGTCTTCTGTCCAAAATTTAGCGGTCTTTCACGCATAATATAAAATGGAATGCTGAGAGTCGCAGCTGTTAAAGAACATCCATACTGAAAAAATCAAATCCATTTAATTTGGTTAAGTCAAGAAGAGTATGTTGGAGGCCACTGCCTGGGGATGGGAAGAATTGGAGTTCCCACCCTCCTGCTCTGTCTCCATGTGATGACGTCTAGAACTCAAAGGCATGGTAAAGAACTATACGTGGAAGGCGGTTTGCTTTTTTTTTTTTTTTTTTTTTTAATAGTGTTTAACGGCCGCTTTTACTGCTATGGCACTGCAGACGATGATACTGGTGATACGTGAAATGAAGATGGAGCCCCTGGATTGTGATGGCGGGTGAAACCGGAGAAAACCCGCCCCTACGCCGCTTTGTCCACCACAAATATTTTTGCGGTCACTTGGGATTGAACCTGGGCCGTTTAAATGAGAGGCAAGTGGACTGACCATTTGGCCACGGCGCGGCCTGCGGTTTGCTTTGCCGCTACAGAAGACCAGAATTCCACACGGCTGGAAAATAGTGGTGCGAATGGTATTCAGGCTATCGCATCGTTGTAATTATAGGGCCTTCAGAACGGGTATTATGCTGTGCTGTGCTATAATGAGCGTGAACAATAATATCCTGTCAATACCCTAATAAACATTATGTGAAGCAACATTTTCAGGTGTGTTCACTGTCCATACTGCTCATAGCCTTTTCTAACATGTGTAAATTTCACATTTTCCAAACAAACTGGTATTCTCACAACAAAAAATAGTTACAATGACATATGTCACAACCCTCGCATATATTTATATAGAATGAATGATGTTGATCTATGCAATAAACTACTGCACAGAAAGAAAGAAAGAAAGAAAGAAATAAAGAAAGAAAGAATGTGGGATTAAATAAACAAAGTTGTTGAAAAGGAAGATGCCATATGTATGGCAGAGAAAGTAACACTGCTTCATGCTTGATTGAGAATAACTGATTGTACATACTTTTGTTGTGATATTGAAGTGCTCCAGAAAAGATAGGCACCAAATGTGCAATTTGTATTGCATGTTTCTCCGTTTTAATTTTTTTAATCTGTGAGTTTTAATAAAAGTGAAATAGTAGCAGTGTTATATATACTCTACTGCTAATAACAAATTAATTAGTATAACATATTTTCCTGAAATAGCGGATAAATCCGTTGTTTTAACAATGTCCATAGAAATGTGTACAGAGTAATGTCGGATGAGAATTATAGCAATGCGGTCTAGTCTAGATAAATTGCATCCACTGAACCGGGAAGGAGTCATGATTTGAAGTATTACAATGGTCAACCAGATTTTATGATAGCAGACATTTCCATACTGTGCATTCAGACAAAGTGATATCCCTATCATCCCTACTCATTCGAGCAGATGGAGGCTGGTGGTCCTGCACATATGTCAGAACATTTTCCACAATTGCTTCTAACTTTGTTCGACTACATGAAACCTTCTTGTCCAGCTTTAAATGATGGAAAATATACCTTGACAACTTATTTACCTAGTCCGTACTTATGTATGTCATGTGGTATTTAACAGTGAAAGCACACCTGCAGTATTGTTCAAGTATTACCAGTGTTGCTGAAAGGGAGGTTCAAATTCGACGAATTCTTCTAATCTGTCTTCTCCTTCTGTGTCCATCAGTGAAAAAATGTTGTATACGATCATTTTATCCATGGGTTATACTGAATTCAAGTTTACATAATACACAATAAGTTTTGCAAACATTGAATGACACTGATTTTAGCCACGTGTACCCATCATCCCATTTTTTTCAGATAAGCACGCCAAATATTTGCATTTCTTTGTTAATGGTGTTTTGCATTACTTTCTGTTTGTGTCACTATTCATCACGAGAGTATTTAATGGCACTTCAGTTGAAAGAAAAATGTTTTCCGAATGGACAGACTCAATGGTCTATAGCTCGCAAAACAGGAAACATACGAAATAACCTTGTCCGGAAGTGTATATCACGAGAGTATTTAATGGCACTTCAGTTGAAAGAAAAATGTTTTCCGAATGGACAGACTCAATGGTCTATAGCTCGCAAAACAGGAAACATACGAAATAACCTTGTCCGGAAGTGTATGTCGGAAATTTTGTATCGGTATCAATCGGTGTTGGCTACACCAAAAAGTCAAGTATTTGACTATATGTTGAAGTTTAACACAGAGAAATATATTTGGCGCCGTATGCAGTAGGTCGGAGCAGAAATGAATTGATTATAATTTACAAAACTATCGATGTTAGTATATAATTGAATTTCGCGGATATAAATACATAATAAAGAAAAATTGACGACAAAGAATGATTATGAAAAAAATGGTATATTTGAAGACTAATACGGAAGCTGGGATAATGTAAAAATAAATTAAAAGTAAAGCAGTTCCAGAGACATGCGGTGGAATGCTCACCTTAGTCCTCCATGTCTACATAACCTCACATAACTTGAGTGTGCATGTGTGTACGCACGCGCATGGGTGATCAATAAGTAATACTCAGAGGAGGTTTATACGTGGCTGGCTCCGTAGCTCCGTCAATAGAGCACCTGCCTGCTCTGCAAGGGGACCCAGGTTTGATTCCGGGCTGGCCCAAAATGATTCATTAATCTCTCCAGAGCCTGGAGGTATGAATGTGTTTGGTCTAGTCTAAAAAACCCAAAGAAATAGCAAGAAATCTAATGACAACTGTACACCAGTTAACGTCATTACTGATAGGAAATAACTTGCATAAATTAAGGAAAATATCTGGTGAAAGAAAAATAGTTTCGACAGAAAACTAAAACAGGCCAAGTCACAATACAAATGCTTAATATTTTGGTTTTGACCCTTCGGCAGAATATTAAAATTGTAAAATCATGAACAAAATAAAAACACACTTGACGATCGACTGCACTTGACAACAATCACCTATATTATAGAGTGTATAACGGAGGAGACACCTCGCAACCTGCATTTTACAAGACATAATGAAGCTACCACCCCCTAGCAGGAAGGAATGAAGCTGTGTGGTTTGAAACAATCCTGTTTATAAACATGGTGTTTAGTATTGAATACCTGCCACGCACCAGATGTTTCGACCATAATCATCAATGATCACATCCAAAGTGACAAACTCTGGCACTTCATTTGTCATCAATTTTATAACAAAGAATCTCCAGGAAGTCATTAGAACTTAAGCATGATATGTAAAATCGTCATATTTTCAAATATAAGTTATGTTTTAAAATGCTGCTGCCCCTCAAACGCTTCGCGTTGGCACAGCTCGATCCCCCTTCAGTTCCATATAATACATACATATTTTCAGTGTGACAACACTAGTGTTACCTTGTCATAAACTTAAATGAATAATTGCAATGACTGTGAAAACCAATGCTTGTTTTAAAACCGAGGCTGCCAAACTTTACATAGCGCAGACCACTTTAAACACTAGAGAATGAATCGCGGGCGAAGCCACATAACTTTGAAATAGAAACCATAAATTCGCAGGCATGAGGCACAGAGGTCAGATTATTTTCTAAACACAGCATTCTATTGAATTAAAATCTATATCCGATGTAATTACATACTTAACAAATGATCAGTTTTTGATTCACAGTCTCAAGACTGTCTAATTCATAGCCATTATATATCAATACTGTTGAATTACTTTAATATCTGCTCATACTCAATAAAAAGAATGAAACTGGTTTTGTGTGTTATAATTGTAGATGTTTTAATTTATGTCATGCTGTCTCAGCAAAATGGACCGTGAATGCTTATCAGTTATAGCAGATTCATATTTTGAATGAATATATTTCAGCTTTAAAAATGTTTTCACATAAGTCCTTAGAAAAAGATAGAGAAACAAATTATTTTTGGTAGATTCTCTTTTATTTTATTTTTCGACATAATCTCCTTTTAGCTCAATACACTTTTCCCGGCGTTTCTTCAACTGTTTTAGCCTTCCAAAAAGTAGGCTTTCGGAAGGTCCCCAAAACGTTTGGGAGATGACTTCTTCATTAGACGTGAATAGTTTTCAGCCGGGCAACTTTTTCAAGTTTGGAAATAAAAAAGGTCACTGGGGGTCAAACCTAGTGAACACGATGGATGATGTAGTGATTCGAACCTTAATTCTACAGTTTTCGCCATCGAAACAGCGCAGGTGTGCACCCTTGTATTATCTTAATGAAAGAAAATCCTTTTCTTTATCTGATGAGGGAGGTTTTTTTTTTTTCTTGACGTTTCCGTTCAACCGCTGCAATAACGATGCATAGCATTTTCCATTTATCGTTCTTCCTTTCTAAGTAATCAATTTAGATGATTTCGCGTGCATCCCCCCCCCAAAAAAAAACGAGGCGATCATCTTGTCTGCAGCGTTCACCAATTTTGCCTTCCTCTGAGCCGAATCGCCTTTTAAAAACCCTCTGTCTTGTCTGTACTTTTGTCTCTGGAGTGTAGTAGTGTATGCATATTTCATACAAAGTTATGTGTGGACGCAAAAATTCGTCAGGATTGCGACGGAAGAGTGCTAAACTAGCTTCCGCATCGATCGCATGATTGCGTTTACTCTCCATTGCGAGCAAACGCGGCACACGTCCTGCAGAGACTTTTGTCAGACCTAATTTTTGGTGCAAAATTAAGAACACTGTACCTTGTGAAATGTCTGTGGTCTCTACTATTTCGCAAACTTTGATTCGTCGATCACTCAAAACCATATCCTGGATGTTGTCAACTTCAACTGGACGCCCGGAACGATGTTCATCATTTGTGGATGCACGGCCACGTTTAAATTCATTTATCCAATTGTAAATTGTTGCAAACACAGGAGCATATGTGCCATGAACTACATCCAATTCGGCTTTTATCTCTTTCGGTGTTAAGCATTTTAAATAAGAGTATTTAATCACCGCATGAAACTGGTTTTTTTCCATCCTTCTAAGTAATCATAAGGTTGTTGATTCAATCCTAAGGCAACGAAACCACGTGATAGATGAAGCTAAAGGTTTAACTGCCATCTATAAAGAAACGACAGCTCCTAAATACAATTTTTTTTCGATGCTACGAATGTAATTTCTTGGGTTTTCTAAGTACTTGTTGAACCCCGCTTGTATATACGTTGATGCGAACACTGATAAAAATATATTAATCGTGCAAAATGAGAAAATATATTACTCTGCGAATAGTTGTAAAAACAATCAAATCAAATCAAATTACTTGCATTTGTCCTTAAGAAGCCCAGTACATCTATAAATTAAACATTCAATTTTTTATTTTATGGTTTCAAATTTGTGAATAAATTATTGTAAAACAGTTTATGAATGCGTCCATCAAATGCAACTTGCGGGCTGGTTTCGGGAACCGAATCATAAGTTTGTCAAACTGTTTTAAATTATTCATCAACAGGGAAAGTGAGACTTAACGTTGCACACATGAAAATAATAAAACAGCCTGTTTTCTAGTTTGTCACAATGATAAAGCGCAGGAAGTTGCTTTCGATAGCATATCAATGTGACACAGTAGTTCTGAATATGTGGTTATATATTTGCTGTATGTTAACGCCGCAACGAGGTCCTTCCTGCTGACGAAGTTAAGGAACGTACTTGTAATATGGAGGTCCGCGATTCAAATCCCCGTATGACCATCATTCTCAGGTTTTTCCATGTTTTCTTCAGTTTTTATAACTTGCATATGCCCTGGCGTTACTGGAAGGTTTACCTTCCAAACTCAGTTAAATCATGCAGCCCGCTTAAAGTTGGTTTAATATTTTCTTTAACATAAATAACTTCGTAAGGTTGTCGGAATTTACAATCAAAATTATGGGACCACTCCAAGCATTCTTTGAAACTAACAATTTCGAAATGTATCTTACAAATCAACTTAAGGTATTAGATCACGTTTTATCCCTGTTCTACGATTAAGACATTATTTTTATACATAGTGTAATGTTTCATAATATTTTACAGTTTTTGTCAAGTGAAGATTTCACATAGTAGTTTGATTTACCACCACCACCACCACCACCACTACTACTGATGGTGGTCGTCTTCCGTGGTGTAATGGTTACCATGCTAGTTTCATATACCCAAGGTCGCGGGTTCAAACCCGGCGGAGGACGATGGCATAAAAATCTTTAGCATGGCTTCATTCGGAAGGGAAGTAAAGCCGTTGGTCCCGTGTTGTAGATGTATGGCACGTAAAAGAACCTCAAGTCTGATAGAGAGTCCTCTGAGCAAAATTAAGTGGTCTTTCACACCCAGTATAGAATGGGACGCTAAGAACCAAAGCAGTTAAAGAGCGTCCACAAATAATAGTTCATTTCATTTCACTGATGGAGGTTAGAATGAAGACGTTGAGATGATGACATGATAATGATGATGATAATAATAATAACAATAATAATAATATTTCTTCAGCTTATAAAACATTAGCAATACAGTTCTTATTTACGTATTACAAATTTCGTGGCCTTTGCTGTTTGAATGGTTGTCTTTATCTTCTTCTAGTCAATACTAATGGGTCAAATGGGTATATGTCCTAGAAGATCAAAGAGATTGGTTATTTTACAATGGCATTTGTGATCTGCAGTAAGTGCCTTGTATATACATACAACCAGTGGAAATAAACGCCGCTGTGTTCCCTTTTCTTATACATACATACATACATACATACATACATACATACATACATACATACATACATACATACATACATACATACATACATACATACATACATACATACATACATACATACATACATACATACATACATACATACATACATACATACATACATACATACATACATACATACATACATACATACATACATACATACATACATACATACATACATACATACATACATACATACATACATACATACATACATACATACATACATACATACATACATACATACATACATACATACATACATACATACATACATACATACATACATACATACATACATACATACATACATACATACATACATACATACATACATACATACATACATACATACATACATACATACATACATACATACATACATACATACATACATACATACATACATACATACATACATACATACATACATACATACATACATACATACATACATACATACATACATACATACATACATACATACATACATACATACATACATACATACATACATACATACATACATACATACATACATACATACATACATACATACATACATACATACATACATACATACATACATACATACATACATACATACATACATACATACATACATACATACATACATACATACATACATACATACATACATACATACATACATACATACATACATACATACATACATACATACATACATACATACATACATACATACATACATACATACATACATACATACATACATACATACATACATACATACATACATACATACATACATACATACATACATACATACATACATACATACATACATACATACATACATACATACATACATACATACATACATACATACATACATACATACATACATACATACATACATACATACATACATACATACATACATACATACATACATACATACATACATACATACATACATACATACATACATACATACATACATACATACATACATACATACATACATACATACATACATACATACATACATACATACATACATACATACATACATACATACATACATACATACATACATACATACATACATACATACATACATACATACATACATACATACATACATACATACATACATACATACATACATACATACATACATACATACATACATACATACATACATACATACATACATACATACATACATACATACATACATACATACATACATACATACATACATACATACATACATACATACATACATACATACATACATACATACATACATACATACATACATACATACATACATACATACATACATACATACATACATACATACATACATACATACATACATACATACATACATACATACATACATACATACATACATACATACATACATACATACATACATACATACATACATACATACATACATACATACATACATACATACATACATACATACATACATACATACATACATACATACATACATACATACATACATACATACATACATACATACATACATACATACATACATACATACATACATACATACATACATACATACATACATACATACATACATACATACATACATACATACATACATACATACATACATACATACATACATACATACATACATACATACATACATACATACATACATACATACATACATACATACATACATACATACATACATACATACATACATACATACATACATACATACATACATACATACATACATACATACATACATACATACATACATACATACATACATACATACATACATACATACATACATACATACATACATACATACATACATACATACATACATACATACATACATACATACATACATACATACATACATACATACATACATACATACATACATACATACATACATACATACATACATACATACATACATACATACATACATACATACATACATACATACATACATACATACATACATACATACATACATACATACATACATACATACATACATACATACATACATACATACATACATACATACATACATACATACATACATACATACATACATACATACATACATACATACATACATACATACATACATACATACATACATACATACATACATACATACATACATACATACATACATACATACATACATACATACATACATACATACATACATACATACATACATACATACATACATACATACATACATACATACATACATACATACATACATACATACATACATACATACATACATACATACATACATACATACATACATACATACATACATACATACATACATACATACATACATACATACATACATACATACATACATACATACATACATACATACATACATACATACATACATACATACATACATACATACATACATACATACATACATACATACATACATACATACATACATACATACATACATACGCTCGTGTACGGCTTTGCAGATATAACAACTCTAAAACATGAGTAATAAGCTCCTTATTTTACCTAAATTAATCCACTTAACCCATCATAAACTATTTTAGTGTCCATCTTTTGTTGTTTTGATGACTACAACCCACTTCTTGAAATACTGAACGCCTATAAATAAACAATTCTATACCAAGTTATATAATGTTATTTCTTGTATTGCATTGTTATCATTGTAAACTTTGTTTACATATTGAATTTTAAACTAGTCCAGATTCTAAAACGTCTAAACGTCTAAATCTGAAACGTCACAAAACAGTATAATACAATGTGCAAATGTGTAACCCAGAAACTTGGTAAACACATACATATAATAAAATTTAACAACAGAGCGAATCAGCGCTGCTACAGTTGCCTAAAGTGCACGAATATGCACAAGCATGCTACTGTAACACATTGTATGCTCCTAGCTCTGCGCCACTATCGATTTTGTCTTTCCAAGTTTGCAAGTATGTGGGGATGGCTGTAAGAATCTGGGTCTGCGAATCACGTTATGCAGTCAAAAGATCGGATTATGATTATCCAATATTCTGTTTAGGAATTCAAACTTTAAATCAGCTTCGGTCGTAGTTGTTTCTTTTTTTTTATTATTATTATTATTTTAAAAATTCAAGGTTTTCCTAAGATAAATTTTGCTATTTATTTAAATGTTGAGAAAGAATCATCCAAACTTTTGAAAGACGAGAATGGAAATGCTTTCGGTATTCAAGTGACACTATCTCAGCAAACATCTTCGGTAATTTGCTATAATGGAGTAGACTATTTGCACTATAATTACAAACTCTAGAAAATGTCTATTATTTTACAAAATTTGTGTGCCTGTAATTAGAAACCCATATAATTCATTGACATGCAGTTCCTAGGAGCTGTTAGGCAGCTTAAATAGGATGCATCAGTGTTCCTATCTAATGTTTGCAAACAAACTTTTATTCACTCATGCAAATTTAAAGGAAAATACATTAGGTTTCTTTTCGCAGTAATCACATTCAGGTATCGATTTAGTTTCAGCAATATACGATTCCGAGACAGCTTTTAACAATAAATATCTTCTAAGCATGACGTTTAACATTTTATATGTGAACACTAAAATAAATTTTATAGGAAGAAGCTTAGAACGCATATCGAAATCGTCCCACCGTTTTTTGCGTGTTATTTATCTCGTTTGCAATGTTACCTGCAAGTAATTGGCTGCTAACTCGGCTGGAAATTGCACGCAGTTCCGTTCTATGAATACAAGCCAGGGCAAATAGGAAGCGCATTTCCGCATTCATCAGGGCTAATAGATACCGGCATGCGTGTGTGTTTTGCGTATGTGTGCGTGAGTGTGTGTAAACCAATAATACGCCGGTCCCCATGGCCGCGCTCGCTAAGTGTCTCGCTTTAGTGCTTCGTGGCATAAGGGATTGTGGGTTCGAGTTAGGGTGTTTGTGGTGTGTTTCTGTTCCACGTAATTCACACATTCTCTCTCTCTCTCTATCCCATGATGACCAATTTGGTCAAAATTCTCTCATTTTGACTTGCTTATATGAGTAAACAAATTAAACAGGCCGAGTTGAAAAACAAATAACGTGAAGGATAAAAACATATAAAACTGTTACAATTTTAGCGTTATTGGCATTCATTCATGTCTAGTACAACGCTTTAACAGAGGGATGTCAAATGAGCTTCTACTTACTGTTATTACCTGAGCATTTGCAGTTCATTCCTCCACAGTGCGAAGTGTAAAAGTCGATATTTTTAGTTGTCGAGAACATGTTTAAGATGCTTTAAAAGAATGTCGATTTTACTTTATGTGACATTCTATTGGAAAGATAGGAAATATCAAAACAAGGTGCATAAATTATAAATTATTTCTTTTATCACAATTTCCATGTGACACCAACAAGGTGAAAGCTACCATAGATCCAAGTGAAGGAACTGCCGTACAAAGTTGAAAATTGACATCCCTATTGAGGAAAGTAGTGGGGAAATTATAATCTAACCATTCATCTCGCTGATTCTCCCGATGTAGGTCTTAGGACATCGGTGTACGGTAAGCTACATGCTGTGACAGGGCTTACTGGAGCCCATAACTCACCGCTTCTCCCGGTGTTGCGTTCTTGAACACCGGTGCATTTTCTGCTGTAAACTGTGACATTGTCTAAGCATATTGCCCAAAAAGCAACTGTTCTTCCGGTGTTAGATTCTTGAACATCGGTATAATGTAAGTTGTGGGCTGCGACAATGTCAAATGAAGCACACTGTCACTGTTTCCTTCGGTGGACATCGGAGATGTAAACTGTAACTGTGTTTAGGACGCCGGTAAACTGTATGCTGTAGGGTGCCGGTATAATGTATGCTGTAAACTGAGTTAACATGCAATGTTGTAGGGACTCGGATATGTCTGTTACTGCTCTACCAACCTATCAGAACACTACAGTGACTATTTCATGTTAGGCCGCAAAAGTTGAACATACAGCTTACTTTATGCAGAGTAATTCGCCGCAACAGCTTTCTCTTAGCTATATGAAAATTCGCAGATTTAGTTGTCATATTAATGTGAAATACATTTCCTAGAACACTGTGAATATTAAACATATTTTGGTTCAAATAACTTATTTACCTTATCAAGAGCTGCGCTTACCCTGACGTATGAAAATGAGGAGAATTCCGGTAGATAATACCATTTTCAGAATCGTGAGTTTTTCTTTTAAACCTGATGGGTCGCATTCACATGACATTCTTTAACTGTTCTACAATTTTCTTACAAAGATTATTCGTTTACCTACATCATGGTGAGATAAATATTAGTAGAAATGGTCTTATTACTTAGTTCCTTATAAGTTGAAGGGAAATAAGTAACTACACTTGGCTAAAGTAATAGTAAAATTTTCAAAAGATGTCGCTATGCCACTGGCATTGAAATTTGGTACTCTTTGAATTACCAAGAGTTAGAAAACATATATATTTAAGGAATGACGTCTTCCCGTTTGAGAACATTTTTAAGTACTTTAAAATTGAAACCAATAACTAGGAATACCTCGGAAATGGTGAACTCTAAAAAAAGTATACGGCATAAAGTGTGTGTTTTAATGAGGTTTACTTTTTCTGTGAAGTAAGTGTTTGTCTATCTTTTGCTGTTTACCGGTTATGTAAAATCCATCCAGAATGAAGAGGTCATCAGAGGCTACCCCCAGAAAATTTAAGATATAGATTTTATTTGTCACGTAAATATATAAAATATATAGTATCCTAATCAAAATCGTTAGAGGTATTATTGAGAAAAACGAAATATTCAAAAAGTGGCCCACGTAAGTGGTAGTTCGTGGTGAGGGAATTTTCCTGAAAATTTTTGTGTCGCGTCCTTGGGAGATGATGAACTTAAATACAAAGTTTGGTGTTTAACGATGTTTTCGTTTTTGAATTATGCTGCCTAAAGGCAAAGGCGCGCACACACACACATTAATTTTTAAGGATATTTATGCAAACACCTGTGCGAGAATTGTTTTATTTTTGGATACTTTCAAGCGCATAAAATGAAATAGAGTTTTATTTATGGACGCTCTATAACTGCTGTGGTTCTCAGTGTCCCATTCTATATTGGGCGTGAAAGATTCTCTTTTATCAGGTTTGAGGTTCTTTTACGTACCGAAAATCTCCGACATGGGACCAACGGCTTTATTTCCCTTCCGAAGGAAGCCATGTTAAGGATTTTAACGCCCGAAAAAATGCATCGCCTTCCGCCGGGTTTGAACCTGTGACCTCAGGTGTATGAAGTTAGCATGATAACCATTACACCACGCGGGGCGACTTTCAAGCGCATAGTTTTCTGAAATTTCGATATTGAATTTTGGTCCAAACCAATGACATTTTAGTGATAAAAGAAAGCAAATGTTTCCATTCATTGAGACTGGCAATGGCTAACGCCAGAGAAGAATATCAGCACCACGACAAACTTAAGGCTAATGCGGGAGGAAGGGATGATGTGAGAAAGTATACCAAGGGCGACAATTCTCGGTTACACGCAGAGCGCAGAGTCTTCAGTTCTCACAGACAGGTTCGAGCAGAAGCTTCAGCTGCGAAGCTGAAACGTAGAAGATGAAGACGGGATTGAAATGATAGAGAATGAGGAGGATGACAATTAGGTATATAAGTCTTTATTCGCTTAGCGACCGAGTAAAACCACAACATGTTCTTAATCAGTACATTCGGTTACAATTGGGCTTGAACACGGGAGCTAGCCTCGGGCTTATCCATTACCGCGACTTGCTACTAAAAATACATTTTCAAAGATGATTAGGACTATTACGAACTATAATGATGCAAATATGTCTAATATATGTCATGGCAGACGGTAAAGATTCACCACTGAGATACCAAGGCAGTACTATACAATAAACGGCCTTTTCTCAAAGTTTAGGAAAATACATTAGATTAAGCTTATTTGCAACTAATGGATGTTTCTTCTTTAAAATTATCAACACTATTTGTATGTTTATTTAGTAATATCTACAACGATTTTAGATTTCTAAAGCTCGTGAAAATAATAATAATAATAATAATAATAATAATAATAATAATAATAATAATAATAATAATAATAATAATAATAATAATAATAATAGGACCGGATGAAAGTCTGCAAACAATAATGGATCAATCAGAAATCAGAATAGTTTCTGGTAACGTGTCAGTGGAACAATGTTAAACGCTCCAATGCATTTTTGTGAAAGTATTTCTTAAATTCAAGGCCATCGCTATCTAGTGAAAGATCAACCATCATGATACTTTCCCGGGTGCGGGAAGCTTGCTCACCTTTGTGCGTAAACTTTGCTATACCTTCCTTACTCACTGCACTGTGCCTGCTTAGCAGTGCACATGACGAATAACAACAGACAGTGACGTTTCACTGAGGATGATACATGAGAAAACTAGATAAAAATTTCGCGTATAATGGGAGATTGACTATTTCTGCATTCAGAATGATAGAAAGCCTGAATGTTTGTTGTGTTCTAAACAGTTATTCTAGATGAAACATTATTACATCAGACGATATGTTAGTTCTATACATGATAATCAGTATGAAACAGCTAAACCTTCAGGTATGATCATAAAAAATCTGATGTGTTCCATTCATATGCGTTTTTCTACATCTCTGTAACAAATTATTCCTAAAAAGTTTATTCTTCCCTCTACTTCATGCTAATCTACATAAATATGAGCAGAAATGGTCTTATTACTTGCTTCCTTTAAGTATAAAGGAAACAGAAGGATACACTAGGCTTAGGCGACAGACAAATGCTTTAAAATCCGGTTGCTATGCGATTGAAATCCGTTTCTTTGCATAGCCAGGAGTTGATAAGTTCCTGATGAGAAAAGTTTAAATATTTTAAAACTGAACCAACAACAAGAAATATCTTGGAAATGGACAATTTTACGACAAAGTGTATATAACTCAATATGTATTTTAACGAGATCCACATTTTTTGTGTAAGGAGTGTTTGTCTAATTTTTACGGTTTACCAGTTATGCTCAAGTTATCCAAAATGATGAGGCCTTCAGAGGCAAAAATTTAAGATAGACACTTAACTTGTCAAGTAAATACATTCTTTAATATACGGCATTTTAATCAAAATCTTTGGAGCGATTTTTGAGAAAATCACAATTTTCGAATTTTTTTGCATGTTAAGGGCAATTTGGGGTGGGGGGGTTTCTTGAAATCCTTCGTGTTGCACCCTTGGAAGATACTGAACTTAAATACCAAGTTTGGTATTTAACGATTTTTCGTTTTTGAGCTATGCTGCCCACAGTCACACACATACTACAAAACATTTTTCTAAATATGCCTCTTTGGGGGGGGGGGATTCCGGGGGATTTATAACACATATTTCCGGTTAAATTTTGGTATCGAATTTTTTGGTAGAACACAACACCTTCTCTATACACGATGTACATAGTACATGTTGAGAAGGTAAAAATGGAACTATAATAAGAGTGAATACGCTCTAATTGAAATGAAGATACCCTTTAATCAATACTGCGTCTCTTTGTGTCCACCACTAAGCTTGAAATCAATAAATTTGTGTCGAGAAAAAGCATCAGCGTTCTAATATTCGCCCAAAAAAGGTGCAATACTTCATTCGAGTAAGAAATATTTCAAAACCTATTTTAGTGCCGGCCACTCCCCTTTAAAATTGTCTAGCTAGCAGACTTGTAGTTTACTTGCCGAACAACACTTAATAACTCCAGGTAGAATCGGGAGACCTCACATTTTCCCACCGTTTATCAGCTCCTTGTAGTTTCGGTTCCCTGTCAGCTATAACGATGTTTAAATATGCCAATATATGCTTGTGAAAGTGCCTATCAAGATTACCGCTATCTGGATAGTTCCCGGTTACGTGTCACCTGAAATGTCATTTCAGCACTGTAAAAGTAATTTTAAGTTGAAGATTATCATTGTCTAATGAAGAATAAAGTGTATGAATACTTCCTGTTTAGTTTCAGCTGAAATAATGTTTCAACTTTGTGATGCATTTTCATAAAGATGTCTAAGGTATTCGCTATGTAATGAGGGAGCAAGTATCCGGAGAGTTTTATGTTATAATTTATTCATCTGAAATTATGTTTTAATATTCAGTATATCTTTTTGAAGATGACTAAGTTAAAGACCACTCTATCTAATGAAATAATACATATAGGTATTTACGACGAATTTATTGTGCCTAGGATTTCCTTAACTGCTTAGAAAATAATTTTAACCTCCAAAATCGTTACACCTCACAGTATAGAAACACCTTCATCTCAAGTTCCTTCTTGTATATTGAATTATAAAGCAAATAATGCTTCTTGTATCTCATTCGCTGTTATAGAAGCGTGTGGAAACGTTCATAATAAACGTCCTCTAACACATTAGCAAATCCGCATTTCCGTATACGGAATACACTCATCAAAATAAAGGCAATTTTCGTAAACTTTATTGTGCATGTTTGTATGCTCATGAAGCTAACTACTCCGCTCTTCACATTATTTTAATCTATTAGTATAACTTAACCTGCCATAAATAATTAACGGTAGTGTGTAATACTGGCAGTAGGCAACTAAGTATTTGCTAGAAAATTTGGACTAGATTTACTGCTTCAGAAATTATGAAACTGTTTCCTCTTCAGGTTCATGTTAACTAAATTATGAGTTGTGTTTTAATCAATGAAGCTCATCAAATTGTATCTTGCATCATAAATGAAGTTTTAACGAAGTTAATAAAATTATGGTGGCAAAACCAGCACCAATAATAGTGCTGCACTCTCGATATTAGTATACCTATTAGTAAAGGGGAATGAAAAGACTAAACGGCTAATAAGCTCACGTTATCATTATTTTACGGGGCAAGCACCCATAAACCATGTCGTAACATTTTAATCTGAGTAACGGTACGTCCTATTTAATTTTATAAACCCCATTTAGTGCTATCCAAGATAAAAATCAACACTATCTCCGAGAAAATGTTCATGATATTCTAATCTCTAATCAGAATACACATCAATGTAATAATTCAACTGCATGAAAGGTATACCGACAAATTATTTTGGGTTGGGTTTGTTAGATTACATTTAATAGACTCAGATGACTGTTTGCTAACACTTAAATTGCCAACTGCGGATATGAAATAAAATATGAAAAGAGAGAGTAAGATAAATGAAGGTATACGAACAGATTTTTATCCTTTACGTTTTCGCTGTTTTACTGTACTTATCACAATTACCTACTACAGTTGATTTAAATATTGTATGATACTTTGTGCTATAACCTGAGAGGAGAGTGCAGACAGGTGACCAAGTGTCTGTCATGAATAAAGGAAGGAATACATACGTTACATTGAATGAACGTTGAGGCATTTTATTCAACAAATAACAGACGCTCAGTAGTGACGGTCATTACACGTTTTTTTAGAAGTATCTATTAAAGAATGTCTTCATTTTATAATTTTGGGGGGAGTAGTTTAACACCTTTAACCTGGTTGGTCATATCGGACAATGAATGAAATTGGTAAAATGATGCTCAAATAACCTCGGGGTCCATGGAGCTTAAAGTTACTCCATATTCGTCTTCTCTGGGTAAGGAAAAATCCCGAAAAAAACCTTATCTGGGTAACTCACCCTAAGCGAGATTCGAACTCACGACCAGCTGATTGTGATTCAGAAACGCTACCAGCAACTACACAGGCCGGCTGATAAACCTTGGTAGCAACATGTCGCCAAAACGTTTTTAAAGAAGCAAAATTAAAAGCAGTATTTAATTCTTTGTTAAAAATAATGAAAACATGGTGATTTATTTGGTTAGTGAGGTCATTGCCACTCCAACCAATCCCCGCTATGAATAACCTCTTCATATTAGCGTTAACTGCTTTTACCGTTATATAAACTCTACCGGATTGAAATCGTGGAAAAATAAATTTAGTAATGCAAGCAAATAAGGAATTCATTATATTCATTACATCAGTAAAGGAAGAACTGAATGTTTGTTGTGTAACATGGTAGGAACACATTTATCTCTATATTGTATTCTAAGGTTCTTTTGAGGTATTGAAAATACTGTTTTAGTATGTTTATTTATGTATGAAATATTTAGTTTTAACGTATGAAGTTTTGCGCATTCTTTTTGCCTTGTTTATTATAAATTTAACTTAAAGTTGGAAACGGCCGATGTCTAGAGGCCTTTCTGTGAATGTAAATTGCGAAATAATTGGCTTATGACAGATTAGTGGCCATAGAACGCCCTACTCTACGATGTCTTTTATTTCAGTTGGTGGTGGCCAATATTAGGGTTTCCTTCCATATTGTTCAACTTTGATTTACCAAGCGGGATGGCTTGGACGGTTACATCTGTGGCCCGCATTCGTGAGGTCCAGATTCACTTCCCGCCGTCGGCTTATCTGACCCATGGGTGCTTTCGGAGGTTTCTCCGGATCACCAGTCGAATGCTGGATAGGTTTCTTTCATCACCTGAATTTCCTGTCCCTCCAATCCGTTTCCATTGTCACTTCATTCACCCCGTTGGAATCTTTCAGGGTTGGGAGTGTCAGCGATAGTGCTCGGTGCGGCGTGGCAGGGAAAATGGATGTTTTGAGCAAACATCTCATAACCCCGATTCCGACTGGTTGCCAGGGTGCCAGTCCTGGAGAGGCCGTTGGACCCTATATGAGGCAGGTGGTCCAGGTCTACTTGTCCGACTATCGGGATGCTGCAATCTACAAACTATAGGGACCCTGTCATTGCTGTGTCGCTGCTCCTGGTTCCGGCCGCCTTGTGTATCCTCTCACCTCATTACTCCCTCTTTGGGGCGCCCCCTCGTGGGAGTAGGTACAATAACCTCAAGTTCGTGTCCCCAACGCCAGTGTTCTGTCCTGGTTTATTTGATCTTTTATTTCTACGTAGAGTTTAGGTCACTGGAGTTTTGTATACAAATTCCGTATTCGCCTACACATGTAGGTAAACAAAAAAAAATTATCTTCGTTCCTCCCAGAAGTGGGTCAGCATTGCCTTTGAAAAATCTATATTACTACCGAAAAAAGAAAGGAAAGGGTCAGTTGAAATTACTACTAAAACCCCAATAAGCGCTAGTGTCGCTAAGTATATTGAACCCATGAGTTTGGCGCCATTATAGGGGTAATGCATATGAGTTGTGAAAGCTCACAAGGCTAAAATCCAAAGTAAACATGTCCAAAAGTTGCGCAGCTTTTAATTCTACGAATAAATTTGAACTTGAAATCAACATAAATGTAATAGATACGTATGAGAATTGCGAAGCTACACTTTATCTCTGTCTACAGCAGAACTGCATATAAAGTGGATAATTACAGTTAAAAGGGAATGTGTCGAACTAAAGCAATACCATTTTTGTCAAATTATCATTTAATACATTTCTTCACTCTCTTCCCTTGTCACTGTATTTTGTGAATAATAGACCCTATAATAGCAATTGACATTTTTTTTTAATGTCCTGTATCACTCCAGAGGATATTCAACTGCACTTAAAGATTCTAGCAGTCAAATTAATGGGCCAAGAAGTGTCATTTTAATGTGTAAATAGAACAAACAAGCACGTTCAATTGTTCAAACTGATTGCTTAAAACGTTTGAAAATTGCACCTATTTTGAAATATGAATTATGGAATTATACATACCTCTGTTACAATTAATTTTTATATACCTCCTTAAATCATACGCCAGTAACAGCCACTCAACCAATTGTTGCAAAAGATAAAGAATAAATACATGGTTTTTCAAAGGCCATGTCAAAATACGCAAACAATTTGTAGTAAAGTGGAATATTTTACGCACTGACCTAACCTAAGTGACTGTAACTCATAAAAACTATCCTCC
Source organism: Hymenopus coronatus (assembly GCA_030762935.1). Lineage (NCBI taxonomy): Eukaryota > Metazoa > Arthropoda > Insecta > Mantodea > Hymenopodidae > Hymenopus > Hymenopus coronatus. Next base: position 371,014,767 of record CM060900.1, on the reverse strand, counting down.
AAGTTAAAGATACATGTTTATTTTAAATTTCTCTACCATGTACATAGTATGTAGAGAAGCGATTGCATTCTACCCAAAATGCGATACCGAGATTTTACTTTAAATACGTGTTTTGGGGTCCTGCAAATAAATTAATAAAAAGTTTAGAGAGTGTTTTTCTATGAAAAGTATAGGTCCAAAAAGTTGGAAGAACTCCAATTTTCGTATAAAGTTCTTCCAAAGCTGCGATACAAATTTTTTTAAAAAAATCCTCCATTCTAAGCTGCTCTTTACATGGAAAAATGTTTGGAAATTCTTTATTTTCTAAAAGTGTCTCTTAACGGTTCTGATTGAAATACCGTGCATTAAGTTATATACATAGCAAATAAAATGTATGTCTTGATTTTTTTGGGAATAACCTATGAAGTCCTTTTCATTGATAGTGAATTTTATATAATCTTGAATACCTGGTAAACGTTAAGTGATAGTCGAATATGCACCTCACAAAAGATGTATATTTCTTTAAATCATGCAGTTTTTTCAACTAATTTTGATATAATTTTTGTCATTCTCCTAAGCCCTATCGATTTTCATTTTTGTTTCTTGCGATTAGTTGTAAGCAGCATTAGAATTTTAAGCCAGTATGCAGCGTCCAGTGAAACATTTGACTATCTCTATTCCCATAAACCTATTCTAACGAAGTGCATAGCTATTTATGCAAAGATGGTGCAGAGTGATATGAATGCAGCATCGTTTTTTCTCTTCTTCTTTAAATGGAATATTAATTTTGGGGAAGTTATAGGTTAGTACATTGGGTATTCCTTCCATTTGCGTAATATCATGTTGAAAATTACCCCTAAAGTTTATTTTGAAGAATACTTAAACTGATATCGATTGACATTCTTCCCGAGAAGGTAGCAAGGTAAATCCCGCGGGCAACCGAACCGCTCAATGGCCGCCAGACCACTACTCAAATTATTGGAGTTTTACATTTGTTCGCTCATGGCACTGTAATCGGTCTGGGCAGCTCGGTTTGTCAGGCGCTGTCCTGAACTCAAGGTCACGGGTTCAAACATGGCCTAGATCGATGGTTTTGAAGTATGCTTAAAACCGACAGGCCCATGTCAGTGGATTTACTGGTTTGTTAAATAACTCCGGCTTGATGAAATCCCGGTACACCGGTAATGCTGATATGATCCTGGCAATTAGCAGCGTCGTGAACAAACAGAATAATTTAAATTTCACGGCACTGTAGGGCTTTGGACCACAGTAAATGTTCAGATTGGTTCCCGACCGCAACACCCAGTCTAAAAGTAGGAAATAGTCCCATAATTACTCTTTTCTATCACTTAAAATGCGCCAGTGTATACGTTTAATGACTTCATTACAATATGCTACATTTCACTGTTATATGAAAATAGAAACCAATCGGTTACTAAAATGGACATTTATTGCAAAACGAATCTGTATGGTGTGCATGTGTTACACGGAGTAATACAAAAGTGTGCTTCTTAGAGCGGATACAGTATATCACGGGTATGTCTATTGTTAATTCGACAGCTTTTGAAGCATTGTTTCTGCCAATGCATATGTAGAACCATGTAATACTCTGCCGTTTTCATATTCTCTATAGAGTTTGTATAGTACACAGACAACACATGTATTTACTCTACCCGCAACTGCTTTGAAAGTCGCGAAAGATCACTCGCTCCGGAATCTCTGATCCGGAGTAAGCGCATTACAGTAAGCGCATTACAGTTCCATTCACATGGCTTTATCTACCTGTTTTGCAAACGCGCTAATCTTACAAAACACTATTTTTATCTACTTATGTTAATCAAGATAAACATTGGCAAAAATTGGCTCATTACTTGGTTCCTTTTAACCCTTTCAGTCCCGGTGTCCATTGGAATGGACATGACTTTCTACAGACTATGTAATAAATTAAAAGCTGTAATTACCATTTAGATCACTTGGGGTGTGAACTGTTATTTTTTCAAGTTTTCCAGTTTTGTGCTGCTATCTGTGGCCAAGTTTAGAACTACTTTGGAGCTTTTGTTACAAGATGGACAATGAAATTCACAGATAGTTTTTCCAATGAAGCATAAAAATCAGGTCTGAAAGGGTTAAGTAGAAGCGAAATAAGTGGACTAAAGCGATAATCTGATCTTTAAAAAAACGGGTCGCTATTTGAAACAATTTAAATCTAGTTCTCTTTACATGGACAGGAGTATAACAAAAAATATATGAAACGAAAGCTGACTTCCCGTTAGAAGTATTTTAATATTTAATCCAATAATAAGGAATATCTCGGAAACGGTTAACTCTACAAAATCTATGACATAAATTGCGTATTTTAATGAAATCTGCATATTTTGTGTTTAAAGTTATACAAAATACAATCAGAATGAAGAGGACTTCACAGCCTATTACCAGGAAATTCAAGAAATACGTTTCATTTTGATGAAAGTATCTTAAATATGTGGTATTTTAATAAACATCACTAGACATTTTTTAAAAAATCCAAAATTGTTTATCTCTACAAAGCTGATGCTCCCAAAATGTTGACAACAGCATGCGCCAACTTCCCTGTGCAGATCAATCTGCGAACTGGGGCGCTTAGAATACCCCGAAGACTCGGAAGCGCATCGTAGTTTTCCGGAAAGAGAGTTGTACGCATGCGTAGAAACTGATAGTGAAGAGCGTGACGTATAAGCGAGCGTGATAAGATACTTTAGTACAACCTGGAGTATTGACCTGACGGGTACACTTGTGCAGCTGCTGCTATTTGCTTTACTGCACTGTGCGTCGACAGGGGAATTCGTTTTATGAGGTGAAGACGGAATCATTAAGAGGTATGTACTTATACCTCACTTTCCTCTACGCCCATACTATTTTAGCATATTTATCAGCTTACAAATTTTCTTTCCACTATGTCATGTGTTAGGTTCCTTCTACGTCCACATGACTAAATAGTGACTAAATATACGTTGTTAATTCGTATAATATTTGATTCAAATGAAACAATTAAGTTTGGCTGAATGCATAGCGTTGAAATTTTGAGAGATTTTCTGTATCCAAGTACATCTAACTTTAATTTAAGGACTTCAAATAATTCTAAAATCCCACATATCTAAACTGTATATTATACTAAGAACTTCCGAAAGAGGGTAACTTCTTATAATTGTTCTCTGCAGGCAACTGCTTTATTTATTGATTTCTGTTTGCATTTATTGTTGTAAAAATTGGATTTACTTTTCAACAATTTATGACACAAGTAAAATACTAACAATGGTAAAGGTTTTCAAGACGTTAAGCGACATAATATATTATTTCATTTTTCAGTTTGTTTTCTTTCCTTCTTTCTTGCCATTTTTTGCTTTTCTTTTGGTGGCTGGGTTTATTTATAATAGTGAGCTTCTACTAATGAAATACTGTGTGTTGTAATTTTTATGGGAAGTATCATTAATGTTATTGCGAACTTAAAAACTTGAATTTACAAAGTACTGATACTTATTAGCTGATAAACTTCTGTCATGTGCTCATGAAAATGTATCACGAAATCATTTCAATGTAAAACATAGCGTAAAGACATTGAAAACTTCTCTTCTCAAAACTTTGTGAAAAATATATTGTCCCATTCCTTGTAAATGATCAGTTTTATGGGTAATTTTCCGGCGATTTACAAATTAACAATACATGTATTAAACTCAGAGTATAGAACTAATTGATTGCGTTAGGGAAACCAAATCGGAAGCACGGAATAGAGAAATACGCGAGCATATTATACAAACAGTTTAAGATGTTAAAAAATAAATAAACAAATGAAAAATACTAAACATTAAGATTAAACACACTGGATACGTTTGTTTAACCATTCTACTTCTGTTGAGCTGATTAAAAATGTTGTAAACCACGGATAGTTTCTTTAAAAAGGATAACATACGGATTCGGCACTGATTATGAGGTTATTATACCTATTCCCCACGAAGAGACACCCACAAAAGGGAGGAATGAGGTGAGAGGACACACCGGGTGGTGGAAACCAGGAGCGATAGCACAACAATCACAGGGTCCCTACAGTTTCGAGATTGAAGCACCCCGACAGTCGTACAGACAGAGCAGGTCCCGTTGCCCCACATAGGGTCCAACGTCCCTGCCAGGAGCGGTCCTCATCCCGCCAACCAGCTGAAGTCGGGGGACAGAGATAGTCACTTTGCGCATCTTTTTACCCTACCACGCCGCACCGAGCACCATCGCCGATTCTTCCAGCCCTGAGAGAATCCAACGCGAAGAAGGATGAATGAAATGACAATGGAAACACATGAAGGGACAGGAAACTCGGGATGAAAGAAACCTACCCAGCATTCGCCTGGCGACCGGGTAAAACTCCAAAGAAACCCATGGGCCAGGTACGTCGGCCACGAGAATCGAACCCGGACTTCTAAATACGGGTTACAGACGAAACTGCCTGATCGGGGTGCTCGGTTTAAAAAGTATAACTTCTGGCGCAGTGATCCAGAACACATGACTGCTGCATCAACCAGCTCCTTACATGATGGAAAAGTGGATAGAGTACAGTACTGCAGTTGACATTGGGTAAAGTGTCAAACCCCTAACCGTTTATGAATGGTCCTTCGGTCTCGGAAGCTACCAGTTTATTGTCAGATAGCTTCTCAATCGGTCCCCGGAGAGCCCCCCGTACCCAACAGGGGTACCATGTTGGTACCATCAGTTGATGCCGGGTCCTTTCGTACCTCCGGTTTTACAGAGACTGATTAAAGAGCTAAAGAACGTTATAGCTCGAACAGCTATCCTGTAAGGAAGCCATACTCTAAAACGTCGATAAAAATCCATATTTTCCATGTACCTTTATGGGTAGAAAGACAGTTTATTCCATCTTTCATTTATATGCCACCGCTTTTTAACGTCTAATATTACGTGGAGCATTTTGTATTTGTTAACAATTTATTAGCAATTATTTTAAGTGTCTCTCTTTCCCACCCCCTCTCTCACACACACTCTCTCTCTCTCTCTCTCTCTCTCTCTCTAGCAGGGACATTAAATCTGAACACCTTTTACTTTCCCTACACGTCCTATGTATATAGTATATAGAGAAGGTATTGTATTGCACCAAAAAAATTCAATACTGAGATTTCACCAGAAACACATGTTTTAATACCCTCTGAATCCAAAAGAACATTTTATCAAACGGTGTGTGTGTGTGGTGTGTGTGTGTGAGTGTGTGCCTGTGTGTCTGTAAACAGCATTGCTCATAAACAAAAAGTCCGTTACTTATCAAAATTGGTATATAAGTCTAGTATCCTCAAGTATGCGACACAAAGATTTCTAGGAAGATCTCCCAACCCATCCTTCATATAGAAACATTTCGAAAATTTTAGTTTCTCAAAAATAGCTCTAACGATTATGATAAAAGCATCGTATATTAAATATATTTGTATGACAAATAAATTATGTATCTTGAATTTTTCCTGAATAAAGAGGTCTTTAGAGGCTATTCCCAGAAAATTCAAACTATTTATTTTATTTGTGAAGAGAATATCTATAATATATGGTATTTAAATCATAATCGTTAGAGCCATTTTTGAGAAAATTAAAAATGTTGAAAAATGTTCCATGTAAAGGTAGTTGGAGGAGGAGATATTTATTTGAAAATCTTCGTTTAGCATCCTTGGAAGACACTGAACTTAAATACCAAGTTTGTTATTGATAGACTTTTTTCATTTTGAGCTATACTGTCCAGACACACAGAGAGGCGCACACACGGACCTTTTTCTAAAAATGCTTTTTTCGACCTCAGAGTGCCTCCGGTGAAATCTCTTGAGATAACATGCTAGCCTCTGGTACCTAAGATCGTGGGTTCAAATTCAGCGGAGACGATGTATTTTTTTCAGGCGTAAAAGGATTTATGGCATGTAAAAGAACATCAAGCCTGATAAAGAACCCTCTGAGCCCTAGAATTTAACGAGTCCAGAAATAAAACTATTGCTTTAATATATAATCGTGTGTGTATACACACACACATACACATACACGTTATGCATACTCTATTCATATTAGCAGACTCTATAAAGATATTAATACTCCCTTTTAAACAAGAGCGCCCTCCTCAAGCAGGTAATTAATGCAATCCATTAATTATTAGAACTAACCGCTAGATCTCAGAAGCGCTTTAAGAATATATTCGAATAGCATTTGATATGGTTATTGGCGCCATATTCGTATGTGTTGCCGATTTCCTTTTGCTCACCCCTAAAGTAAATGTTTGCATATGTATAAACCACACATTCTGTGAGCAACATACACGTTCGAAGCAGGTTGCGTCGATCGCCAACTGTTAATAAACTGAATCGATATGTACTGCCACGAGCTCTCCGAAACAAAATAAGATCGTCTACTGTTTCTAAATATAGTATACACCTACTTCAATATGGGAAAATTTTAGGAGTAGGTACTCGGCGAGCTTTTCAGCAAGGATTATTGCAACAAAAAGAGTAACTAGCATAACGCATATTTTAACAATATCCACATTCTGGCTTAGGCTAACGTGAATCGTTACCCAGTAGCATAAACCGGGGGGGGGGGGATATTTGGGAGTTATTTTACAGGAAATGCAGATAAATTAAATCTTCATGGCATGATCTTAAATTTGTGATAATCTAATAAAATCGCATTCCTTCTTTTAAATTTAGAGGCTCTCAAAACATGTGATTATGGTGAATTTTCGAAATGGATTTCAAATCATCCTTTACGAGAGGAATTTTAAACATTACGCTTTTAATCAACCCGTAGTTTAAAAATTCCCATGTCATTAATAGTTTGGGCCTTCACACAAACGACCATAATTAATATTATTTTACTCTATTATTCCTGAGTGCACTTAAAAAGTTCTAATTGTCCTATACAAGGAATATACATAAGTCATGCACATTCGAGGTCGTCTCCTTAGTGCGGTGGTAGCGTTGCTGCTAGCCAAGCGGGAGACCTGGGTTCGATTCCCAGTACCGGTATTTTCCCCCGCTGGGAGACCTGGACCGGGGGGGGGCCAATTGAGGAGCTACTTGATACAGAAGTAGCAGCTCCATGTCATGAGGACCGCATCAACCGGCCGAGGGAGTTCGAGGCGCTGACCACGTCTCACTCTCCAATTCTGCGCCCCATCCATGACGTCTGTCATGGACAGAGCGGCCGGGCGGTAGGCCAAGGTTCCTTGTGAGCTGTCATGCCATGGAGTTATTATCATGCACATTTGAGCAGATGTCTGAGATCATGTATAGGAGGATTATTGCAGAGTAAGCGTTATGTTTGCGGATATTAATTTAATAAATGTTTATGCCTCTGCGGTTTCAAAGAAAAGGAAACGCAGACAGAAGTTTTTCTCAGCAGTTCATTGGTTTTATCTTCTGAGTTGCTCTTGGGAGTCGACTTAAAATCCTCCCTTCTCTCAACGGTCATTTTGGTGTTCCTAATCACTGTCCTTAATGACGACTAATTACAAACTGAAACTTTATTTCACCTGAAAAATGAAACACAAAAGTGCTGTCCTGTAAAAACCTATAGACAGCAAGTGCCCGCATCTAGGCTGGACGGCATTTAGTTACGTTAGCTTGCAACTAAAGTTGATACCAGAGCTGCCAACCTTCGACAACCAGAAAATTGCTCAGGCATTGAAAAATGGATTGTATTTATGAATTGAAAACCGTACGGTGCCAATTTTAAACAAAATGCGTGCAAGTAACATTATACAGTAAGAAGTTGAAGAAATATCAATTAAAAAGATAAACATTTCCATCTAATATATCCATAATTCTCAAAATAAATTCGCTCATCATAATGTAATCGCCAAACGGATTATTCATCATTATCCAATGACCGATGCTGTCATTTTGATGAAAGAAGCAATAATGGAAATGGCGTGTTATTTATGGACGCTCTTTAACTGCTGTGGTTCTCAGCGTCCCATTCTATACTGGGCGTGAAAGGCCGCTTAATTTTGCTCAGAGGCCTCTCTTATCAGGCTTGAGGTTCTTTTACGTGCCGTAAATCTACGACACGGGACCAACGGCTTTACTTCCCTTCCGAAGGAAGCCATGCTAAGGATTTTTACACCCGAAAAAATCCATCGCCCTCCGCCGGGTTTGAACCCGCGACCTTGAAGCTAGCATGGTAACCATTACACCACGGAGGGCGATGAAAGAAGCAATAGAGTGATGCAGTGTAGCATATCATTAGTTGAAGAAAATATCTCACAAGTTGAACCATGTCAGATATTTTCATACTGATGGCCATGTAATTTTTGCTCAAGTACAAAGCCGATTTCTGTCTCTCTGTTTGACATTAAATTAAATTTGCATAATACACGCTCGAAATCATCATTCGAATGCGGCAACTTATAACACTCACTCATCAGTAGTCTTTGAATGATAATAATCGACTCCAAAACGCAAATTGGTAACACCGATACTAAAGACATTTATATTCACGTCAAAACAGAATATTTGAAAAGCGAATGTCTGATTATGCAGATATTCTCTACCAATCTAATAAATTTACAACCAAATAAAGGAAGTGCATGATGAGACAATTATGAACAAAATGACTGTGAAAAAGTGACACTAAATGTTCAACAGTGAACGAATAAATGTGCATGCTGAAAATCGACTTAGATGTCTGTCACTCATCACAGATGATTTCAACAATCAAGTGAACAACAAAATTGTAAAAGACTGGCGTGTAAACCTAGATGAGTTACAGACTCCTTTTCTGAAAATCTGATGTGTTCCATCACATGACTTTCTCTACCCGCTCGGAAACTTTTCTTACAAAATATTCCTTTATCTACTGCGTGCTAATCGAGACAAGCATTAACAGAAATTGTCTTATAACCTAGTTTCTTCCAAGCAGAATGTAAATTAAGGGAGTACACTAGGCTAAACTTAAATCTTATAAAATATGACCGACATGTGAAGAATTGAAGTTGAGTCTCTTTGCATGGCCAGGAGTAAAACAAAAAAGAGATAAAACAAAAGAGAAAAGTTTGAGAAACAGCTTCCCATTTGAGAAAAGTTTAAATAGAATTTGAAACAAATAAAGAGGAATATCTTTGGAACAATTAACCCTACAAACATGTATATGACATAAATTGTGTGTTTTAACGACTACATTTTTGTGTACTAAGATATTGTGTGTCTCTTACGGTTTACTTCATCCACAACGAAGAGGTCTTCAGAGGATATTCCCAGAAATTCAAAGATATATTAAAGATATTTACATAACAAACCCTATATAAATGTGGTTTGTTATGTAAATATATGTAATATACCATATTTTAATTAAAATCGTTAAAGGCATTTTTGAGAAAACAAAATTTTCAAAAAGTTTTCCATATAAATGGTAGTTTGAGGTGGGGAGATTTTCTTGAACATTTTGTTTCGCATCCTTGGATGATACCAAACTTAAATACGAAGTTTGTTATTTAAGGGTCTTTTCATTTTTGAGCTCTGCTATCCACACAAATAACACGGACCTTCTCCTAATTTTGTTTTATTCAGGGTACCGGGGGACATCGCATATATTTCCGGTGAAATCTTGACATCGAATATCTTCTCTACCTATTATGTACACAGTACATGTAGAGAAACTAAAAAGGCTCGTTCTTTGCTTGGTAAATTGTGTCCGAACATCTTGGATTAATGAACTGTCAGCAGCCGACTACAATCCGGTAATTCTAAAGCGCTTGTATATAATGAAAAATTCCTAAAGGCAGAGGTGCTTATGTTAAGAAATAAAATAAACTTTATTTTTGTGATATTCTTTTTAATAAACTATTTTTCTGAACATATTAAGCCAAACTTTCGTTGTTTCCTGGATAACCCGCAGGAGTACCACATGCCTGGTTTATTGCAGTTAAAGCAGTTTGGTCGTCTTTCAATTGCGCGTTCTCGTCTGAAATTTTTACGAGTCAAAGTATCAGAATTCCTAACGCCTCTTCGGCCATACCAGAATTTCTGGGTAGGTCTCTCAGTAGTTGGGGAGCCATTAATATGGGCAGTACGTTCTTATTGTAACTGACGTATTTGCTGAGTCAGTGAATTAAGATTCTGCGTTAAAACATTAATCTTCTGAGTAAGGGTAGACGGCTAAAGAGAAGTTTCTGGAGTGGGTGGCTTATCTTGTGCCATATCTACTCTCCTTCCAGCCAAATCCTAGCTATATCAATACGACGAGCATATTGTAGAAAATCCTTTACCGTTTAAGGTTTAATAATCAGGATATATTCTATAAGATAGGGCAATACGTGACGGATTTTTTCTCTTTCCAACATTAATCTGGTCACATAGCGCTAAAATATTATAAAAATAGTTTTCGGTAGGTTCCGAGTATTCTTTCATCCGTTGCCTAAGCCGAAATTCTAGGACTTCGTCCTGCGTCACTACCTTAAAAGCGTCCTCTAAGTCATCCCGGAGTTCTGTGCAAAATATTTGGTACCACGTCGCCGCGGCATTCCCAAAATGACAGGGGAAGTATTGCCTTTTGTAGGCGCAGGTTAGCTTTAGTCACAATTTCAAAATTTTTCAGTTTAGACATTAAAAAGTTTTGGAAATGCCCTGAATTTATGAAGGATCGTGCGAAGGTTATATCAGAGGGAGCAGGGTTGGCAGTGGGTGGGTTCCTAGGATCAGTCATTTTAATGCGTTCTGGAGATTCCGAAGATGGCAGTTTAATTGGTTTTAATGTTGGTGGGGACGTTAACGGCAGGAGTTCTTTAGAGTCGAGGGGAGGGAACTGGAGAGAACTTTAAAATATTGTGGAAGAAACGTAGCTGAATTTCAGCCATGTACTTCGCGAGTAAATTATTCTCATCAGTAATTCCTGCGCGTCACCTACACTCTGAGAATAAAACTTGTCATTTGGCTACAAAATATTATGTAGTGACGAGTGCAGAGAAAATAATTGTAATTTGAATAAAGTGATTATTAATTAGTATATAGGAAATTAATATTAATGGGGCAATTTTTTGGATTGATAAGATAATGAAACAATTTATTCAGGAAAGTTGTACAAAGATTGTTAATTTCTTTGCGTATAGAATACCTGTCAATTGTTGTCATTAATTAGTGAGAAAAAGAAGTTTGAATTAAAATTACCAAGAGACAGTGTACTCATATCACTCTAACATAAAAGACATAAAACAAAAATTAGTCTAAACATGCATTATACATGAACACTAAAGTAATAATATGCTTACAGAACTTGTAAACCTTTGTGTAAAAGAGATTCGGAATCAACCATACATCACAAATATAAAACAAAACAAAAAACAAAGTGCTCATCAAGTGTTTCTGTGGCTTAGGGCCATAGAGAGATATAGGATTGAACCTTACCTCTCAAAAAAAAAATATTTGCCAAATTAGCACTAAATGAGAGGCCCGGGACTGAAACTTGCTCTTAGTTTAAATGAATAAAAGATCCGGCATGCGGGATCGAACCATACTTTTCAATAAAATAGCTTTCAAAAGCCGGTGCTCCACCATAAGAGACGTCTATAGATTTGAAGGTGGTTAAGACGTCACTGGGGTATAAAACAGAGGAAAGCCACTCGCAATAAAACAGGCACCCACTAAAGTATTAATTGACTATGATAAAAAAAAAATACAGAATTAATCATAATAAATCAATTTACACATTGAGCTTCTATACCTTAAGTCAGAGAGGATAGTTCCCTGGGAGCAGATGAAGCTAGTAACCCTGAGTTCCTTGCTATGGCCGAATAGGCGGTAGGTATCTAGTCTCTTCCATACGCCTAGTATCGTAGCTCCAACAATGACTACACGACAACGATACACCTTTTAAGTTAAGTCGAGCTTCTATATTGACTAGCAACCGCCTACATCCAAGAAATAATCAAATTAAAAATGCCAGAAAGAATTCCTCATGGCTTGTGACTTTATGATTCAAAAGATAAGCGATTCAGTATCCTCATAACATATCAATTTGCTGACTCTTAATCTATTACAACCTTGAAGTACTGGTTTTAAATAATTTGCTGAGACATTGGTGTTTACGTTATAGAATAGCCTGACTGAAGAATAAATGCAGACGGCCAAGAGTGGAAGCTTGCGTAAACACAAACAGATAAGCGGTATTAAGTTATCCCTCCCTGTACAGTCCGGCGATACTGGAATACAGCAGTTGAATCTCTTATCACAGTGGACAGGTTCGACTCAAGTCAAAATACAAACACCGCCGCACGAAGTTATATGGTCACAAAGCTTAAAATTAAGATCTATTAGTGATAAAGGAAACAGCAAGTTTAACCTGATGTGGATCATTTAGTTTATTCCTATTTAGGTTCACTGTGCTGATGTTTCGATGGTCAGAGTGTACTGCATTACATTCCCGCATTATATTCTGTGACCGCCTTAAGCCATGCCATGCTGTACAAGCGACCTCCCCTAACAACTGTACTCTATCGTCAGACAGGTAGTACAAGTATAACAACTAGTTGCAACAAGGGATTACGTGTTTGAGCACACCTTTCCAGCATTAAAGAGGAACACTTATAAATTAACGGTGCGATAACTGTAAGCACATTAGTAGTCGAACAGGTGAACTAGTTAGTAGAAAAGTTATAGACCGAAAAGCCATCACGCAGGAAATACACGCTTATTTTATAGCTATATCTGGCTCAAATTGGTGTATTATTGCCAAACTGGAGGTGTTTTTGTCATGAAGATATTGATTTCACAGGGTTTCGATCATCCCTTTGGCCGAACTTCTCAGTGCCTTTATGCTACTATGGAATGCTTGGATTTGGACACCAAATGTATTCAGCTGCTACAAACAATGCTATTCACTGCCACAACTAGGAATATGATCAATGTCAGATTATTATTACCATCTCTATTCGTCGATCTTTTCGTCAAGAATACCCATTGTGTATACGCTTGTTGTTCATTCCACTAGAGCCTTTGTTCCTTTACTTCAGCTCTTATCAGGGATGTGCCACAGTTGACATTGCTAGCTATTTCTGATATTTCTCTAGTCGTAACTCCACTATATCTCTGTGCAATATTTAATATTGTATTACCCAGAACTGCCAATTCTCCGGGTCCAGGTTGCATGAAGCTAATATGGCGGTTGTAGTTGAAAATTAGCCAATTTCCTCAGCCAAATGGATTTAGTGGAGGGAATCTATAAAAATCTTAATTGCTACAATTTTTCCGACTATATCAGGCGGCCCAATTACCCCGTATTTTACGGGTGTAGATACCTCTTCGTGCTTTATAAAAAGTTGCAGGACTCAACGAGGTTGTTTTAATTAAAGTGCGTCAATGGGTAACTGTCCTGTACGACCTTCCGCTTTATCACACTCAATGAACCTGACCCCTTCACCTCAGCGCTGATAAGTAAGAGCGGTAAAACGAAGATGGCTCAGACTGGCAAGTTTTAGCTTGAAATAGCCCCGTTGAGTTATGCAACTATTAACGCAAGAAGGGATATCTGCACATGTCAAATACGAGGTAGTTGGGCCATCTGGTATTAAAAACCATTCTTACAGTTTGGAGATTTTTGTAACAATATCCGATGACTGTTAAACATTAGTAAGTTTCTAGCTTTTAAACTTCTCCAGATAGTGCAATATATAAATATGTTTGGTCTCAAGCATAATATGTGGCACAGGTATTTTCTCTGTCTCCTCCCACTGGTAACAAGATGTTTTCAATGACTGGAAGGTTGATTTGGTAAGGATATTTGCTGCGGCTTAGTCTACACCGGTTAGCATTGCCAAAGGTGGAAGGAGGACTGAATGCTGTAGACCTATAGTACAAAACAGACAGCTTGTTCGGTATACATATTTGAAAAATATAATTGGCCTGGAGATCCTTATGGCCAGCAGTTTCTTGGTCCCTGAACGGGTTGGCGAATCCACCTGACTTGCATCGACTGCCTCAACAATTATCTTATCTGCGCTTGTCAATTCAACAACTGGGTTGTGTTTTACATGATCGATATTCGTCTCTGACTGTCAAAGGTGCCATTATTCGAAAGCTAGCTAATTTCAGATACCCCTACTAATGTAAAATGATATACAATTGAGAAAATACTTTATGGGATCTACACATAGAACTTTGATCAATAATCACGTTAGTGTAAGGTACCAGGTAATGGTTATCCTCCTTACCAAGAGAAAATTACATCAATCCTAACCACTCGGTACCGCTTTGTCAGCTGTAAGGACACGAAAAGTTGGAACAGTTTAAACACAAATGTCACTGTCTCTCGGAATCCCAACTTGTATATAATTTTCCAAGTTTTACATATGCAGTAGCAAAACTGGAATTAATACTGTCACTTAGAACCAAGGTATGCAATCTCTAAGTTAGAATGCCCTTATAAGTAGCAGCTAACTCTTATTTCCTGCAGTGTACTCAGATATTTTTCTACTGCGGATTACGTCTTTTTTAAATTCTTATTTGCTTGATATTTATCTTTCTAATGGGTAAATATTTAATTTTAGAGCCATTTTTATTCAACTTTGTGTCTCAATGGCATGTAATTATGTGAAAGATAAAAATGGTTCTATTAGGCGGGATATGCAGATAAACCTTAAGGAACTTAGAGGGACTATAGGGCCAATTCTCCTGTTAGACACCAACAAGAGAGAGTGAGAGAGAGAGAGTGAGAGAGACAGAGAAAGAGAGGGAGGGGGGTTTGAAGGAATAATGTTTCATGACATTTTGAATCTATATTGAAACGTATATATATATATATATATATATATATATATATATATATATATTTCTGTTTGCGGATAATGTATATCACTTAATGAGAAACAGATAGTCTCTCTGAACATACAGGAATCGATACAAACAGTTTTAGGAGTAACAACATGCATGCTTTAATTAACTGTCCCTTCCACTGCCCCGGTAGACAATCCCCAAGAGTTCCTGTGAACCAGTATTATGCGCTGCAACGGAGGATGTTCAACCCATTCTCATTAAGGGAAATCTCCAGTAAATCTAGGTTGATTAGCACTAGAACTAAATCCTGTTTACCCTTTTAGGTTGTATATCACTGTAAAGGTATGGCGTCAAATAAGACTCCGAATTTAAGAAGACAGAGATAAGATGTAAGTTTTCCTCTTGTCTTGGTCATAAACTGAACCTGATAGAATGAATTTTGGTTCTGTTACTTTTCCTAGTTCGGAAGTACAATGTCTAATGAATATAAAAAATACTAATTATTTAAATAACTTTAAACAAAAATGTATCTATGGATACATTCCAATCGATAGGATAAAATTCGCTACAGCGTAACGACAAAAAGAAAATTTTACTCCGAATGGAGCAACTTATACAAACTGAATAATCTGATGTGTTCTATTTATCTGACTTCCTCTGGCTGTTCCATATACAAACTGTTCTTACAAAAGGTTATTCTTTCACCTACATCATGCTACTCGTGATAAACATAGCAGAATTTGTCTTATTACTTGCTTCCATGTACGCAGAAGGGAGATAAGAGAATACATTAGGCTAAAGCGATAATCAAACCTTTTAAAAGATGGTCACTATGTGAAACAATTGAGGTTCGGTTCGCTTTGCATCGTCCCGTTTGAGAAAAGTTAGGTAGTTTAAAATTGAAGCCAATAATAAGGAATATCACGAAAACTCTACAAGAAAAGCTTATATAACATAAATTATGTGCTTTAACGAAACTACATTTCTATGTAGTAAGCGTTTGTCTATACCGTATGGTTTACTACTATGAAAAATCCTGCAAAACTCATCCACGATAAAGAGGTCTTCAGAGGCTGTTCAGAGGAAATTCAAAGTATAATATTATTTTTCATGTAAATATTTTTAAAATGCTGTATTTTAATGAAAATCGTTAGAGCCATTTTTGAGAAAAACAAAATGTTCAAAAATGTTTCCATGTAAATGGTAGTTTGTGGTAGAGGATTTTCTTAAACATATTCGTTTCGCATCCATTGAAGTTACTAAACATAAATATCAAGTTTATGTTGAACGGTCTTTTTGTTTTTGAGCTATACTGTCCACATGCACACACACAAACAAACACACAGATATACAGATAGACACACACATGGACCGTTTTGTAATAATGCCTTTTATGACTCAGGGGACCTCAAAACATATTTCCGGTGAAATCTTGACAGCGACTTTTTGGGTGGAATGCAATATCTTCTCTAGCTACTATGTGTATATGTACTAGAGAAAATAAAAATGGCGCAAAGGTCGTAAAATTTGGAACCTTATAACGGAAATCTTAATGAGTTTCGAAAAGAGCAAATAAAATAATTTTTGTAGTTATCTACCCGCGCTTGTTTGACGATATTGAGACCAACCACAGAACTACAAATCAATGACAAATTCACTACAAAATATTCCGCCGACTGAATGTACTTACTGCGGAAACTTGTTTTTATACTTCAAGAGTTTAAAATGTTACTAGCTTTATAGTAAAATAATGTTAGTTAATCGTATTTTGTGCTTATTCTAATTATTTTACATCGTGTAATCTCGCACACTTTATTGCGTGGCTGTTACTGTGAACCTTATACCACAGAAATACAAAAAAATAAAAATACTATATCATGGTAGAACTTCAACCATCAAACTAGCTGTTGAGTGGAATTTCCAGTCAGAGAAGCAGGATTGCCTGCACCAATTATTATCCGCTATTGCATATTCCCTTTCACTTTCCGTATTAATTTTAGCCTTCATTGCCCATTGAAATGTAATATGTGTGATTGCATGACACGAGCTTATATAAACTCTCTATACCATCATTCAGTTAGGCATTAAGAGGCCAGTCTCTTAATTCTTGCACTCCATGCTTAACATTCTCTTCATCAACCTTTCTGAATATCACAATCGAACAACTCTGCCACCAAGCTCTTATTTCTTGCTACACCTGCCCATCAGTCTTGTATTTTTCACCACTAACAACAAATTAATTCGCTTTTGGAACTCTCAGCCAAATGGCAAAATGTTCAATTGGAATGTAGTCGAGTTGAAAAGAAGTACACACCTTTTTATTCAGTGGAGTATTTAAAATGAGCTTAAACTTTAATATTGGAGATAAATAACCCCAGTGTTAATCCTTGTTATCCCTCGTTTGTAGCACAACAGAAACCCGGCGGAGCGCGAAGCCTTTGCATGGCTTCCTTCGGAAGGGATATAAAGGTGTTGGTCCCGTGTCAATATACGGCACATAAAAGCACCTCAACCCTGATAGAGAGGCCTACGAACAAAATAAACCGGTATTTCACGCCCAATATAAAATGGGATGCTGAGAACCACAGCCGTTACAGAGCGTCCATATATAACTCAATTTCAATGTATTTATCCTGGAATTTATTTTTCTTTTTCTATTCTTTTGTTATGTGTCCTGTCCATGTATTCATTTTGAAAGATCCAGGTCTAGTAGTTGTTGAAAGCGGTAAACTAAACATTCATTTAATGCAAATTTAAAACATCGAAAGTTTATATATAATCAAAACTTTTATTTCTTTTCTTGAAATCGTTTTAATGCTCCTTTTAACTGAAGCCAGTAGCTGTGGTTAATAAAGTAGTGAGAATAATGTTTTAATGAGCTTCAAATCCGGTGAGCTTAATTATAAGACATTCATCTTATTAGGATAAAGAGAACCTTCTCCAGGAAATTCGCCCCAACCGAGAATCAAATCCGGGCGATCCAGATTGGAGGGCGATGCTGCTTCCTCACCACGGAATACATGTTTACTGGTGACGACGATAATAATGATGATGGCTGCTAATTCGATCGGCACGGCAACAAGAATATTCTCATATACACACGATAGCACGATAGTCTGAATTGAAATGCAAATAGGGAACGTCGTAATGAATGTTTGAAGAAGAACGTTACCCCTAATAGCTGTCTCTTTCTGCAATATGCCTATCCGATGAGAAAGATTCCGATTATATTTACTCACGGACTTCTGATATCTTCCTTCTTCACTGCACATCCATTCCCAGCGTGACCTAATAAATTAGTGCAGTGTCTGTTAATACGATATTAGATTACATGTTGGTTTTGCACTAATCACTTCTAGTCTTTTATAACCATTAATTAATTTATTTATTTGTTGATATATCTTATAAGTAACGGGTATAGGACGGGCGCCTACTTACCATCATGAAAAAAGTGAGGGGCTGTCATAAACAGCGGTCTTAACCTCGTAATTCAACTTTTCAGCTGGAGGAAGAGTGATCACTTCCCGTATAGGTTGAATGATCGTCCATCTCGCATGCGCGTAAGTGAGTGTGAGGTCGGCAGTCGGGTTGGTAGGCCCAGGCCCCATGTGGGCTGTAGTTACAGAACTGGTTTATTTTATTGAGCAAGAAAGATAAAACTTCTAAGGTTATTTCATTTATATTGCGCCAGACCACTTTCAAGCAATAAAAATGAAGAACGCGTTGAATTATGGATGCCTTTTTCTTCCTTTCAAGTATTAGTCCCTATGGGTTATTACGATCTCACAGTGGAATTTTGTATACGTTTCCTTGGACCACTTAAAATCTCTTCCGGTTTGGAAGATTCTCAAGCATGATTTTGAACACATGGGATGCAGATGATTTGTCCATTTATTCTGATAACGGTGCGGCACTATGGCAAAGTGGTTAGACCACCCACCTCCCATCCAGGCGGCCTAGTTTCAATCTCAGGTGATCCCATGTGAGAATTGTGCAGGATCAAGCGGCGTCTGGGATCCTCCGGTTTCCCCTACCATTCATTCCACCATTTATTCCATCGTCACCTTTCCTGACAGCCTTTTCGCCTTCATTTGATTTCGTCTACTTCCTCGCTTTTATACCTGGCTTTGGGTTGACCCCATAGCCCTGGATACTTTATCAGATCTATAATCCGCTGCTTCTCAACAGGCACCTGGCTCCAGATATTAGCTTGTAAGTCCTGGGAGGGGGGAGTAAGTCCTACATATGAGTAGGATAAGTACGAATAGATGAATTAGAAGCTTCTTAATGTTGCATGTGTTTCTTTACATGCTATAATTACAATTCTTGCATTAGTTCATCATTATGTTTTGTTCCCATTTGATGTATTCTGGTGTGCATTTCATAAAATTTAATGATATTTTATTAGCAATTATTGTTCTGCCTTCATATTTCTTTCTTTCCTTCTTTTTTCTTTCTTTCTTAACGTTCATGCCTCTCTGCCATAGTAAAATGGCCTCGCGAAGGTCTTGTAATAGGTGGGAACTTTATTTGACGACTCTTATGGCAGCAATTGATTGTTAACACGCGTCAAGTGATTAAATATTAATAATTACCATTCTTCTGTGTCAGGCGTTTTATTAATATAATATTTATATAAAGTATAAAAGCGATTTGAAAGACACAAATACATGTTAAATGTATCAAGAAAATGTCCATACAATATTTTAGAAGCAGAAAGGATATGGATGCAGGCTATTTCCCCTTTAGGAAGTTTCTTGACCTATATGAACAAACAAAACTCCATACTGGATCCCCAACCACGACAATAGGGACCTCGCCTCTGACTAAAACTATGACAGTTCATCCTCTGTGTTATAGGGTAAGGATTCCAATCACTAGTTCCCTACGTTGCGGGTTCAAACCCGGCGGGGTGCGATGAGATTCTTCCGGAAATGAAGCTAGTGGATCCGTGTCTAGATTTAGGTCACATAAAAGAACCCCATGCCTGATAAAGGAATGTGAGCAAAATTTGTTATTTTACGCCCTATATACCAGGTGGCCCGAGCTGCCCCGTATTTGACGTGTGCAGATAACCTTTCGTGCATTAAAGTGTTGCAGAAGTCAACAGGGCTATTTCAATTTAAACCCCTTCAGTGAAGAACTGATGAGAGTGATGTTCGTTTTTCCCCTCTAAATCAGCCCGACTAGCTCACCGTTTCCGCTGATATCAAGAGGGGTAAAACAAGGTTTCCACTGCCCTATTTTAACTTGAAATAGCCCCGTTGGGTTCTGTAACTCTTTCAACGGATGAAAGGATATTTCCATATGTCAAATACAGGGCAGCTGGGCTACCTGGTAGAATGAGATGCTAGGAACCGTTTAAAGAGCGTCCTTAAATAAACCTCAATATCAATTTCGTTTTTCGATAGGAAAAGCCATTCAGAACTACAGAATTCGTGAGCAAAGAACAGTTGCAAGGATTATAACAGTAAAGTTAGACGCCGAAGTATACGCGTCTTATCACGAATTTCTCAGCGAAGGCATGGAAGAATTCTTTGGAGAAAATAACTATCCAAAGGCAACATAGGAGGAGTGCAAAATAGCGAACTGCCAATAATATTTTTCCAGCTTATTTGAAACGGCTTATATATCAAGGAATCACGTGCTTAAACATGTCACATGTTCATGAAAGAGTGAGGTGAATATCCACCATAGAAGAAGCTCCGAAAAACCTGTACATTATTTGCAAGATAACAACCTTGAAATTACAAACGCCACCTCTATGCCATAAGTTTCGAAATTACAAACTTTCACCGCCAAGTAACTTTAATTGTTACGCGCCGCACTGCTGCAGAATACATTTCTTATATAAAAGTATAAATTTAGCCTGTGCTGCAGTAATTCTAGGCAAAACTAATGTACAAAGTCCCAGAGGGAATCTTTAAATAAACAAGTTTCCTAAATGTCTAGGGAAAATGTTCTAGGAAACTGCATAAACACTGGCTTATTAGAATAAGGTCTTTTATCAGTCATTAAAGACATATCTGATTTTAGCATTCATTACAATCATTACATTCATTATATTTTAACTGACAGTTTGTAAATCCGATTCATACATAACAGGCAATGAAAACGAATCTGAACAGAATTTAGTTCTAAAGTAAACGTATGATAGACCCGAGCAATTTTCACAATTATTAGAATTTCGACTTACCAAATATGTATTACCCCCAATCTTGCCCAAGCCGAAAGAAACCCCACTTTTGTCTACCCTAGGCGGCTACGTAGTGAGCTTCGCTGTGCTTTTTTGAAGATGGTCTATCCAATGTCAAGTTTTCCAACTGACTGACTAGCTTCACTCCCACGATGGTTTATTGGGGCAGCGGAGAAAGGCTAGTTGTGATATCTATTTCCCACCAGGTGGCAGCAGAATTGTAATTCACGTCACTCTGGCAAGTAGTAGGCGATTTTGTTTCTGCCAAAACTGTGTGACGTCGGTAGGTATCAAAATATGCAGTTTGAACTGTGGAAGGGGGAAAGAGAGTAAGGGGGGCTCAAGTGTCACAGGCAGTGAATAAATGCACTTGAGCGAAGCACAAACTGCCGAAAAGTTACAATCTAGGCGCCCACGAGGAACGAACGATTTGTGGTCAGATCAAGACTAAAGTCGAGATTACGATGAACTTCACCTAACGTGGCGAAACGTAACGTGAAGTTAAGACATGCTGCTAAAGTGAAGACGTACTAGGAAGCAGTTTTACTTCATATTACAGCAATTACACTTGACTGGCAGCTTTTATGCAGCTGTTTCGCACCGATTGTTTCAATTACCATGTGACACCAGTTAGCGTAACGAGAAGGAAAAGTTTCACTCTGTCAAGCTCTTGAGTTACGTCGCGTTGAGTTAAGTCACGTTAAGTGAACCTAAATGACCCCATGTAATATATTGTGTTAGACTTTCACGTTACGCCGCCTTAAGTCACGTTTCATTAAGTTCATCGTAATCCCGGCATAAGAGAGTTTGGGGATACTTGGTAACGTTCTTAGTAACTTATCTATTTTGAAGCTGGAACCAAGGAGTTTTCACTTCGTCAGCACCTTCACTCTAACATCAAGGTCTCATTAGTCCAAACGAGGAGAGAGACATCACGAGTTTTACCTGCGCCTCTCTCACTCCCTTCGCCTTCCAGAGTCCGTAAACACACGGACCGCCCGCCGCAAAACCTTTAGGTCGGCAACACATAGAGCAGTATGTCGTTTCCAACTTCACAACCGACCTCGGGCGGACAGGATGGGCAACATTATTGAGACAGAGGAAAGACTATGAACAATTCTTGGAAACGTGAAAATATTACTTTAACATTTTGGTTTCATCAATTGCTTTAAGATTTGTTGTATAAATGCTTATAAACAATTTTGAGAGTAATGGTTACACAAATTCGAACTCTTAGGGTTCGATTTTATGTTTACAATAACTATAACTTTTAAAACAATTAGTCCAAAATTCTTCTAAGTTAACATCTGTTTCCTTTCGCTTAAAAGATTGAACGTCTCATTGCAACTTACTTTTAAAGATCTTAGAAGTTTCCTGTAATTTCCCTTACGTTTTAATTTATCTATTTTCTCATATCCTATATCGCGTCCAATACATACTTTAAACCATTATTATAGCTGTAGTTTGATGACTACAAGGTCCATATTTTGATGTCTTAAAATGTTAGAAAAACAGTTTAAAATAGCATAATAAATACAAAAACTACTTAAAAGGCTTATTTAATTTATTAAACTATTTACTTGATTATACAAGCTATAAATTAATTTACGCGTAGGCATAACTGCTGTAGGAGTAGAAAAGGTATGTATAAGAACAATGATATGACAATTTAAAAATTAATTAAAATGTTTGACTTTCATGTTCTTGTTTGAAGAACTCGAAAGGAAAATTAAGAAAAATGTGTTGAAATCAGGTCTTATGAAACTGTAGAATTAGCTTTTATGAGTTGTCAGGTTATAAAATGTTAATGGCCAATGAAGAGGACTTTACATCTTATAACACGACACAAGAAAAACACAAGTCACCTTACCGTATACACTCATTAACGTAGAAAGATGAAAATGGCCTGTTTCATGCATAGTTTTGGACATGATTTCATAAATGAGTTCGTATCTTCGCCCTGACAATATCCACCGCTACACCAACAAACATTTCTTCCCAGCTTAACCATTAAATAGGAATGTGATTTCTACTCACAATGTGAGTAATCGGTATTTAAAGTTACTTTATTTCTCAGTTGGACAGTGAAAAGGTTTGAATATTTATCCTTATAAAATATCAATAATACAAAATTTGTTATGTACTCAACGTAAATAAAGGAAAGTTCTAAATAAATACGCAAAGTACAAGAAAATGACAAAATAATTTGACGTAAAATCGAAAAAAATCACTTAAATATATCATGTATAGTGAACACAATTTTTTAATAAATATGCATTTTCATCAACTGGGACCTCATGATAGGGGTTTGTACACCTTAGCAACGCCTTGATATAAAGGTAAAATATAACATGTTATCGGAATCCGGACTATGATGATTATATTCATCATAGCTATAATACCTGTTAAATAATATAGGATGAATTATAGCTAAATCCTAAATCACTTTTGACTCGTCACTGGTATATTTTGGAATAAAATTAGAACTTCTTGTTAGATTGTTACATACAATTTCACAACAACAAATTTAGTTTCCGATTTGGAAAACCCCGTTTTAATATCTCATGTTTGTTTTACTAGCACCTTCTGCAACTTTAAAATGCTTATTTAATATTTGGAAAGAATGAATTTATGAAAAATAATATTTTTTTATACTCACGACTTTAAAAAGACACTGAAGTGATTGAAGATTAATCTACAAATCATAGCTGTATACGTAATGTATGGTGCTAAAAGTAGTAAAGAGGGAATGAACCCTATCCTGTTCTGTTCTGGGATACCACATGTAGATAATAAAGTCGTAGACTCCTTTATAGCGTTGTCACTTTAGTAGTTTTCCAGCCAGCTCTCAAGGTTTGGCTATAAATCTTTCGGCGAAGAATATTTTATCATTCCTAGTAGAAACTCTATCGTATTTTAAACTTAAGTGATAACGAAGCCGGATATGTTTTTCTTTACAGTTGCGCAGCTACATAAGGATGTTAATTACATCATGTTCTGGAAGGCTATTCAGGTTAATTACAAATAATCTGCCCCGAGTTAGTTGAAATGACCAAAGTTATGTATTACAAACCTCAAAGAGGCTCCCTCCCTGGTCAAGGGGTCAGAGGGATCTGACTTATTCACAAGAGGTACCGGGTTCGAGTCCCGGCTGGAGTGGAGACTTTTTTTAACCGGAATTATACCCCATTTCCCAAGAGTCTCGAATTATGGATGTGAGAGTAAATGCACGTGCGTATAATGATATAAAATGTTCAGTTAATATAAATAACCTACAGTTAATATAGAGTTGTCTCACAGGTTAAAAGCCACTGATATGTCTATAGTTGTTAAATGGGGCTATACAAATGAAAGAATAAACACAATTAAAAAAACTCAAAGGAAAATTAATGCCTATTTACATTGCGTGTAATTTTTATTCCTCCATTTATACACTCCTTTAACTGCATGGTTCTATCGACGGCATTTCTTTGTAGAACATATTGTCTATCGCCAATGGCATTGACTCGAGTAATGTTTGTCGTCGTTGGGTTTCTGTTTTCTTTATTTTTATTCATAGCACACACATATTCACGTTTCCATACTCTGGGGAGGATAGGGATAATCTGTACTAGAGAAAAATCTTTATCTCCTAGCCGAGAATCGAACTCGGTACCCATCACATTGTAGGCAGGTACTCTACCGACTGAGCTACGGGGCCAGCCAATGCAGTGCTATTTGGGTAACTACTATCCTCTGCATCGGATGGCTGGAAGAAACTTAAAGACTAAGATCAGTGTTAATAATGTTGATACCAAAATCTATAGATTTGTCTTAGAAAGCTGTGGATTTACGAAGTCCATCTAGCAGGATTCTAATTGCTTCTGCTGGCATCCCTGCTGCTTTGATCGGTTGAATTAAAATGTAATTATCGTCTTAATCTGTAGAACCAGGTTCCCGTAGGGGGAAATTCCGATCAGCTGCCTTGGTGCAAGCGCTGCGGATCCCTAGCACCTGTGGTGTGGTTTGTCCAAATTCTTAACATCGTCTGTCGACACTTTAAATTAGGGCAGCCTTTGGCCCAACCTGGCCTTTTCTTAAACCTGCCTCAGAAACCGGCAAAACGGGTGATTATATTGTACTCACTAATGGTTTTACACCGGGTGTGTGAAGTGGAATGGATAAGCAAAGTCTTACTTCTTAGAAAAAAAAATGTTCATTCTGAACAGACAGGTTACTAGAAGTACGCTCAGCCTAACATTGGGAGCTATTCTAATTGCATTGCATTAGTGGTTCCCGATACCAACAGGAGATTGGACACGTCTGGGCGGTGATGCCTTAGCGGGGTTGTTGGGCGCCTAATATCCTCCGATTAATTTTGAGAACTTAGTACACAGGAGCTATTAACCGTCGCCTCCGCCAAGGTCTTGGTAGTCATCTCCCTATGGGGTTGACAAGCTTAAGTAGCGTACAGACTTCCGTCCTTGGCTAGGCAAGGGAGGTTGGATTATAAAATAGATGCCGTCCAATTGGTACAACCCACGGACTTAAATGTCCCTGGGCAGTATGAGGCTCACCTCAATAGTCAGGTCAGTGCTTCTTGGTTCATATTGAACCAGGTGCGGCTGCTTAATTTGCTTTAATCAATTAACGTTGTGGTATTGAATGTTATACGCTCGAAATATTTACAGCTGGGTGCGATTGCACTTGTGGGTTAAAACAATCCATCTATGAAAATAAAAGAATATTACAGTGTCCTTCTGATTGTTTTGATATACTCCATATATGCTTAACATAAAAGTATAGTGCACACAACATGTTAGTGAGTTATGTCAAACCGTTGTAAAGATGTTTCTTTTTATTCATAATTAATCACTTTTTGGTGTGGTAATATAAAATGCTCGTTGTACACTATATTGCAAAATTGGACTTTACAAAATACATATTGTTATTGCCTTCAAAAGCACGTAGTATCACAATGCAATACCGTTTTACGTTGATTTAAGAATGAACTTCTTATTAAAAATATTGTGAATCATATTTTTTTATTCGCCCGCTTTCACTACTGTGGCACCGCAGGTATTGACACTGATAATACATGGAATGAAGATGGAGCACCGGTGGAATGCGATGGTGCGAACCGAAGAACCAGGAGAAAACCCGCCCCTACGCCGCTTTGCCCACCACAAATCCCACATGTGGATCATATATGAACCGGATTCCAAATTTCCTTGTCTTCAAATCTCTATTAAAACTGCTATATCGGTTTAATGGTTTCATCTTCATTTGTCTGTCATCCACAAAACTACTAAAGGATCTTATACCTTCAGTGACATTACAATACTCATGTTTGTTCTGATAATCGTTTTTCATCCCCTGAATAAATGCCACAAAAATATGTAGAAACAAAAGCAAAATATTTACACTATTTCTCAGGACACTACGAGCTTCCACCTTGCAACGGAATTAGTTACCCAGTTAGCAATAAAATAGCACTTTAGTATATTAGTTGAATAGAGTGTAAAATGCCAACTGAGGAGGAGCCGAGGTCGTTGCGTCGCTAATCGTGGAATTCAAAAGTGCCAGCAGGTGGTGCGATCCTCACCTACCGCGTGCTTAATTTCTGAAATTGAAAATTAACAAACGTCTTTATTTCATTGATATTGTCTATTACTATCAGCAAAGGAGAATCAGGATAGCGCCTTTGTGCCATACATCCGGTTAATGGGGCAAAACAACGTTGAATAGTGCTTTGAAATAAACAAAATGGCAACGCTGCTAGCTGTAAAGGTTGCTTCAAGTTCAACCAATCCAACTGTATTGTGCTCTGTTTAATATCCCATATACTCATTTATTCGCTGGCATGTGGTACTTTTAACTATGCATTTTGTTACCATTAATATTACTTTTAAACTATCTCTATGGTATATTACATATGAAATTCATTTACTTTCAATAATTTTGAATCCAATTCTCAAATAACATTGTATTTGCTGCATTATTGCGTAACTATAAAGCACTGTAATCATGCCGAGTTCATTCAACATTTCTAAACACATTATTTTCGTTTTTTTGTGTCTGTAATATGTTGATATTCTTCTTGTTGAGCAAGACCTTTAACTTGAAGGAGATATAAATGGTTTCTGATATCTATTGCAAGACAATGAAAATATTAACGATGCATGACCGAAATAAGTCTTTTAACCTCATAATACTGTTCGAGATTTATAGATGAATGTCTTTGAATGCGGTTATTTAAAGGAAAATATAGATTTTGGTAGAAATGTTTGACAGATTTATTTTTTTAATACAGTTCCGGAGTATTGTCGGCATTGTAGTCCTGTGGTTTTTTTTCCCCCTCTTGTTCCCATTTTCGCTGCATTTCTTTGTTTACGTTTTCTGTTTTACCCACAAATATACACGTGTACACATTTACAAGCATAAAAAACACCCATGCCCAAGGTGGGACTAGAACCCACGATCCCCTGCGCAGTTGAGGTACGCGAACTTTCCTGTTTTATTTCTTTGTTGTTGTTGTTGTTTTTTTTTTTTTTTTTTGTTTTGTTTTTTTTTTTTTTTTTCACCATTTAGGTACAATTTATGCTTAAAACTTCAATCGCATTGCAGCGTACGTTAAGCCGGCGGGAAATATTGCAACGCTATGCGAAATAAAATTAACTATGTGATTTGCTTGTGTGGAAAAGAAGTTTCATCGAAAGAGGTTCTATTAATCTGTCAAATGTATATTTGGCTCAGATTATGTAGATAATAATGTTGCCTTTAAAAAAAATTGTGTTACTCGGGATTCAGTTCCAGTTCCGATTTCTCTGTGTTCCAGCAATAATTCACGTTAACCACTTCAGCTAGCCTAATTGGTGTTGCTGATTAAACTTTACTGTGTAAACAAAGCACCCAACACTGGAAGCGTTTTACTTCTGGTCCACTACTTAATCGAAACCCAACAACCGCATGTTTCTACAAGTGTATTGGAATTGAATTTGCAATATTTGCCCGTTCGTTTACAATGATTGCTGAAATGTAGCTTTTCAAAACTACGAGGTGAACGGATGGCTGCCATGTCATCATGGACAGAAGAGAAACATATGACTAATGTTATTCCCATACCATCTATGCACAAACGCTTCGATTACCCTTCGTGCGACCACAGGAGGTAGGTAAATAGTTTTGTAGAAGACAGTACATTATACATACGTGGTCGAGAAAGTAAAAATGAGAACTATCCAGAAATTAAGTGTAGAATATCCCTAAAGCTACCCTTAGGACGAATTAATTGTTAATTAAAAGTCCATGATACATTCCCTGGGTATAATCACCAAACGCTTTTCGTTGGACAGAACTGTACCATATATATATATATATATGGTATGTGTGCCATTGTGCTGTTCCTTGCTGCCAGGTTCAGGTGATACTGCAGTCTATTAAATCTGCAGTAAAGTTTCTCACTATCCCAAACTACTTATAATAACTCCATGGCACGACAGCTCACGGGGAACCTTGGCCTGCCGCCCGGCCGCTGCGTCCCCCATTTCGGTCCACTACAGACGTCATGGATGGGGTGCAGTATTGGAGGGTGAGACGTGGTCAGCGCCTCGAGTCCCCCCGGCCGTTTAATGCGGTCCTCATGACCGCTACTTCTCCATCAAGTAGCTCCTCAGTTGGCCCCCCAGGGACCTTACGAGGCTGAGTGCACCCCGGGCCAGGTCTCCCAGCGGGGGAAAAATCCCCACGCCGGTACTGGGGATCGAACCCAGGTCTCCCGCTTGATAAGCAGCAACGCTACCACCGCGCTAAGGAGACGACCTCCCCAAACTACTTATATTTCTATACAAATAAATGAATATATTGAATTATATAGGAATATATAGCCTCTGAAGTCCTGTTCATTCTGGGTGCCGTTTGCATTACTGGTAAACTGTAAGAGATAAGACATTAATTTACTGCACAAAAAAGGAAGATCTGGTTAAAACACATGGCCCGCCTCCGCAGCGTATGGGTAGCACGTGTCTGTCTCACTTTCGAATTCGAATCTCGGTTGTGGTGAGTTACCCGGGTAAGGGTTTTTTTTTTTTGGGGGGGGGGGTTCCCCAATTCCTGAGAAGACGAATGTCGATTATCTTTAAGCTCTATGGACTCTGAGTTAATTTGAACATCATTTCGCCCATTTCATGCATCGTCCGGTATGACTTACCAGATTAAAGGAAGTTAAGCCACAAAAAAGTGTTAAATACACAATTTATGCCATATGCTATTTTGTGCAATAACCTTTCTGAGATTTGCTTTGTTATTCATTTCAATTTTGCAATATTTTAAGTTTTGTTAAATGGGAAGTCATTATTCGTCTTTCCTTCTCCTGTTCAAGCAATGCGAACTCATTTCGAATCCATCAAATAGTGACCAGCTCTCTAAAAATTTAACTATGGCTTAAATGTAATATATTATATCTATTTGCATTGTGTCTACAAGGAACTATGCAACAGAAACATAGCTACCAGCTTCTCGATTAACGTGAATTAGATAGAAGAACAAGTTTTTTAAATAATAATGTATTGAATAAACAGTAGAGTAAGCCATGTGAATGTAACAAATCAGAGTTTTCTTGCTCCTAATCAAGCAAACAGTAAACCCATTCTCATAACGACCAGTTTTTAAAATATTTGACTATTGCTTTAAATTAAACTGAGCGTTATTTATAGACGCTCTTTAACTCCATGGTTCTCAGCGTCCCAATCTACCTATATCCTTGGCGTGAAAGACCGCTTAATTTTACTCAGAGCACGTTTTATCAGGATTGAGATTCTTTTACGTGCCATAAATTTACAACACGAGACCGACGGCTTTACTTCCCTTCCGAAGGAAGATAGGCCGAGGAATTTTACGCCCGAAAAAACCCATTACGAACCCGCGATCTTGGGAAAAAAGCCTAGCAACATTTAGGAAGTCATTACATACTACATTCAAAACGTTCCCGAAATATGTAAATAACACAGAAACAAGTTACGATAAGGCAATTTACACATTTCCTTCAAAATAGTTCCTTCTGACACACTTCTGCCACAGAGTGTAAAGAGACTGGAAGCACTTTTGGAAGCGGTTCTCAGACACCTGACGTAGTGCCCTTGTCGCATGTACAGTAATTTCTTCAGCGTTTGAAAATCTTGACTGAAACGTTTATGCCATTCATACACCTGATTTTTCTTCATCGCTGCTTCACTATAAGTTTCTTTCATCATTCTTGATATCTCTGATGGAGATTTGTTTAACAAAGTATAAAACCTTATGCTCGAAAGTGTTCCACTACTGACATGAAAAGCGATAAAGGAGCATACATTCACAACAAAAATTAGTTGCCAAGCAAAGGCAACAATCATTATCAGCATTAAAATTTAAATGAATTGTAACTATGGACGTTACCAACACCTAAAAATGAAATATCCTTTACTTTCCTATTCATTAAAGGGAAAATAAACGATTCCGGCGACTTTTGGAATACAGGATAACATTTTAAACATGATTTGTGATTCCGTCACACGTTCCCATCTCTTATTCATGTTCTAAGATTTTATCGCCGGGGGCGATGGCGCTGCTCGACTCCGCTTTGAGTCGGCCCTATTACGGATCTGAAGGCAGTCAGGTGACAAGGTGTGAACCACGCGTCGGTATCCGTGGCCGCGCTCGTTAAAGTGCCTAGCTTTGGTGCTTCGTGGCGCACAGGATCATGGGTGTTTTAAATGTGTACTTTTAAATAAAAAAGCAAATGGTAAACAAATAGGCCAACAAAGGAAATGTGGGAAACAGGAAAAATAACAAGAAATACAGCACAGGAGCTCCGACAAGACTCCACAAGTGTATTTTTAAACAACAAAAAAAAAAAACAAAAAAAAAAAAGTAGCCTACTAAAGAGGGTGCGTTCAAAGGTAAGCGCAAACAGTCTTTAAAGTATGTTCAAGGAATATTAATACATGTGTGTTGATTTGATCTTCCTTTATTGGAAAAAATTGATTTTATCAAATAAACGAAGTTGTTGATTTATTTAGAGGTCTATTCCTAGCCATAGGCATATCAATTATACATCTCGCTTACATGTGCTTACATTAGTCCGTGAAATATGCATTTTCACTTACCAATATATGTTGCGACTGTGTATTAGTACAAAATTTGTAAGAGTCTGAGAGAGGTATTATGTGAATCGGGCATCGGCCTGGTGCCGTACATAAAATTAGCTTAATTATTTTCACATGCATTTTATTTACAGCTCAGACATCGTATCGCATTTGATTGGCCTAGGGCACGGTTAGATTATACTGTACCAGATACCGATAAATACTTGGATATAATTTGTACGTGACGATCCGGAAAATATATTATCGCCTTCTGGACGATCCATGTTCACTTTCACTTGTAAAAATTCAAACTTGGATGACTGGCGAGAGCTGGATTCCGCCCTCATACACACCTCTGGGGAACATTTTAGTACGCAGTGTATTTCAACTGACTGAATATTTTTTGTTTAAAAGGTATTATTTAACTGGTACCTTCATAATCATTTGCACCTGAAAACTGACAATATCGGAGATGTAATGCACGCGCAGCAGTCCATAATTGTATATGGACCCATTATTTTCGCCTGCACACGGATTATGTTGATATCACTTATCTTATTAAATGTTGGTTTATCACATGCATCTATAATAAACAAAGCAGCTCACTGGGATAAGCGTAGTTATTGTTCGGTTGTCTTCAATAATGCTGTTAAAGCAATCAAAACTTCCTCGAATTAAGACGTTTCAAAAGGAAAGAGTAATGTGTTGCCATCTCTATTGCTGACGAGTAAGCGGCTGGTTTGATAGCTCGCCTCTCACCAAGGTGGCCCGGATTCAAACTCAGGGGGCAGTATGTGGGATTTTTGGTGGACGAAACGACGTCTGGGCGGGTTCTCCAGTTTCCCCTGTCATTCATTCCACCAACCACGCCTCATCATCTTTTCTATCTCCCGTGTTGCCTTCATTTCATAGTATCTGCTTCATTACTCTCATTCCTGGCTATGGGCCGATCCCTCGCTCCGGGTTCTTCAGCCGCTATTAAATGACTCTGGCTCTTCGACTGGATTTTGACCCATAGCACTCGTGTGTATATTCCAGGGGGTGCATATCCTCTATACGTGGAGGGTAAGCTGACTAAGATAAGTTATGTAGGATATCCTGAGCAAGCGTACATATTCAACGATATGTAATGCCGAAAGACGTCTGATAATCCGTTTTCTTAATGTTTCAGTCCAGCATTAGTGTGTGTGGATGAATTAATTAACATTAACTGTAACCACAATTAAATTATACTTAGAAGTAACTGACATTAACTCTTTGATCCCGATATTAACATAATTGTGTTATTATTTATAGTATCTTTTAACGCTTTTTACAGATACCAAAACTTCATAGGTACGTTAAGGACGTTATTATTACTTTGGAAGATAGATGGAGGTTCTCTGGATAATAAACGGCATAGCTGTGTCTTGAATAAAATCAGAGACTGTTGGCACCTAGCATGTCTTTTTACTTAAGCTTCTGGTAACGAGTATGTAACCTCTAGTTTTTAAATAAATGTCTAATAGCAATAATGGAGGATTTCAATTTATCCGAAGAAACGCCTCTGAACAAAACGAGAATTTCGCATAAAGGAAATATATGAAAGGAAGGCAAAAATATTTATAGTATTTAAATATGTGTGTATTATACCTGTGTTTGAACAAAAAAAACTTATCATGTGCCAAATCGACACATTTACAATTTGCTGTTCGTAGTCAGTCACCTTAATATTTGCTATTGGCGTTTGGCAAGTGTTTATATTTTTCCAAATTTTGCCACACTTTTCGTTTCAGTTTTCGAGTGGACCTGTGTCTCGTATGTGGTACTTAAGTTATAGTATGTGGGTTTTAAACTTGGTACCGTAGATCTCAGTTTTCATAGAAGTACTTAAGTCATTACTAATGGCGTAAGTCGCCCACTTTCTTGCGTTTTACCTAGGCTTTCCCGCCTGTTTGCCTTGCAGGGATAGCTTGCTTTATTTTCGCTATTCTTCCTGTTGCCAAGAGCGCTATAATTGAACATTTATTCCGTGCCGAAAACGCTTTGGGGGAGGGGCGGCCTATTATAGTAGTTTTTCAGAACATTATGACCCTGCCCCATTCTTCTTTCAAAGATTTTGAAGTTTGGAATTAGGGTTTGTGCGGCTGCAAACCAACCCTCGCTGCTGTCAAATTTCCCTTAACTGAGGCGCGTTTCTCAACTTGCAAGCAGTGTCTCCAGGAAACAGATTTTAGTACGTTGCCTCTCGCCCCCTACTACAGGGTTGTCTTTTGTTTGCTAATGGTCATTGCCCAGTGATAGGAGGGAGTGGTCCCGTTTGAGGGCCATCATGTTTTGGAGCAAACTATACCTTGTTTTGGATATACCGTGACCGTGTTTGGATTCTAGTATCGGCACATTTACAGCTTGCAAATTATGTATAGTACCCTTGAGGTTCGCTAGAGGTGCTTAGTAGTTGTTTATATGCTTCCGAATTAGGCCACCCGGTTCGTTTAATTTTGATAGGGTCTGAGTCTCGTGAGCGGTTTTCAGTAGTGTGTGGGTTCTAAAATTGGTACCATTGGTCTCAATTCTCGAGAGGGGGGGGGCTTAATTAATGTCTAATGCTATAAATCGCCGATTCTCTTACGTTTTCCCTACGCTCTCTGACCGTGTGGCTGTTATTTACTTTCGCTGGTTTTCCCGTTGCCAAGAGCGCTATAGCTGAATATTTATTCGTAGCCAAAAATGTTAAAGTTTTAATGGTTTTTAAGGTTTGTAATGCCATGTAAAATTTGAATTTAATACGAGGGCTGTGGCCAACATTTAGATCTAAATTTATGCCCGACATTTAATATATATATATATATATATATATATATATGTGTTGTTGGGGATATATTAAATTTTGGATATTGAAATTGTTTATTGACATTTGTTCTGTTAGCCGGGCGTATTTAAAATTGGTGCATTATTCAGAGTGTGATTCTGTTAAAGTCCTCTGTTGTTAAGGTTTATGCAACGGTAATATTATGTCTTTACTTCATGTAGCCACAAATATGGTAAACTGTTAGACTGTGTCCAATTGGCAAGCTTTGATTTATCAGCCTGAAAATGGAGTGTTGTTTGAACGCTTGGCCTACCTCACGTGTGAATGATTGCAATCTGTGACTATTTCCAAGGACACTAACGTATGTCAGTATTGTACCTTATTCAATCATAATGTTATTAGTAGACAAGGTCATTTGTATTTACTTTTAATTTTTTCGCAATATGTAATCATATGGTGGCCGTATTAAAATACTGTCTAATTTGATGTGCGTATTTGTGTGTATATTTTGCTTGGGGGGGGGGGGAGTTCATTAACTAGTTTTGAATAGGCTGTGATCCCGTTTCAAACCTGCGCTTTCGTGATGTTTGTTAATTTGGCTCTCTGCGTGTAAACTGTGAGACAAAAGGGAAATTAAGGCATTACAATCATAATAATCATCATAATTAATTACTGTTATGTGTGAATATCATTGGTAATGGTTTCCATAGTACTAGCAAATCTAATCTCCATTGTATAACCAACTAATTTATTTTAAAGGGTAACCTAGCTGTATATCTACAGGTATAATGCGAGGACTCATTTAAGATGGCATCAGGACTTTGCACTTTTCAATCAAAGGTTTATTTATCACTCATTCTTTTTACTGAAATGTTTTGACATGTCAAATTTAAAGAGTTAAACAATAAGTTAGCTAATGGGTTCTGTGTTCCCTTATACAAAACTCTTCTTGCATTGTAAGTTTTTTTTTCTGAGATAAAAAGTGAGCTGGTTTTCTGCTCTCTAATGCTTGTTTAATCTACAAACAATTTAATTATAAATGCTGAATGTATTAAAATATTTGCTTTGTATCATACTGCTAGAATATTTTGTATTGGCAAAATATAAATGAAGGTGTCCTTGGTAAGTTTTGCGGTAAGCAGTTTTTCATGCCTATGAAAATGCATATAAATAAACCTGAATTTTTACAGAAATGTCTCAATTTTCCACAATATTTGCCTTCTACATACCACATAAGCCTCCAGAACATTTTCTATTTTCTACACATAAATGAACATGAATTTGGCAAGTTGTGCTGCTAAAAACAATTTATGGTCGGTTTAGTAAAAAATATAAGAAAAAGTAGTTAGTAAAATTTTGAGTTTATCTAGCGATCTCGGAATACCTTTGAAATAGGTCTTATAGTTTGTCCAAGTTTTTAACATCGTTTTCCAATCCAGCGGTCTGTCGACACTTTAAATTAGGGTAGCCTCCCTCTGGTTAAGCCTTCCTCAGAAACATGCAAAAGGGTTATTCTATTGTACTCATTAATGGCGTTACACCGAGAAGTGGAATGGAATGGGTAAGCAATGTCCTACTTCTTGGAAAAAAAGTTTGGTAGATTCTGGACAGGCAGTATCCCTCAAATGCCCTTCTTTTTCCTACATTGATGTTTTCATACATTTTCTGTTCTTCCAAATTTGATCATTTGCGTTTCATGTTTAACTCTGAATGTAAAACGAATTTAAAACGTGATTTTCTGTTAAATGTGGTCATAGGAAAAACTAATAACAGAAAATGAAAGAAAAATTGCTGGTTATAATTTTAAGTGGGATGGAGATAAACATAATGCTATTTCGGACCTAAGTCTGCTTTAAATAATCGCTAATCACAATATGATTGTTTGTATAACCGAAAAATTCAGTACCCAGCAATGAATATGATTAGATTCATTGCCGTTTCTTTATTTATTTTTAGTGTCTACATATGTTTCTATGGCTAAATTCAGCACATCTGCACTTTTCCATATTATTGATAGTACCATTTATGCATTTTGAATTGTACCTTCACTTGTACGCAATTTTACTCTGTTCTTAATAGTAGAGGTCCAAATGCATACCATATTTATACCTAGTGTTATTGGTATTTGAGAGAATAACACGGGACAGAAGGAGGCAATGAAACAGGTTTTATGGGAGCAAGTCTAACACGTATGTTGAACTATCTATTCTGTCTGTTTTTACTCACATTTACGTGAGGCCATGTTCAACACTTTGAAAAGTTGAATCTTATTTATGGAACTATATAACTCCTGCGGTTCTCAGCGTCCCAATCTATATTGGGCGTCAAAGACCCCTTAATTTTGCTCAGGCTTGAGGTTGTTTAACGTGCTATAAATCTACGACATGGGGCCACCGGCTTTACTTCTCTTCCGAAGGAAGACATGCTAAGGATTTCTACGCCCGAAAAGTATCCATCATCCTCCGTCGGGTGTAACCCGCAAACTTGGACTAGCATACTACTCCTAGACCACGGAGGACGACACAGCACTTTGATGAATGAT
Organism: Hymenopus coronatus; assembly: GCA_030762935.1. NCBI lineage: Eukaryota > Metazoa > Arthropoda > Insecta > Mantodea > Hymenopodidae > Hymenopus > Hymenopus coronatus. Next base: position 370,978,391 of record CM060900.1, on the reverse strand, counting down.
ATCAATAAGCGTATACGGGGAAATAATGGACTCGGGGGGGGGGGATGAGAGAGATATGCTACAGTTTTGAATTGAGAAGAATCGCTTGCCTGGACCTGACAACATTCTTAGTAAATTATCCATACAAACGAGCTCAACAGCTATAAGTAACTTGAAGGTTAATTGAAGAGAGAATTATAATGTGTTGTCACAAAACCATTTTATAAGAGCACACTTAGAAGTTTAAAGTGAATTAAGTGTTGCAATGTCAGCGTTAGTTTGCATTTTTCCTTTATTTCCAAAGTAGTGATTACACACATGGATCAAACGTCTCTTGCATCTACTCACTGCAACAAGTAATATTTGCAGTTTTACTGCCAATGTATGCAGTGAAAATATGAAACTCGATTCTTTGGTTAACAAGAGCGTTTACAAGGAGCTCTTGACATTGCCGACTTTACCTAATGTTGCATGGCTATCAATTACATGTATTAAAATAAAGCATTAAAACTTGTCATTATTTTACTTATCCGTGAATATATGGTATACTAGACACAATATTAGGCAATTAAGGCACGCATATTAATCTCAAATACTAATAATTTTCTAAGTACGTTCTATGAAACACGTGAGACCAACATTAAACACACCCTGTTAAGATACTCGACACTAAAGTGGAGTACAGAACTTCAAGATGAAATACTTCTGTCATAAAAGCTGTCCTAGTATGCTGCATTCGAATAAATTTATTCTCTTTGATACCAACGACAGTGATAATTTTAATGAATCTAAATTGCTATTAAATATTTTGGTGTATGTAACATTATTCTCCAGTTTGCTGACAGCATGTTACGTTTCACAGAAGAAAAAAATATTTTCACTGACTCTCGTTCAACGAACTGGCTTAAATATAATATCAGAACTACAGAGCTGCAAATGAGAACAACACTTTCTTATTTTCTCTTATTTGGAAAATATTTAGTGTCATTTTAGAAAGTGTTTCCATTTGCATTAACTAGCTAACATTGTTCATTAGTAATTGTATTGAAAGCATTGAAGCAAAACTGCAAAAAATTGGATTCTCAATTATATTTGCATCCGTAATGTCTCTCCCTCGCTGACTGGAGGTCCATTTTATTCTAGTTGCTGATATGCGTGTTGCACGTTTTGATATTTGGTGAGTATACGCATTTTCGCCATTTCTGTATTAAGCTGCCGGTCCCCATGGCCGCGCTCGCTAAAGCGTCTCGCTTTGGTGCTTCGTGGGCAGGGGATCGTGAGTTCGAGTCCCGCCTTGGGCATGGATGTTATATGTTTGTGCAATGTGTATGTTTGTAAAAGAACCAGTAATCAGTAAAACCTACGGGGGGAAATGTAAATAGGGATACAGTACCGGAGTCCTGATCAGACTCCGTTACTGTTTAAAAAAAAAAAAAAAAAAAGGACACCTACCTGTAAAAAGTCTAAAAATTGCAAAAATTCATAAATATAGGCTTTGATGGTATTAAAAACTACAAAGCTTTTACTCTAGGTCTATATAAATTTTATACTTATGGGATCTCACATGTCATACAACGATTTAAACGGCTGCTTGTAAGTTTAACTTCTATAAAAACGATAAGTTTTGCCAACATTAAAATAAACGAACCTTTTAAGATGAGCCTCAGAGACATTCAAATAGGTACTAAATTATTCAAATAAAAAGACGAAAAATGGCCCAATGGTGTATCCCAATATCAATGTCCCATACATGGTGATAGTGAGGACACTGAACATATATTTGAATGTAAAGAGCCTCTATAAGGGATAAACTCATGTTTTGGGAAAACGTTTTAAAATTAGCAGGAAAATGCATAAGTGAATTGCTATGCAAAGATAGTAAGGAAATAGGTCAATTTTTAGATAAGATGAAAACGAAGTGGAACTGGACAGTGTAAAGAGTGGACACTAATAGCACCTACAATAGAGAGTACCTTAATAATAAAAATATTGTTCAAGTCATAATGTAAATAAGATATGACTGACAAAGTTACTGGTCTAAACACCATCTGATATACGAATGTGATTCGCTTAGCAAGAGATAATTAAAGAAATGAATAAATACTAATTGGTTTTACGGATTATAATGTGAAAACGGTTATTTTTGCTTTGTAACTTTTAAACTCTTTTCTCACGCTTTCATTTTATTGCAAATTTCAACATTCTTACAATATTGTTTTTGGTATGAATGAATTAAGTGTTATATGCATAGTTATAAGTAACAGAATAACAAATTATGAGATCAATTTGTGTTTACATGAATAGTCGTGATGTTAAATAATAATTGTATATATTTTTAGCTGAAAATTGAAATCTCATACTTCACATGCATTTACTTCCAAGTATTTATATAATTAAAATGTCATATTTACAATTTATTGTTAAAGAGTTTAATTATAAAATAATATTTTTTTCACAAAACAATTGCATCATATGGAAAAAGTGTTCAAAGCCTCAAAAAAGTACTACGAAATAATATAGGATATAGGGAACTAATCTAAAGACATGCTTGCATTTTTGTGTACATATTATACATTAAGCCGTCATTGCTGCATTAAAACGTTTAAGTGAACTGAACTGAACTTGTTGATTCGTTTTAAAAAGCCCGCAAATGTGTATCTTAATGTTTAAAATACGATGCGAGTATAACACAGAAAGCTTGACTGCTGTTGTAAATTTATCAGATACTCTCTAATCTTGGTATAGAGAATATCTGCATGATCACACATTCTCTTTTCAAATATTCTGTTTTGACGTTCATATAAATGTCTCTAGTGTCGGTGTCACCAATTTCTACTGTATATTCAGATCCCAGGGTTACTCCTACAAACCTCCTCGATGCCTCTTTTTGCAATTACAATGCAATATGCTCGTAAATAAAGTGCATCAAAACTACCAGGTGTGAGAGTGAATATTAATGTACCCGTCTAACCGCATTTGCTTGTTATTCTGAAACTGACACACAAGCTGGCCATTTGGATATGATGAAACTGCCCTGTGTTGAAATACATCAGATATTCGAAAGATGAATATCATTCTTTATTTTGAACATTTCTATCCGAAACACATAACGCGTTATACAAAGTAGCTCTGAAACAGACCGAAAAGGTGTTTCACCAAATAGATAATATGTTAAAAAGACTTAAGGGCACCCTGGGACCTGACGGTTTCTTCAATATAAAATAAAGTCATGGTTAAATTAAGCGATCTTAGTGTTTAGTTATATGAAAATTAATTATCCAACTAAACTAATATGCAAATCGTTAGTGTCTCAACTATTAAAACCATTCTGATGCGTTCCATCTGTTCCACGAACTATTCTTAAAGGAGATTATTCTTTTACTACATTGTGCTAATCGAGATAAACATTATGGTTATATTACTTGCTTCTTTGTAAGCAAGGGAAGTAAGAGAGTACATTAGGATAAACAGAAAGTCGGATCTTTAAGCTGGTCGCTATGTGAAACACCTGAAATTGGGTTTCTTTTTTGCATGGTCCTGAGTAAAACCATATGAGTTACAGTTTGACAAAATGCTAAGTAGTTTAAAATTGAAACCAATAAAAAAGAATATATCAGAAACGCTTAACTCTACAAAAAGTGTATATGACATAAATTGTATGTTTTAATGAATCAAAGCTATTATTGAACTATGGGATTTTGGCGGCCCTAAAAGAAAGTTATTTAATGATCGCTGAAAATGGTATATACGTGTTATTTTTGTTGTTGTTAACGTCGTTTAACTTTTTTGGGGGGTAGTGTTTAGCACCGGCTTTTACTACTTGTGGCACCTCAGGCGATGACACTGGTGATACATGAAAAAAGAAATAGCACCGGTGCAATGCGATGGCAGAGGAAACCGGAGAAAACCCGCCACAAATCTCACATGGGATCGAACCCGGGCTGCCTAGGTGAGAGGCAACTGGTCTAACCACTCGGCCACGTCTGGTCCTGTCGTTTAACTTGGTTGGTCATACTGAACGATGAATGAAATTGGTGAAATGATGTTCAAATGATCTCGGGGTCCATGGAGTTTAAAGTTACTCGACACTCGTCATCTCTGGACAAGGGAAAACCCCGAAAAAAAACTTCATCCGGGTAACTCGCCCTGAGCAAGATTCGAACTCGCGACCTTTGGAATGTGAGACAGACACGCTGCCACCACACTATACAGGCGAGCAGCCTTTATTTGTTGGTGTTTTTAGGCTTTCAGCAGAAAATAAGCCCTGAACAAAAATGGTTTGAAGATCGCTCAAAATGGCACATACGTGGTATTTACGACCTGGCGTTCCAGAAAATCACAGATTTTTTTTTATCCTTACACCTTGATTGTTTGGCGTTTGTATGCTTTTGGTGGCCAAATAAGTCCTGAACAAAAGTTGTCCAAGGATCGCTGAAAGTGGCATATAGAAAATCTCTAGAAAGTCATTGAATTTTTTCGATCCTTGAACCTTGATATTTTGGTGTCTTTAGGCTTTTAATGGCCGAATAAGCCGTGAACAAAAGCTGTTCAGCTATTAAACTCTTTTAATGGAAGTGGCGTAATTAGTGCAAACAGTTTATTATTCAGAAATACACCCCACGAATCAATATTCTCTAAGTTAAGGTATCTATGCAACCTACAGATATATAACCTTTTGTGAAATTACTGCACACTTTTACTTGACAACCTCCTGTAAATCGCCTTCTTGTAACACATTCTTTCTTGTTTATTATATACTCTATAACAGCAAAAGGAAGGGAAAGCTTAAATGATAGTTTTCTGTAGATCCGAAAGCATAGAATAGAAGCAGTATTTTGCTAGAAATCTGAGAGAACTATGATATGCATGTTACTGTAGTTTCAATTAGATCTGAAAGTACTGTGCTATAGAAACAATAGTTTACCATAGATTTGAAGGCACTATGAATGTAGAAGCGGTAATTTGACGCAGATATGAAATAACTATTAAGATTGCACTGTAATGCGAAACCATTTTTTTTTTTTTTTTTTTGTAGATCTGGAGCTTTAAGTACTATGATAAAAACGTATTTAGAGGTGGATTTGTAATCAGAATGAAATAGAAATAACCGTTTTTTCATAAATAGGAAAATATTTGAGATATATGGAAAAAGTGTTTTCTAGTAGATCTAAAAGTACTATGATTTAGAGTAGTTTTCTCTAGATCTGAACGAACCATGATGTGGAAAGAATATATTGCCGTTGATCTGAAGCCATTCTACTGCACAAACGGTAGTTTGTCGTATATATGAAAGCATTAATATACGAAAATAAAAACTCGTATAAAAAAACTAGTTTGGCGTAGACATAAAAATACTATGATTCAAGAACCGTGATTTCCCGTGGACCTCAAAGCACTATGATAGCAAAGTCGTAGTTTGGCTTAGGTTTGAAAGCGCTATACTTTAGAAGTGGTAGTTTGTCGTAGATAAAAGTGCACCATGAAATAAAAACGCTGGTTTGCCGTTGATGTGAAAGTATTGCGATATATAAATGAAACTGGCTCATATTTGGAAGCGATATGAAGTAGAAGCGATAGTTAGCTGTAGATGTTAAAGCACTCTGATATGGAAAGTATTCTGCCGTCGATTTGAAAGTGCTATGGTGATATTTACAAGGTATTTTGCTCTAGATTTGAAAGCACTTTCAAATCTAGATGTTGTAGGTTGCCGTAGATTTGAAAGCAGTGTAATCTAAAACATTAGTTTGCCGTCTATCTGAAGGCATTTGACATAGAAACAGTATTTTTGGCGTATATTTGAAAACATCATATAGAAACAGTATACTTTTATAGATTTGAAATCACTATGATATAAAGAAATTGCTTGACATGTAGGTATTCCAGAGCCACATGATATAGAAAATATAATTTGCCGTATATCTATATCTATATAAAGGCTATTTTGGTTTATATCTGAAAGCACTATGATGTAGAAGCACTTTTTTGCGTTAGATATGAAAACACTACCTGTAGCTCAACTGCCCCGTATGAGACGTATGTAGATATCCCTTTCAGCGTTAAAACAATAGCAGAACTCAACGGGGCTGTTCCAAGTTAAAACCAGTAAGTAGGGAGCTGGCTGAGCGACCTTCGTTTTACCCTTCTTGCATATCGCGGATGCAGTATAAACTATAAAAAATATAGTTATGTTTCGTTATATTTTGTATTCAATATAAAACATAGGGAGTTATTACTCTCATATGAATGGAAGTTCAAAATTGAGGAAATCTCATATATATATAAGATTATGGTGTTCATGGTGGTGTTGATGGTATTGAAACGTCATTATCCTAAAATTGCCATATTTCCGAAGTTTTCAACTCCTTTGTGTAATATAAGACAGTAATTCCAATTTTCAAAACTTCCTTAGCATGTCTTCCTTCCGAAGGGGTTTAAAGCCTTTGCTACCATGTCGTAGATTTACAGCACGTCAAAGAACCTCAAGACTGATAAAGAGGCATCTGAGTAAAATTAAACGGGCTTTCACGCCCAAAATAGAATGGGCTGCTGCGAACTGCAGCAGTTAAAGAGTGCCCATAAATATATCTACATTTCATTTCATAGCTAAAAGCTCTAATAAGATAATTAGTACCATTAAACTGCCGGAAGGCTGACTCACTCAGTCTGAACTGGAAACACTATTGAATTTAGTCAGTATCCATTTTCCAGATTCAAAGGCAATTAGTAATTAACCAGTCGATCGGGAGTAAATCAATCTGCATTTGGCGAGTCGTGGCACTTAGAACTGGAATCTGATCAGAGGGATGATCACCATAACTAAAGTCATATGGGCTATCAGTATATTTGAACCATTTAAATCAAAATAATCTGATATAATGTTTCTTGCACTGCTGCAAGAAGGATTTGATTCCATTGAGCCCCTGCTCTACAGAATCGACAGAGGTTGCGTAACCTTTGATCATGGTCCGCTGACATGGAGCTGTGCACACAAACTTAGGCACCCTAGCTATTCCGAAGCGAAGGTATATCGTACAATAAGCCTCTCTATCTTTTCCTTGAGTGCTCAGGGAGATTAGTTTACATATATCTAAATCGGGAAATGCCCGCAACACAAAAACCAACTTGCATGTCAATCGTGGGAATCAACGGAAACAGCGCTTAATTACATGGTGTCTGTTATGGAGAAGTCAATAACAGCTAAAGAGTTTGCAATTAAAGTCTTTTTTGACAAAAAAGATGCATTTGATAAGAATTTTTGTGAACTAATAATGAAAGTCCCTCAAGATCATAAAGTACCATCGATTTTTGTTAGTGATTACATTTCATGTTAACCAAAACGGAACTGACTATGAGCGCCTTTGGGGGAGATTTTTTGTCTATCTAATACCAGCAGTTGCCCGCAGAGAAAAGCCCTCTCACCCATACTTTGGAACCTGGCTGGATAGACTACTCCGTCAACTAAACAATGCCAGTACCCTCCCATTGGATTTGCGAACGATATTCATATTATCGTTGAGGGGGGGGGGGGGAATTTCCCCACCCTCGTCTTGAGTTGTTTCAATCAGCACTCAGAAAGGCTGGGACGTGGGGCAGCGGAAACAACCTTTCTGTCAATCCAAGCAAAATCGAGGCAATAGGCTTTACCAGAATTAGGAATTTCGCGATACAAAATGAATTGACTCGCTTGGTAAAACTACACCATATTCATCCCAAGTCAAATAGCATGGTCTACTTTCAGATAAGAAAGCTGACGTATAATTTACGTCAATTAGATACCAAAGCTTCAGGGTGTTTTGGATCAATAGAAGCCTGTTTGACAAACACATGGCACCACAACTCAAAGTGGTGTGTTGGAAATACACCACAATAGTTAGATCTGTTTTATCTTATGCTGCATTGTGTTGGTGGCCAAGCGTTAAACTAAGACGGTGCAAAATGGACTAAGTAAGTTGCAAAGGGTGTTTTGCGTTGTCATTACAGGACATTGAGAACAACCCAAACTGCAGCTACGGAAATGCTATTGGAACTCGTTCCTTATAAATCTGGGTTAAGCAGATGCATTTGAGACATTCAATAGGACAACCCTTCAACTTGAAGTTCCCCTCAATGGGCACTTAAATCACCTAAAACTTTCCTGGAATAAAAATGGTTTAAAATGCTTAGTATCAGGAGTGATATTATAACACCAAAGTTTCCGTTTGACAAAATGTACACTGCTTTCTATCCTAAGCACAGTGAGTGTGAAGGAAAGGTCAAACCTGACGAAAATGAAGGCCTAATATGGTATACTGATTGTTCTAACATTGTATCTGGAACAGGTGTTGGACTCTATGACAGTGGTACTAATATATCATTTAGCTTGGGCGAATAAGTTACAGTCCTTCAGACAGTGGCATTTAATATTTTAGCAAGAACTTGGAAGAGGTAAAAGAGATGCCATAGGAATAGACGGATTCTTATACTCTCAGATAGTCAGGCAGACCTGAGGGCCTTCGATGACCACTTGGTTAAGTCCAGGTTGGTCTCAGAATGTCTAGAGTCCGTGGCATTAGCTGGCTCCAGTTCAGCTGAAGGGGGTACCGGGTCATGTAGGGATTCTGGACGTTAAAAAGACAGATGAAGCTGCTAAGAAGGGACTGGGGTTAAGTAACATTTTATTGAGCCCGAACCTGTTCTGGGAATGTCATCAGGACCGGTTAAACTGGCTATCTGAGACTGGTTGTTCAGAGAACACGAGAAACACTGAAACTCTGCTGTAGGGTTCAGGCACTCCAAGGCTTTCATACGGAAATTGGACAGAAGCAGGCCATGAGGATTGCTAAAATTAAACAGGGAACACCTCTCATGAGCAACATTTATCATTTCAGAATAGTTTCTCCTTAGAGGGTACCTGCACAGATGGGGCATCAAGTGAATCCTGCCTCTGGACGGTTTCAAGTGGCAGATGAGACAATCGCCATCTGTTTTGTGAGTGCCTAGCCCTTGCTCACCAAAAAGTCCACATTTTGGGGAGCGTATTTCTAAAATTTAAAGAACTTTAAGGACCACTATTCAGAGTTTAATTCAGTTAATTTTGAACAGCAGACTTCTGGATCTATGAAAATAAGAATGTAGATACGCAATAGAGCTGCAAATGTCGCAGTGCAAGTCAATTTTTCTCACCCGTAGCACACTCAAACTCGTCAGCGTCACTGTTGTGATGTCATGAGTAGTAAGGGTGGACGTTAAAGACTATTCATTACATTTCTTGTAAAGCTAAATTAAAATGTAACAATCACCTTCAGAATGGTGTATCATCATTGGTTCAAAGTGGAACCTTATTTCAATTACAGCATTTGCATTACAAGAAGATTAGGTGTAGCAGAAAATATATGGGGAATGGAGCAAAATTAATACACAATACTGTAACCACATTTTCAATAGATATGCATTACTAGGAGCGGCTGATTCACCTAATGTAGCGTCTATATATTTGCATGCTTAAAATATATGTCTCGGCTTATCCCAGATATTCAAACCATCAAAAAAACTTTCGGAGAGAGTAAATTCATCAGTATGCGGCTAAATGCATCTGAAGGAGCTGAGCTCTGTTCCCAGCTGTAATAGTAGGAGGAAAATTAGGATGCTTTAAACCACAAACTTGCATGTCAAAGTTCCATCACAAACTACCTTTATTGCTAGGTAGGGTGCGTGTGAATAATAGTTTATACCAAAATGTAATTAATATTGTTAATTTTGATTACAGGCTGCTGGGATAAGGAAACAAGATGATCGACCCAAGCTCATCGGAAGAAGAAAGCGAAGAGGAGCAGCAGGACCATCAGGAACACCATCACCATCATCACCACCACTCTGAACCATCAGGGGGCAACCTAGAAGTACCTGGTAGCCTTCCAAGTCTACCAAGGTATGTACTAAAAGCTTTCAGCCAAGGGTAATCTAAAATAAGCCGTTCAGGTGCATATTCTTAAACATCATCCATTAGTATACGCACCTGTTAATGTTGGAATGGGTACAACATTGTTCTCTTTTTTGCAGGATAGCAATAACTGCTGATTCTGTTAAAAGTATCTTACCATAAACAGCACTCTGTTTTAAAAGTATCAGCATTTACATTGCTTTGGAAAAAATAATAATACCGAAATGTGAGGACAAGTCCTCAGAATCCGTTTCACCTCAACTACCGAAGCAATAACAGGTGTCAGACATTTCATAGAACTACGTGTATTTACCGCGCGTTCGAAGATCGTTCAGACCGTTACGCGGCGGTCTTGGATTGGGTGAGTCAGAGTTACACGTAAACGACCGGAAAGTCATGGGTATCGAAACACTATCAACTTACATTGGGCGTACATGCATCACAACAGATGTTGAAGTTGACCTTCAAGGCGAACACATTCCCTATATATCCGAAAATAGTTCTGATTTACTCGTGTGCCTGTTTGGTCGGGATCGGGAGTAAAATCTCCGAAGGGTGATAGGAATTTAAAAGGAATCCGATCATCACGTACCTTATAGTGATTTCTACTCCAACTGCAGGTCGGCGAGAGTATGGACGTCTTGTTGGTTGCTTTCTCAGGGCGTGGTGTATTCTCATCGACGACTTTCCTGTGGATTGGGTTCCTGGATACTGAGTAAAACTCACCATTTACTTTTTCACCAAAACACTGATTTTATTTATATAGTTTCGACCTACAGCCCGAACCGAACAGAGTCTCATTAGGCGTTGTTTCATAATGAAACTTCGTTCACAGCCTCGAGATTACTTTTCTGTATCGCCGTGCGAGACATGGTATCAATAATTGGGGTTAGGCCTCTTATGAAGTCACACGAGGGCCTTCATCGACACAGACTTTCCCTATATGCCCAAGCTGAAGCGCGTGTTATTTTTCGAAGCCACACGGGGACACAGTCTTTCCCTATCTGCCGAACGAATTGAAGTGTTCTCCCTGTTGGAGAACGGAGTCTGACATCTTGCGAGTCACCCCCTGCCTTCTCAACGTCTTTTCCGAAATTTCTTGTTATAGCAATAGATTTTCATTTGCCAAAATTATTATTTCTGTTCTACGTTAGCCCCGACATCACTTGACACTCCCATGGCCTCAAGGCAAAACACCTATTTCCTAACTGTATCCACTCCTCACTTCTGGAGTGATTGTCATCAGCTCAGGAATGCACTTAAGCGCGTTATCTAGCAAAGTCTACCAAACATGAATAGTTACCGTTACTTGGGTTTTTCTTGCTTTTACATTTCAAAGATCTGTTGTTACATTTCAACATCTGTTCGTTCTATACTATTATTAATGATTTTAGTTATAATTCATAGAAATATATAGATATATAGATATATATTTATCTTATTGTGTTTATTTATTTACTCTTCTATTGTGACACGTAAATACGGGCTCAGAATGACCAAATGGTTTTAGCACGCAAAAGCAGAAGCTCTGCATGGCGAGTTAGAACCATTTCTCCTCCAAAATTTCATTTTCTTTTATAGTTAGATTGATTTTCTGTTCATACTCTTTTGTGGCGCTCTGTTCGTTCGGGTCTGATTACATATGCTTATATTTACACTGTCTTAAACAATTCCTTTACCTAAATTTCAGGTTTGAACATTTGAACTTTCTCTTCACCAAAATATGATGTATGTACATTCTTACATAGTTTCTAAATTATATTTATTTTGTCACCTTTTAACAAGTCTTGACAAGCAAATTATTTCCGTGCATCCTTGTGTCCAAGGATTTACAATTTTCATTCATTCTTCACTACCCTAATTTTTTTTTATTTACCTCTGTTTCCCTTTTTAAACAAGAAATAGTAGTCTGACATCAGCTGACTCCGGGATCATTAGCAAAGGGTTGGAGTAAAGAATTATTTGTGTTTTCCTGTCGTCAGTAACCTGTCTAATGTTTTCATGTGAGATCATCTACCCTCTCCCAATGTCTATTCTTTACTTTCATTTTCTGTCAGAGATCAGCCACTCCTGCCCAGGACGTCTTTTGTTTTGTTTTGGACACGACTAGTGACTCAATTTCCTCCCGTGATTTTCCTCAAACGGGTCGCGGCTAAGAATTTGCCTTTCATTTATTTTTTTAGAACTATTCATACCCTTGCAAGATATGATCCATTCACGTGAAATCCAGTTTCTTTCAACACTCGTTTTCATTACAGTTTTCAATCCGTCCTTAAAATTCATTATTGCTTAATATTTACAAAAAAAATCAATTCCCTATCAATACGCTTAAAATTAACAACATATATTCCCTATTAAATCCCGTATGTACATACACTATCTATATACCTGTTAAATTTCATATGTATAAGCATTGTGTCCCATTAAACCTTATGTATTGGCTTTGAATCATTTGAACGCCTTTCTCTTTCTTTTACTGGTGTTCCCGTGTCTTGGCATTATTTGTTTTGTCACAGAGCGACGAATGAGGTCAATGCTGTATTTCCCCAGTATTTTTCTGTGATTATATTCTTCAATGTAGAGGTTCTATCGCCAATGAGTCGATTAATCTCAAAAGAACATTTGTATAATTGTTCATAACCCACTGAATATAAGGAATATAGTTTACCCAAAGTGTGTTTTACATTCGCCAAGATTCGGAAGTATATCGAAAGATCTCTCATACTCATAAACAAAGTTTTCACACTTTCCAATTAGGTCCGAAAATAGTTCACGGTTTCTCATTAAAAATTTAAACAACTTCTGTTTCTGTTCCAGATTTAACGAACTATTGTAGTTTAACCTCTCTCGTATGCGGTCCGCTATTGTCCCTAATTTTGTTGGTGTGGGGGAAGGGGTTCATTTTCTCGTCCCAGGTCAGCATCCGTTTCTGCTTGAACCTCATATGACCGCACAGACATTCCATTGCATGCGTCATTTTCGTTTAAGAAGCACTGGTCTTCCCTCTCAGTGTCCTTTATTTCTGGCCTAATTCGCCTAATTGCATCTTCTGCTTTTACGTTGATTAGTTCAATAAAGAAATCCTCCGCTAATATCACCCGTTCCACATCAGTTATGCCAGCATCGGCGTTCTCCTGGAGTGTTGCAAACTTTGAAATTAAATTACTCTCTCCCTCGACAAACGAAATATGTTCCTGTTGAAAATTAATTTTTGCTTTTGTTGCATGCAGTACATCGCTTCCAATGGTTACTTCAGCTGCTAATTTGGGTATTATAAAGAATACGAATTCTAAAATGTTGTTATTTATTACTGTTCGTAATAAAATTTGTTTCCTAATCTTTTGCTTAAATCTGCCTACCGCTGGAGTACAATAAGTCGATATTACAGGTAAAGTTTGTACATTTCTGTTTTTCGACGTGATCACTTTAAATAAATGCTGGCTAATGACTGTCACAGATGACCCAGTGTCAATTGTTTTCGCCTTCTGCACACGCACGTATTCTCGGAGCCTCCCTTACTACCTGTTCGGCGCATGTGAACACATACTGTCCTTGCGTATTTAAAATATGTATTTGTCGTTCTCCGATAATCTGATTTCCGTGGCTATTTATGCCCATGAGAGGTCTATCGGCTACTTCCGAAAATTGTTGGGTTATTTTAGGGCATTCAAAATCTCCTGCTACTGGTTTCCATTTGCTCAGTCGTTTGAGGGATGGGACTTTGTACCTCGTTTTGACTCGTCCTTTTCGTATTTTGGTACGTCATGGACGTCAGCATCTGCCTGGGTGAAGGCGATCTTTGCCACTCGACGTGCTGAAGCATCGGGCTCCTCCGATCTTGAGGATGCTCTCTTCTACCCCGCGGTAAATTATTGTTCAGCCTTGACCTTTGATCTCGCCAATGATTTCCATCCCGTCTAGGTATTCTCAGTTCCGTACGCATGATTTGCACCTGAAATTCCTGTGGGTGGTAGCTCCGGTCTCTCGGCCTATACTCTTCTCTCCTTCCCCTCGGCATGACCCGTTGGTAGCGCTATATGGCCTGGTTCAGGTTCCACTGGCTGTAATTTTGAGGCTGCCGTGCCCGTTCTCCGCCTGAAGTTCTTTGCGCACGAGGCTGGTTATTCTACAGCTCGTGCCGTAATGACCCCCGTCTCATTCCCTGGCTCGATGAACTCGTCCTCTGTAAGTCGGTCAACAACACGACTGCATCTTGCAAAGTCTGTGGACGTGCTACAATGACGTGGTTACGAATATTTTCCGGCCTGTGTGTTGGCACTGGAGCTATAAACTCCGGGTCAGAAACGGGGGGTTCAAGACACTTTGCTAATAGCACATATCTGAGGAAATAATCTACTAATCCCTCACCACTTCGCGGTTGATAGCGAACATTATTGATTTGGCTACGCATTCTGTATTGAGCGTTTGCACCCCAGAATTTGTCAAGAAACGCGATCCTGAATACTTGGTAGCTCGTTCTTGGCGTTATAGCTATTCTATACCAGTTTAGTGCACCACCGGTAAGAGCTCAGGCAACTAATACCATTTTGTATGCTTCTGGTACCCTTTTCAATAAAAAAAATACCCTTCAATATCGGAAATAAACTACTTCGCATTGTCGCATTGAGCATCAAATCGTGGGAGTGGCAGTTCACTGAGAAAAGGAAGGTTTGAGTGAGAAACGCTGGTTACTATAGAATTAACGTCATGCGTTCCCTGTCCAACCTGGGGCTGGCCGGAGGGTCACTTACCTGACAGTCTGACACGTACGTATCAGCTGTTGGGGACACTGCCCTTGCTAATGGCCTAGTTAGCTTTATTTGCTCAATAGGCTGTTTTAATTCAGATTGGAGTTGTGCAGAGGCCATTTGTGAGACTTGGTTTCGCACGTTATCTAATTTTCTTACACTTGATTAGTTCCTTTGTTCTAAAGTTTCTTTGACTGCACTTATTTCAGTCGTTAATCGTGTTTCAAGTTCCTGGTTCCTCTGCTCCATAGCCTCACAATTGGCCTTCGCTAACTCGTGAATATTACGTAACATTTCAGTTCGCTCCTTTTTAAATTTCGCCCTACATCCTGTGATCTAGCCTCGATAGAGATGATCTAGTGGGGCCAAATCAATAGTTATCCCAACTATTGCTCCCCTTATTGACTCCTGTGACTCTACTAATTCACGAGTAAGTAAACCTACTCGTTCTTCTACCAGTCTTATTACTGTTTCCGTCTTCCCTTCATTTTCTGCCTGCTGCAATTCTAACTTATGGTTTGTCTCATTCATGCTGCAGGTTTGCTGCTCTAGCCTTTGATTTATAGACGCGGTGTACCGTTCAAATTTACTATTTTGAATTTCCAAATTTTCATCAAACTTCCCACTTATTACCGCAGTCTGTTGCTAAAACTTTATATTAATGCTAGCCGACAGTTGCTGGAACATATTTTGTAGCATGTGAGCTACGCTTTTCTCTACACAAGGTACTTGAATTTCCTGACTGTCATCCTGTTTACCTGTAACTTTTTCAGAGTTATCTTTTCCATTAGCATGCGATTCTCCTCCCTGTACATTTTCGTTTTCTATGCTCCCTACACTTTCTATTGGTTCCTTTATATTGCTTCCCTGTTCTGAATCCTCCATCCTGCCAATTACTCTGTTGCTTCTTAGTTTCATACAAAAAACAAATCTTGCTACTAAATAACTACACTAAACAGCTCTTTTTACTATTCCCATTCAAAAAAAAAAAAAAAAAAACCACAAATACAATTATATCACCAGTTTGTACACATTTATCTATATGTGCTCAAGGAGTCTAAACCAACAATAGTTTTTTAACTTACGTTTTTCTGCTCTGTGAAGGCATGTAGAGGTAAAAAAAAAAAAAATAATCCAACACTTTCACTTTAATTAGGGGGGGTTGTTGTCCTAGAAACAGAATTTCTTGGTACTTGGCCTTCTTTCTTAAGGGAGGATTTATGATGTTCTCGTAGTTGACTGCCTGCTCCGCTGCTCGGTGTGTATCTCGGTGTTGTTCAGGATTTAGATGGTTGGCTGGTAATTGACTGCCTGCTCCGCTGCTCGGCGCGTATCTCGACGTTGTTGAGATTTGAGATATTAACGGTGTGAAGGTTGGCATTCTGAGGATAATCAGAAGCCTAACACGTCGGGTGCCATATAATATGTGCCTGTTTGGTCGGGATCGGGAGTGAAATCTCCAGGGGTAATAGGAATTTAAAAGGAATCCGATCATTACGTAACTTATGGTGATTTCTACTACCACTGCAGGTCGGCGAGAGTATGGACGTCTTGGTTGCTTTCCCAGGGCGCGGTGTATCCTCATCAACGCCTTTCCTGTGTGGGTTCCTGGATACTGAGTAAAACTTACCATTTACTTCATCACCAAAACACTGATTTTATTTAAATAGTTTCGCCCTACTGCCCGAACCGACAGAGACACAGTTTCAGTTTCTCATTAGACGTTTCATAATGAAACTTCGTTCACAGCCCCGAGGTTACTTTTCTGTATCACCATATGAGACATAGTTTCAATAATTGGGATTAGACCTCTTTTGAAGTCACACGAGGGCCTTCACCGACACAGACTTTCCCTACATGCACAAGCTGAAGCGCGTGTTCTTTTTCGAAGTCGCACAGGGACACGGACTTTCCCTATCTGTCGTACGAATTGAAGTGTTCTCCCTGTCGGAGAACAGAGTCTGGCATCTTGCAAGTCAACCCCCCCCCACTCTCAAAATATTTTCCAAAATTTCTTGAATTTCTTGTTATAGTACAAGATTTTCATTTGCCAAAATTATTATTTCTGTTCTATATTGGACCGGACATCGCTTGACACTCACATGGCCTCAAGGCAAAACCCCTATTTCCTAACTTTTCTACTCCTCACTTCTGGAGTGATTGTCATCAGCTCAGGAATGCACTTAAGCGCATTATCTAGCAAAGTCTACCAAACATGAATATTTGCCGTTACTTTTAGCATACCTCACTAGCTTGGGATTTTTTATTTTACATTTCAAAGGTCTGTTCGTTACATTTCAACATCTGTTCGTTCTATAATATTATTATTGATTTTTAGTTATAATTCATATATATATATATATATATATATATATATATATATATATATATCTTATGCTGTTTATTTATTTACACGCGTTTTGTGACACGTAAATACGGGCTCACTCGTAAAAGTTAATGCTGACCGATTGGCTGTATTTTGCTCGTGATCTTGTCCTTCAAATCTTGTAACGTGTGCGGATGTAATGCGTTCACTTAATTCTATAACGTTCTCCATAAATAAAAATCGCATATGGGTAGGGCAGAAGAACGGGCCACAATCCAATTATTTTGTCACCATACACACTTTACAATTGATGCATAGAATTCGCAGCAGAGTGTGCTGTTAACTAAATTCTGCTGAAACCAGCCACACAAACTATCATTTCCTGTTAGTTGCGGAAAAAGAATAATTAATGCAGAATTTACATAAACGCGTGAATCAACTGTTGTGTGGGAAACTATGGGATCGATAATTCCACGCGCACTCACTGCGCACCAAAGCTCAAGTTTTGCAACCTGCTGAGGAACTTCATAAATAATATCGGAGTTTTCGGTTGCCCATTTCCATTATTCTGAGTAGAAAGTGACTTTGAAAATAAATCAGTAAAGAACGTTAAACGTGGATCCACGTCATTATGAACGAACTGCATAAACCAATTGCAATAAAATTAGTCCTACTTGCAGGATCTTGTGGTTGTAAAGCATGAACTACAGTTACCTTGTACGGCTTAAGATTGGAAACAGTAAAACCTACGGGGGGAAATGTAAATAGGGATGCAGTACCGGAGTCCTGATCAGACTCCGTTACTGTTTTTAAAAAAAAAAAAAAAAAAAAAAAGATTCAGGAGTTTCGTTGCCACAGCAGCTGACGTCTTGGAAATGTTAACCTCTTGAGCTAAACACTGGTTTTTGGGTTGAATGCTATCAAAGGAACCCTACTTCATCAAGCTTCTCTTTTGTCATCACAGGCGTTATTCAACACGTTTCTTCTTCTTCAAACAAAAAAAAAAAAAAAACAAAAAAAGCCCTCTACGGCTGACTTTATTTTCAAGGTCATGAATAGTTGACCTGTTAGGAATTCGAACACCTGCAAATTTCAATAAGCCTCATGCAGAAAAATACCTTGTTTTTAAAATGTACTCAACCATTGTTAATGGTCAATTACCACCAAGGGTCACTGCAATTTTACTTTAAACACGCACACAGACCTCTTTCCCTCACGACAGATCCAACTCGACTGACGCTTCAACGGTAGCTACAGTAGCGCCAAAACTCACCCAGTTGAATATTGCCGCGTGGTGGTCCGGCCGTTCTACGAACCCACGGTAGCACGGAACAGATTTCAAGGCTATTAGCTGATCGGCGGTGAAGCGCGAGACTTTAACTTGTGTTGGGCTCTTGCAAATGAGGAACGTGTTTGTTAGTTACGCAATAGATTGCGTATTTAGTGAAATGGCTTTATACGAATGCCGATATTCTATTCCATAAAAAATACTCATTTATGACTCATAGATCCGTTTATGATCTGTGAGTGGCCTCCGCGCTCCCCCAAATTAACCCCTTGCGATTTTTATCTCTGGAAGGGGATTGAGAGTGAAATCTTACAAAACAAATAGAGGGACTTAAAAATAGCAGTCGTCAATAAATTTCTGCAACTTATCACAGGGAACTGCAGCGCGTAATGGCCAATATCTTAAGCGGGTGCGAGAAATGCTTGAGCAACGAAAAGAGACACTTCCAACATCTCCTGGCTTGATGTATGAGCTATTTTATATTTAACAGTTTACTCATTGCTTCTTTGTTAGAAATAACTCACTCAATAAACTGTAGTGTTTTTACTGTGGACACACTATCATCCGCTCAGCGAGCACAGTATGCAGTCGGAACATTTTTTGCTCTATGCTGATCACCCAGTACATTTTGCTGTTTTCTAGCTATTAGCTTAAGGACGACTCCAAAATTGGCTTTGGAGTAGCACTGCGTTCAGTGATGTATAGAAATGTCACCATTTGTTTATCAAACATCTCAAATGCAAATCGTATCAGTTGCGTACACATCAGATGTAGCATAAATAAACGCATTGTAAGTAACTAAAAAAAATATGATTTCATATTTAAGATACAAGACAGACTAATTTAAATAAATCGGACTTTTATGATGGTATTATTATTATTATTATTATTATTATTATTATTATTATTATTATTATTATTATTATTATTATTATTATTATTATTATTATTATTATTACCGTTATTATTGTTGCCTTTATTATTATCATTATTATCGTCAACACAATCATCATTGTTATTGTTATTAGCATTAAGGTGCTATGTCTACAGTTCTTACGTATTACTTCATCTGCTACGTACTTACAGGAACTAGAGGAAATATTGCATTCCACCAAAAATTAGATTTGGGGACTTCACCAGAAATCTTATAAAATTTAGGGCTCCCTGAAACCCGAAAAATCATGTTAGAAAAAGGTATATGAGTGTGTAAAACAGCATCACTCACTAATGAAGTGATCGATAAATGGCAGATTTTATATTCAAATTCAGTATCTTTCACAGATATAGTAGAAATATCTTAAAGAGAATGTCCTTATCCTCTTAACTATTTTATATGGAAGGTTTTTTGACGTTTTCGATTTTCTAAAAAATTGCTCTAATTATTTTAAGTAAATGGTCATATTTTAGAGGTATTTATATAAAAATTCAATGCATGTGTGTGTGTGTGTGTATATATATGTATATATATATTGATTATTTTCGACCAACCCGCGAAGTTCTCTTCATTTGCAAAGTACTCTGTATAATTTTGTATAACTGATAAACTACAAGAGATAGAGAAAAATTTCTACTCAAAAAATGTAGACTTCTTTAAAACACCCAGTTTATATCAAATAAAGTCTTTTGGCATTGGTCATTTCCGATATATCCCCTATTTTAGCTCGAAATGCTAGATACTTATCATGTTTAATGTTTTATCGCTATTCAGTTTTTCTCACGAGGTTATGGAAAGTGTATGGAGTTTCTAGGACACCGGTCATCTTATAACACTCGGAGTTTTATACATCTGACTATCAATTCGGTTTCCTGCGACCCCCCCCCCCGTGTATGTTCAACAAAATGTGCAATGAAACTATTTCTGCAAATGTTTACTTCGATAATAGAAAATAACCTTTGGTAGGAATAATTAGTGGAAATATATAAAAATAAGTAATAATGAGTAGACAAAATCACGTGCGTATAGCACAAACAATTTTTTATGCTTCTTTATTACATGCAGTGCGTATATCTCTATATGCCGCGGTTTAGTTTGCTTTGGTTTCGTTAATAAACCAAGTATAGATGGTTTAACTTTGATATATGAGTATTTAATACCGACATGGAAATGAAACTAATGAATACGATTGAAATATCAGATTGACAGTTAATTAGGATATGTATAGGTACATTATTTTTCTGATTATCCTAGGAACTTGGTGTTTGAGGAAAAATATATAGATTTTAAGTGCTGTCTGTTGGCATCACAATAGTAAAGCTATATAACGGTATACTTCACTTCTGTCTTTTTGGTTTTCTTTCTTGAAAATTTTCTGTGTAGGAAAATTTCTGGTTGAATCTAATGACTTCCTGGGAGTAATATGCCGATACAAGCAATAAAAAGTGAGATATAAATTTATATTAAATTATCCGCAATAGAGAATAAAATAATGCAAAAGACAAATTTGCTAGATTTTTTAATTAATAACATAAATGTTATTACATTCACTAAGCCCAAACACGTTACTTAACAGACCCCTCTGGAGCACATCAGGGAAGTAATGTAGAAATATCATAATTTTCTACTTCAAATACTTCTATTCGACAAAACTGAAAAAGGTATTTTCTTAAAGTTTGCTTTAGGTGCGCCAACTGAATTAGATTAATATACTGTATGGGTTTTATAAAGTTAGAATAATATTGCAGAATTAGACATTTTTATACGTAGATGCTTTAGACAGTACTCTGGTGAAGATGATTTATACACAATGTATGTTTATAAGTGCCAAATACTTAGGGATTCTCTCCGAAATCAAAATAATAAAAACAAGTTCTAATGAGACTGGGTATGAAAATAGGTTTTATACAAAATATAAAGCTACAGAAATTGGTATAGGAGGCCTCCTCCTGCTTCGATGCATCCCCTAAAGCAGTGTTCCATAATATCACAACTCTTACAAATTCCTGGAGTGTTTCGTGTTTGGTCAAATCCACTGAAGAGACGAGAACACACACGTTCCCGCACACACACACACACACACACACACATACACACATTTTCGATTCTAATCAGGAGATCGAGCAGGCCATATAATGCTATGAATCCCTCAACAAATTCAATTTTGCGAAAATGTGTCATTCAAGAAATTACGTACTATTTGATTGAAATGAGCTGGTGCATCGTCATATAAAAGTCATTCTTTGGATGACGTCTAGAGTCAATCCTCATAGGACCATACATGTAATCCATGTAGTCTGTTCATCCATAGATTAACTTTTCCTCTGTCTTCCATGCTTTACAATAAAAAACCAAACTAAAAATAATAAACAAATCAGCGAAGAGCAATTTAATTAAATTTATTAGTTCTTTCCTCTACAACAAACAACTAAACAAAAAGGAATACAGAATTGGCGGATATCAAGTTATTTCAATTAATTAATTCTTAACTCTTTATTGTACAACAAATAACCAGACACAACTATTCAAACAAACAGCAGAAAATACCTTAATTCAAGGAATTAGCATATGTGTTAACGAAGTGGCAAATGTTTTAAAAACACTGTAACAAACGAGTTTCACATGCATATTAATATGATATTCTTTTCACTGTTTTGATGTTGGGAGGGCGTGTCAGAAATGTTTGACAGAAGTTCAGATTTATCCTGCATTGGCTGTGAATATTATATAGTAAAATAACGTTTGCACCAGAAGTGAGTACGAGTAAATATCCCTTAGTCATTTTAGATAAAGATGGTTACTTCTGAACCAATAAATAGCTAGCCTAGCGAACATGAGGAATTGCGCATAATAAGAGGAATTTGATGTTGTGGGTACGTATGTATGTGTTTGCATGTGTGTATGTATGTTATTGAAAGCACTATTTCGAAAAAACTCTAAAATATTAATTTTTAAAGATATTTTTGAGTGAGATACACCACTGAGCATCACTGGCAAGTATTTTAATGCCTATAACGCTGTAAATGGCGGGATGGGCCAACGTGAAATAAAGCGTGTTTGATGTGGGTGTTGTTAATTCGAATTCGGCACACCATTTTGCATTGAAACTAAGAAAATCATGAACAAAATTCTATATTGTGCTGTTACTTAGTAGACGTGGTTCCAATCTTATAGATGGGAACTACCATTATATAGGAAGAATTATGCGCTAAATCAATGTCGCCAGCATATGACTCTGTAATGGATCGTTGGAGTTTAACTTCCCAAACCTTAACTTCTGTTTTAGGTTTCGGCAGCAGTCCGTACCTTCACTATGTTCGGATTGCCAATGTTGGCGTGCTATGTATATATCGTAGGACCGATTTCCATCTACGAGAGTTTATACGTAGAGGCAAGTATTCATCCAGAGTACCGAAGTATGAAGTAGTAAAGATAAAGATTCTGCAAAACTATTTTTTGGCAGTCCCGTTACATTTTATAGCATACGAGTTTAAAAGTGAAATTACAGAATACTGCACTTGAAGGTGTCAAGCACAACCAGGGTGACCAGATGGAGTTAAACCACCTTTAGTCACAAAACATTGGCAGTTTTTTGTATAGACATAGTGAAAAAGGGGAGGGGATGAGAAGGGCAACTGTGAAGACAAACAAAAATTACAAATTAATAACCACGAAATCGTCTAGTTCGTTTTGGAAAAATCTTTCTACATACCATCATCCATCCTCTTTCTTTGTCGTTCGCCATGGTCTAGGGGTAACATACTAGACAATTTTCACCGAATAATCAGGTGCTTATATAAACAGAGACTGTGTACACTCATTGGCTGGTGCCACGTATTACAAGGTACATCGGTTACACAGTGGTTCGCTGAGTACTAACAAAAGCTACTGGATCTCCTCTACATTACGTAATAACGGTATATTTAACGTGAGATTATGTAGAGTTGCAGCAAAATAAATCTAAAGTAAGCAACCAAACTGAACTTAATTATAAAACGAACAAACAGGATGCGCAGACTGCCTTCTGCTAGCAGATTTGGAAGCAGGAAGGTGAGACCTTAAGTACCCAAACCACCATGGTCGAACAAATACAGTTATAAATCATCGCAGGAGAAGCCCTTTTTAAGGGGTGGTGAGAACGTTGTCATTTTGAATTATTTCACCAACTATATCAGAAATAGCCCACGTTGACCATCAAGGCTATTGTTAACATTATAGCGGAGTTTATATGTGCATTAAGTATTAGGTTCCGGACGCAGTGAAAAATTAAAAATATGGAAGTTAACCACACCTGAAAAATCAGGAAAACGCAAAAAAAAAAGTGCTAGAAGAATATGTCGAATTTGTTAGAAGGGCAGTGCGTCAAAGAATTCAGCAATTATTTCACTTACGATCAAGAACGATTTATGTTTGTAAACAGTGACTTTTTTTATAAGCTGTTACTTGACATTGATTTCGAATCCGGAAAAGAAACGGCAAGAAAATCATTGTTGATCATGAGGTTGTATTGCTAAATCCCCGTATACAGACAGGAAAGGCGGAACTGTATTTTTCTCAACGAAACCTAGGTACAATTTCCCAGGTAGGTAGACACCACCATTAAGAGTAAAACGTCGACAGAAGAAGATGAAGGAAGAGGGGAGGAGCAGAACTCCCATCTTGATGGAATATAACCTCTTTCAGATTCAGATTAGGTATATTTTTCGTATTCATTTATAGAATGGGGTGCCGAGAACTATTTCGGTTAAAGAGTATCCGTGAATAAAACTCAAGTTGATTTATCATTCATCTTTATTGGTTTATTTTTATTTCCAAAAAAATGCTTAACCATTTCAATATCATTATGATGTAATTTAGCACAGAACAATTATGCATAAAGAAAAGAAAAAAGTAAAAATCTGAACAAAGAAACCAAAGAGTATAATGTTCAATACGACACTCAATTACTGTTTATATTGAAATAAATAGCATTATTAAGGAATAATTAATTTGTGTAACCCAAATTCTTTATTACTACATTCAAAATTATACGCAGTATACTTAAAATAAAGAGCAATGACGAAAACATAATTTCTCTTGCTTGATATTTTATTTCTGACAAATAGCCAGGGTTCTAGGAAAATCAAATATTCTATACTCACCTAATACAACTCGTAGGTTGTTATCTAGTCGTGATTAAGTATCTGTAATTACAAGTTGCTCTAACTTAAACGACCAAAATGAACATTCAGGATAAATTATGTAAGATATTTTAATACTCCCTTTGCTCTGCTTGAAGAAGCATATGGCAAACTGATTATACCACGCGAGCAGGCACCTGTCAACTCAGGTATGAATGCCATCCAGGTTCGTGGAGCTTTCCATTAGGCCGGTGCCTATTTTGTATACCAGGCCCCCCTTGCGTGCAAGGGCGGAATTGGACACGCCACTTAACCTTGAATACAAGGACGGAAGTGAACAAGTCACTTAGCTTGCATACAAGGACGAACGTTGATTCGCCACTTACGCGCGTCAACCTCAAAGGGAAGACTACAGAAGACCTCGATGGGGGCGATCATTATCAGCTTGGGTCTACCAACTTTCCAGGTTAGTGTCGGAGGACATTAAGGTGCCTCAAAACCCCGCCCAGGCGTCATCGCCCAGATGTACCCAATCTCCCAAGGGTATCGGTTACTGTCACGTCGAGTCCAACTCAATCCGAACTCTCCCTTCTGGGAGAGGCCTGGTGTTCAGCCCGACGCCAGAAGTACTGCGGGTGATCGGGGTCCGCAGAGTTTACACTGGAGCAACTCAAGAGGTCAGACCCTTCCCCCTACAGGGGTAAACTAATTAAACTAAATTCCGAGCAAGGTGGCGCCGCGGTAACGCTTCGACTGGCATTCGGGTTTTCGTGGTTTTGCCGGGTTGGCAGTTCAATGCTGTGCTGATTCTTCTTCTACTACAGCTTTTCTGTATGTATTTCTTCCTAGTCTGTGTTTGGTGGGTTGATCCAGGGTGGTGAATGTGATATATTAGATAACAATCTGTTGTATTCCATTCACACGACTTTCTCTATCTGTTCTACAAAAATTACTGTCCTTACAAAAGATTATTCTTTTATCTACCTAATGCTAATCAAGATAAACGTTACCAAACTATTACTTAGTTTCTTATCATTAGAAAGAGAAAGGTGAATACACTGGGCTAAAACGATATTCAAATATTTTAAAAGCTGATTGAAATTATGTCTCTTTCCGTGGCCAGGGATAAAAAAATTGGATATGAAACGAATGAGGACTTCCCGTTTGAGAAAACCGTATCTATTATAAAAATGGAAACCAGTACCAAAGAATATCTCTGAAACAGTTAGCTCTACAAAAAAACGTATATGACATAAATTGTGTTTTGAGCAGTAAGTTTCTTTTTCTCTTACGGTTTACAAGTTATGCAAAAGTAATTGCGTCTGAAGAGGACTTCAGGGTCTATTCCCATGAAATTCAGGATAAGCGCTTTATTTGACATGTAAGCATCTTAAATATTCAGCAAAGTAATCAAAGTTAGTCTTTTTTTAGGAAATCGAAAATTTCGAAAAAAAATGTTTCACGTAAAGATAGTTCGGGATGGGAACTTTGCTGAGAAACTTCCTATCACGTCCTTGGAAATACTGTATTTAAATACCAAGTGTGGTATTTCACCGACATTTTGTTTTTGAGTTATGCTGTCCACAGTCACACACACAAGGCACTCACACGAACCTTTCTCTAAGAATCCTTTTTTTTTGGTTACAGGTGTCTCAAAACATGTATTACCGGTGTATTCTCAATGTCGAATTTTTGGGTCGAATACAATTCCTAGGGAAGCTAAAATGATGTGGAAGAGTCCTTTTTTACCATAGTGACTCAGCCTTAACAGTATTGTACGTTTTAAATAACTTGTTCACGTTTAACTCTGAAGGAAAGTAAGCTCTCTGGTTCCTTCTTTTACTTCCTCTACACGTACTATGTACATAGTGTATAGAGAAGGAATTGTATTACACCGCAAAATTCAAAAGCGGCGCTGGGGCGGGTTTTCTCCGGGTACTCCAGTGTCCCCCGCCATCGCATTCAACCGGTGCTCCATCATCATTCATGTATCACCAGTGTCACCGCCTGCGGTGCCATAAGTAGTTAAAGCGGGCGTTAAACATTACCCCCTCCGCAAAATTCGATTTAATGGCAAATATATTTTTGAAACTCCCTGAAACCAAAAGAAGCATTTTTAGAAAAAGGTCAGTGTGTGTCTGTATATGGGTGCCTGTGGACAGCATAGCACAAAAACTAAAAGACTGTAAAACAGCAAACTTGGTATTTGAGTTTGGTATCTTCCATTGATGTGACACGAAGATTTTCAAGAAGGTCCCACCAAACCAAACTACCCTTTTACATGGAAATATTTTTGAAAATGTTTTTATTCTCAAAAATTGCTCTAATGATTGTGATTAAATTTCCATATATTGAAGATGTTAGATCATAAATAAAATGTATATTCTGAGTTTTCTGGGAATAACTTCTGAAGAACTGTTCATTCTGGATGCAGTTTTGCTGAACTTTGCCTAACTGGCAAAGCATAAGAAACAGACCAAACTTACAAAACAAAAAATATAGGCCACATTAAAACACAATTTATGTCGTGTACATTTTCATTGTAGAATTGACCATTTTCGAGATATTGCTTGTTATTTGTTTCAATTAAACTACGTATGTTCTCAAACGAGATCACCTTTCGTTTCATCTTTCTTATGCTTTACTGGCCTGGCAAAGCGATCCGAACTTCAGTTTTTCACATATCGACCTGCTTTTAAACTATTTGACTATCGCGTAAGCCTAGTGTACTCCCTTCTTTCCCTTCTAATTATAAGAAAGTAGGTAACAAGACAATTTCTGCTAATGTTTATCTCGGTTAGCCGGATTACATAAAAGAATAATATTTTGTAACAATAGTTTGTTTTCAGAACAGGTAGAGAAAGTCATGTGAATGGAACGCATCATTTTTTTTCTAGAATAACTCCTTCCTCTAGTGTTTATCTTGAATAAGAAGCTAATTACCGATCCCTTCTTTTGGGTATACTCTTTGAATTTTGAGTCACCTCCAATGTTTCCATTATTGGATTACCTGTTATTAAAGAAGCTGCTTTACTGTTTACTATTTTTGCGCCAATATCAGGAAAGCTCAACGGAGCTTAGAAGAAAGAAAATAGTTTCGTTCTTTACTCAAACTTAGCTTTTAACTACCACCGAGTTAATGTCATCTGATTTTCTCGACCTCCGGGGTTTAGGGTATAATACAAATACATTGCTGCCAGAAGCTTATCTTGTACTGATTTGCTGCTGCAGTTATACACTAATTTTCCTGTTCTGATAAGGTGATAGATTGGAATGTTGCAGCATTTAAACCTACTGTCTCTGTCGAGGTACCCGACTCGGTTGAGTGTGGTGTCCTCAATAATCAATTTAATCAAGTAATTGTGGATAAGTGGTTAATGGTACTGGATGTACAAAGGCGATTTGTGACACTTTAAGGTTTTATCGGAGTGTTCCGCGGCAATTGTCGGGATTTGAACCACGAAACTCCCAGTCTCTAGCTGGGAAATGCCATAGTCTCACGGCTATGGCATTGAATTTTTCAGTCTGACTCCACCTATGCAACTCCTGTTCTACACATGGTTTGTGTGAGGAAACAAATAAATTAAGGTTAACTTTATTTCATACGCTCTTGGCATGTAAAATATCAAGAACAAGAATAATATAATTGGAGAGAATTGATCCGTCCGAATGCAACAATACGGCCTGGCTCCACATTAACCCAATCAGATGCAGGCTCAGGTAGGCAGACAACCGATTAGCGTTATGTTTAGATATGCAATCTTATGTGAATTGTCTAAGCAGAGTAATATGACACAGATACCGCGTCACCTGCTAATTCTTTATGAATCTGTTATTTCATCAAAACTCCGACATGCCAGCGATGTTGACCATCGAAATCTCCAAAGAAATTTACTCAACGGCTGCCACTGAATAAAACTCATATTACTCCCCTTTCTCTAATTTTGTATTTGTTTTTAATATATGGAATAGTAGCAGAATATCATTTATGTGATGCAGTTTGATGTTCACTGTTCCTCAGCGCAAAGCTTAAGAGGACATCCTACATTACCTGCCCTACTGCACTGAGCTAGAATCAGATTCTCTTTGTAAGGTATCTATCTGATTTCAGAAAGTTACTTTAGCATAAAAATAATAAGGCAATCAAATTTGGAATTCCAGCTAGAACTGTAAGGTATTAATCTTTAGCTGGAAACTTTGTTCCGAAATGTTGAGTTCTTTACCGTTATTGGGGAAACAGTGAGCTAACGGAAAAGCAAAACATTTAATAATACATTAGAGAGGAAGTTAAGTATGTTTATCCACATAAAAATAAGGCGGAGAAGCATTCTAAGCAATTTTTTTTTTTCTCCAGATATACATGTTGCACAATTATCATAAGAAACATGACTAGGATTTCTTGAATTCAGCCATAATACCATCTTGTTCAATTGTTCTAAGTAAACAGAATTCTATTCACTACATAGGTTACAAATTTAAACATAATATTCCCAAAGTTCAGAAACGTCCATAATATTCATGCTTATTAATATGTGTTAAAGCCATTTCAAATTCACTTACTGTCAAAACATGTGAAAGTGTGAAACAAATTTGGAACTTTCTGTGCTACTGCTACTACTGATAATGCTAAGTTCAAAAATGTTTTTCTTTCACTAGTACCTTAAC
The DNA here is from genome assembly GCA_030762935.1 of Hymenopus coronatus. Taxonomy (NCBI): domain Eukaryota; kingdom Metazoa; phylum Arthropoda; class Insecta; order Mantodea; family Hymenopodidae; genus Hymenopus; species Hymenopus coronatus. The sequence continues at coordinate 370,949,412 of CM060900.1, read as the reverse complement.
CATAGTAAGCACAGAAAATATTGCCTTCCAACCAAACACTTGGCTTTTCAGTGAAATGTCCATATTGACATATGCTGCTGTAAATGCTACTCCATAGCATAGACATACTGGAGAACATTGTTAAACCATTTGGACTACCAATGAGCGAATTTGAACTGACACCTGATAGACAAAGAACTTACTCTAACGTATAAGCTCCATTAAAATGCATGTTGTATTTGTACAATATTAATACTCACAGAAACAATCTAAGAAGAGTAAAACAAATAAAATAAAAACATTGGAAACTGCCCAACTGTGGTAGGCACACTTTTTATTTTTAATTTCTCTATCACGTATGCACACACAATGTATATAATAGCTAAAGAAGGTATTGTATTCCACTCAAAAATTCGATGTCGAGATTTCACCGAAATATATGTTTTGAGGTTCCCTGAGTCCGAAGAAAGCATTTTTAGTAAAAGGTTTGTGTGTATGTCTGTATGTGTGTGAACAGCATAGCTCAAAAACGAAAAGACCGTTAAAAACAAAACTTGGCAGTTATGTTTATTACCTTCCAAGGATGCAACACGAAGGTTTAAACAAATCCCCCCACTACAAACTGCACTTTTCATAGAAAAATGTTTGAAAAATTGAAAGTTTTTCTCAAAAATGGCTCTGACGATTTTGATGAAAATACGTATATTAAAGATATTTACATCACAAGTAAAATGCATGTTTTGAATTTTCTGAAAATATCCTCTGATGTGGATGAGTTTTGCATACTTTTGCATAATGGTTAAATCGTAAAAGGAGACAAGAACTTACTGCACAACAAATGTAGATCTTGTTAAAATACTTAATTTATATCATAAGAGTTTTTCTTTTTGAGTTGACGGTTTTTGAGATATTCCTTGTAACTGGTTTCAGTTTAAAAATACCTAACCTTTCACAAACGTGACCATGCAAAGCGAACCGAACCTCATTTGCTTCACATAGCGACCATCTTATAAAAGATTTGACTATCACATTAACATAGTGTATTCCCTTACTTCCCTTCTACTTGCAATGAAGCAAGCAATAGATCAATTTTTTTAATGTTTATCTCGATTACCATGATGTAGAATAAAGAATAATCTTTTGTAAGATTAGTTTATATTTGGAACAACTAGAAAAATTTATGAGAGTGAAACACTTTAGACTTTATTTTCTAAAATACTCAAATCTCTTTCCTATGTACTTACAATATCTACAATTCTTTGCCTAACCTCCACCTATAACCCTACAATACTCTGGTTTGATCTCCAAATTTTCGTGGGTTCCCCAGCACAATTTGTTGTAGAATTTCCCATACTGCACCCATCCAGCTGATGCCTCTTATTATTCCATTTTGAAATCATACATTTAAACATTCCCATACTTTAAGATTCTCTCCAACACCAAACACATCTTCCCTATGCTATTTAATACAGTCAACACCACATTCGCCTCTCATCTACACGGTCCGGATTCGATCCCAAGCGACCGCATGTGAGATTTGTGGTGGGCAAAGCGGCGCAGAGACGGGTTTTTTCTCTGAGTTCTCCGGTTTCCCCCGCCATCGCATTCCACCGGTGCTCCATCTTCATTCCATGTATCACCAGTATCATCGCCTGCGGTGCTTTAGTAGTAAAAGCGGGCGTTAAATACTATAAAAAAACAGCCAATACCACTCCCTTCCTCACCTCAAAACATTTTGTGAATTAAATCAATTCTCAACATCCCTTTGCAGGTCTCCACGCTTATATCCAATATAGCGTTCTTGATTCCACTACGACTTCATAAATTTTCTCTAACTACTTTTCTGGCTTATCTCTTTGTTATTCAAACATATAATTCTAATTATTCTCATTGGTATCTTATATTTTGCATTGTGAATTACACTTTAGGATCCTGGATATTAATATATTTAACATTATGTGTCATTTTATAACGCCAGTGTTTAACCAACTGGAAACATCACACATCCTGGATTCTACTTAGAAACCATTTCATAAACACAATTGGCTACGTGAAGCAATTTTGGTACTTCATTGCTGCTGTGCTTAAATCTCTAGCTACTCTAGTGTTCATTTTCCTCTACAGTGTATCGTAGGTAATTGAATATGGGAAATACATAAAAACCATCATTTATATCAAAAGTGTTGCATATTTTTGGTCACTACGCGCAATAAGTTGTTTTAAGAGTAATTTTTAAAGCATTAGTGGCCACATATAAACGAAACTCTGCGATTAAATACCGCATTTTGTACAGTGGAAATTCCCTAGTTAATTATGTACTATGAGAATATTCGAAATTAAAACAGAATCATTAATTTCCCATAATTCGGATAGTTTTAAATATGTAAGGAGCATAAATCAGGAAGAATACGACGTTACCGAAGTCTTTGTTTCCTTTGGTGGAGGAAAGACGAGAAGATTCCCAAAATCCTCAGTTTTTCACCTCTTACATGTCATTTTCGTCACCGAACTTTTTATGATCTATTGGAATGTCTTTTAATATGTCATGTGAAGTGTGCTAGTATGTAATCTGCTCCGGCTTGTGGAATGCTTTGAAAAATAAAAGCCATGAGCATTATACGCTCACCGCCGTCTTTATGGGAGATATTTCAATATTTCAATCATGCTGGTGTTTGCTGATGTCTTTACATCTTTGCGTGCGTTAATTAGTCCCAGAATAAAACTACTAATCTTGCTGTCAAAACTTGTTATTTAATGCTCCTTGTTCCACTTCCTTTCTTCGCCCAGTAATTGTAATCCCTCGCTCTGGAAAATTAATCCTGGAGCTAGCAAAGCGGGTGCTCCGCTCTTAGGCAATGAATTGCGAAGATATATCCCTTCAACTAAATTGACAACCAAGTCTTAGTCTTTTCATTTGTTGCATAAGCATTGTTTATTTATGTAAATGTTTAGCTTTAAATGATGACATCTTTCAAAAACTTGTATCTTCCTTCACTACCACATTTTTATTGGATGTACATTCTGGCCATATTATGCCTTTTACAAGGGCAAATGAGACTCTTTCTGGGATCTGCAGATGAATCAATAGGAAATAATCATCAGTTTAACTGCATCGTTTTAAATTTCCTGTTGATTTGTTCGTTTATTTAGCTTATATAGCTGGAGCAAAATTTCATGACACTGTTTCACCAGACGATATTTTTTTCAGGACTTTCAAGCTATCGGTTTAGCATTTATATTTGTATCTTTTTTAAGTTTAACGTTAATTAACCTGGTTGGTCATATCGAACGATAGGCCGCACTGTGGTCGAGTGGTTAGACCTCTTGCCTCTCACCTAGACAGCTGGGGTTCGATCCCAAGCGACCATATGTGAGATTTGTGGTAGACAAAGCAGCATAGGGGCGGGTTTTTTCTCCGGGTTCTCCGGTTTCCCACGAAATCGCATTCCACCGGTGCTCCATCTTCATTCCTGTCACTCAGGTGGTTCTCCACTAGCGGGTTTTATCTTGAAATAGATCCTTTGAATTCGGCAACTTCTTCAACACACGAGTGGCTATTTGCACACGTCAAATGCGGTGCAGCTGGGCCACCCGATATAATATATTCTTCACATTGATATCGAATATGTTAAGATTGCAAGTTATCGCGCTATTGTTTCAAAACTTTAGTATTGGACTAAGTAATCGTCTGAAATTCAGAATTTCTATCAGTACAGTTATTACCTCTTGCTAAAAACATTTACAGATCTCAAAGGTTAATGAACTAAAGAATACTTTGGTGAATTTATAGAATCTATTTCCAGACATGTTTAATTTATTGCGAAAACAATTCCTGAAGATTGTGCGTAGATATTGTTTCATTGAAGGATTGGAAAAAACTGATCATAATTTCAACTAGTTAAGAATTTATGGCATAATATAAAGGGAAAGGAAACACAAAAATGAACATTCCATTCGTCTCATTTATTTATTTGTCACCAGGAATAAGCAGCACACGCAGTTTCACTTTACTAAAAATGCTTTAAAAAAAAAAAACAAGAAAAAAAAACTGGAAACTATCAAATATCTATGTTATTATGTGTGCTGAATTCGAAAATGCATTCTATTTTTAAGTCACGTAAGGATTTTGTTCAGTGATGCTATCCCGCTTATTTCTAATACTTGCCGGGCCGTCACTCCAGGCGCGGTCATACTGCATGTAAACACAAGATAACCTTGCAGGTAGATGCTAGCGAAAGTTATAGGATGACACATTTCCTGTTTACATTGTTTTCCAAATGTATATCCTTCTGCTATTTATAAAGAATAAAATTCAGACAGTATAGTGACTTGCTACTATCGAGATCGTTTATACGTAAAGCTCTGTATTCGCATTCCTTGTGAGTTCAGATGTTAATTTTGCGGTTGTGAATAACAGCGCTTTTAACAGTTAGAAGTGCGTTAAACAGTCTTTTAATTTGTAAAACTCATTTTACAGCAACAATGTCGTGTCTGTGTGTACATTCTCTGAACGTATTTTGTTATGTGTGTGGTGAATTCACTACAAAATCTCAAAGAGAAAATATTAATCCTACGATTAAGAAAGAATATAAATTGTACTTTAACTCTAAAATCGATAAGGACAAAAGGTTTGCTCCTAAATATTATTGTAGCGGATGTTCTCATAATTTAAGAGGATAGTTCAATGGCACTCGCTCTTTTTTGCGGTTGGCTGTTGCTATGATATGGACAGAACATGACCATTAGACTGTTACTTCTGTTTAAGCAAAATTTCTGGTTTCTCCTCGAAAAACAGAGTATAGTCTATCCAGATTTGCTTTTCGCGTGAAGGCCTATTAAGCATAGCGATTCATTTCCTATTCCAACGCCACCTGGAAAATTTATCCCACAAGAGGAAGGACAGAGTTCTTCCCCTGAGGCTGGCCCCACTACTTCTTTCACTCCCGACTCTGATTCTGAATCCGTGGCATCCAAAACACCCCGTCTAATTTCACAGACAATGCTAAGTGATATTGTAAGATATTTAAATCACACGCAAGCCCAGTCTTAATTGTTAGCAAATAGACTAAAGGAATGTAATCTCTTACAACCGAGTACCACAGTATCAATTTGTCCAAAGCGTCAACATAGCTTATTGACATATTTTTCTAAAAGGGATGATCTTGTTTATTGTTATGTGAGGGAACTTATGGAACAGCTGGGCAGAGAACATATTCCTGATGAGTAGCGTTTATTTATCGACTCTTCAAAGTCAGGTCTAAAAGGTATATTGCTATACAATGGTAATATTTACCCTTCGGTACCAGTGGCTTATGGCGTAAATATGACAGAAACGTACGAATACATGGATATCCTCCCAAAGCAGTAAGTTATAATGGCTACGAATGGCAAATATGTGAAGACCTAAAAGTTATTGGTATATTAACCGGATTGCAACCGGAATATATGAAATATTGTTGTTTCTTGTGTGAGTGGAAGTCTCGGGACAGATTTATCCATTATAGAGGGAAGGAGTGGCCTTTGAGACTAAGCTTATTGCCAGACGAGAAACATGTAAAGTTTCGCCCACTCGTAGATTCTCGGAAAAGGTTGTTACCACCGCTCCATATAAAGCTGAGCTGAATGGAGACTTTCGTTAAAGCAATGGACAAAAATGGGAATGGTCTTCAGTATTTGAGAGACAATTTTCCCAGGTTAAGTGAAAGAAAATTAAAAGAGGGCATTTCCATTGGTCCTCAAATCCGACATGATTCTATGTTCAAGAAAAAACTCACCGAAACAGAAAAAGTAGGATGGTGTGTGTTCAAAGACATATGTTCAAAATTCCTGGGAAATTAGAGAGCAGATAGCTACATCGAAGTTGTGAAAAATTTGTTTAGTGCATATGAGGTAATAGGGGTGCAATGTGTCCCTTAAAATGAATTTCCACCACTCCCACCTTAACTACTTTCCACCGAAACCGGGAATGGTGAGTGACGAGCATGGAGAAACATTTCATCACCAAATGTCCCAAATGGAAAGGCGATATGCAGGAAAATTTTCTCCCAACATGCTTGCTGACTACTGTTGGTTTCTTGTCTCTGAGTGTTCTGGGCCCAGCCTTAATAAAAAAAAAAAAAAAAAAAAAAAAAAAAAGTCTTCCAGAATTCATATTCTAAAATTGTAAGTTTTTTTAAAGATTTTTTAAAGTGATTTGCATGTAAATTTTTATTTTTATTTTTTAAACTATTTGAAATGTTATCAGTTTTCACCACATCCTTTTCAATAAAAGTTGTACTTTTGAATACTGAATGTAGTAACATGTTGAGTCTATAATTACATTTATGAAAAACATATTACATTTTAACTAAAATATTAAATATGGTTGCCTAAGGAAACGGTACGTGATTGGGAATTTTTTACTTCAAAATCGAATTTAGGAGACCCCAATTTGTGAAAGCTCTACATTTCCATTTCGTAGCATAAAAATAGTTAAATTGTTGTTGTACATTGAAATCAATGGTTATTGTGTTAGGGATTATTCCTCAATTTATGGGTGACATAATCGAAATACATATCTCTAACTCATACGAAACAAGATACTGCATTACGAGGTGCTTTAAATGACAAGCATGGTCCCAATTAGGGTTTAATAGATGGAATAATTTATCGCTATAAATAAAGAGTAGTGTTAAAAGCTAACACACAGCATTGGTGAAGGGTGACATATCTGTATAGAATTAACTTAATTTTTACGAATTAATTATAGATCGCAAACTTTGAAACTTTTCGGGGCATAGTTTAATGTAAAATATAAAGACACGCTGAAAAGAAATCACTCGCATGATGTCTCTAAAATCCACCAATATTCGTGCTATCAACAGTTTACACTGATTGAAGGGGTAACATTCAGAGGAATAGTTAAACATTAATATCTTACTTTATCTAATATGTGTCTAAAGTTATTATAGATGATTATTTCCGTATAGAAAAGTTTGTGTCAAGAAATAATTGTGAATTCAGAATTATGCAAACAGAGGGTTGGAGCCAGGTAAGGTTTCTTTGTCAGTGGAAAGGGAAAGTTGTTTACGACTGCGACTAGCGGATTCCCCCCTCGCCAGAAATTCCATAGCAACATTTCCATTCTAGTACCAAGGGCACGTTTGCTGGCTTCCATGAAGTGTGAAGAGCAGGGAGTTGGAAGTTGATAGTGTAACGAGGAAGTTTGTGCGACCGTGTGACCTACGCTTTCGCGCTAAAATTTAATCACAATGAAACTGTGAAAGTGCTGTTAATGTCGTATAGTAATGTAATTAAACAGATCCGCGTTAGAGCAGTGAATAGAACGTGAAATGTATCAGATCGCACTAAAAAGAAATCACAAAATAAATGGTCAGGAGTCAATTTCTTCATGATTCGCAGCCGGCGCACTTAAAGGCAGACTAGTTATACCTATTATAATCTTAGAAACATTGTGAGGTCAGTGCTTGTGCTAATAGTTATGCTACACGTCGAAGAACATATTTACATTTGATAAAGTGCTATATATAGCAACTCTGTCTTGTGTGTTTCTTTTGGGCAATTCAATGTGTTCTTATTTGGTTCCCTACTGGGTGAGTCAGAAAACATGCTCTACCGTCGACTCTAAACCAAACTTCCTGAGTAGGCGAGGGCAACCCAGCGATTCAGAGTGGCGGACTGTAACATCATCCAGGTACATTACTCTAATGACTTGTGTTCTTGACGTGCATAAGCACACATAATTAATATAATTATAATATCAGTATAATATATGCCACATAATTAATATAAGCACACAGTTAGTAAATGGTGATTTAGTTGTATAATAAATCGACCTAATTTTCACAAATTAATCGTAGATCATAAAACTTGAATAATACGCGGCATAGTTTGGCATTGCAACAAAAAGGGGTAGCTAAAATAAAATAGTTGACAGAAAATAACCCTGGGATTAAGATTTGGCAAGATTCCTGTTAAACCATTTCCCGAACTTATTGTTAAACATGCACTTCCAGTTCCCAGTGGAGTATGTGTTGAAGTCGGGACTTCACTGCGGATAGCGAAGCGGATCCGCCAGCGCTAGTCGGAGCACGATTGGCTGCAGATAAGAAGCGCTCACAGCTGACATTAATTCTTGCCGGACGCACTCACTAAAGCGTCTCGCTTTGGTGCTTCGTTGCGCAGGGGATCGTGGGCATGGAGGTTAATGCGTTTGTAAATGTGTATATGTATGTAGGTATATATAACAAGAAAACGTTACATTAATAGATCAACTAAGGGCATGTAGGAAACTGGAAAATAAAGAGGAAAAAGGAATACAGCGCCGGAGTCCTGACAAGCCTCCGGAACTGTGTTTAAAAAATAAGTTAAAAAAAAAAATTCTAGGAGCTCCATATATGGATAATTCCTCCCATCTGTTGCAAAATTTCTCGAGCTATATGTGTATAAGCAAGCTCAATCTCGATTGGGTTAAACAGTTGATGCGGCATAAAGTGCAGGATACCCAGGTGTTGTACTAGCGAATGATAGTGCGACTAGAGCTAGAGAGGATTCCTGTTTCCGACAAATAGTAAACGACTGAAACAAAGTAGAGGCTGCTTCACGGGTGATTAATTACACCGCTACGCGCAAAAGAAAAATGAAGTGATAGTGAAAACAAAGTAGTCGCAATATGTCGCCTTTAAACATCACTGTTGAAAACACCAAAGAAAACTAGAAAGTCTTAATAATAATAATAATAATAATAATAACAATACAACTATATTTTAGTTATATCCAGTTCTACAAATAATGCATAGTTGAATTTATTTTATTGAAATACAAATTAATATTTTGATTTGAATGTTTCAATTAACAAAACAGAAGTTTTAGCAGTTGGAGGAACGGACACAATCAGAGGAAAAAGTGTCTGCGAAGGAAGCATCATTTTAAGAAATGAATTGTTTTAATTACTTCAACTGCAATATTTCCTGTATTAAGAATGCAGATATTCAAAACAAAATTAACAAACTCAGTTATAAATGCGGTGTTATTAACAGATCCTAAACTAAAATTAAGTTTTACAAAGTTATGGCAGTACCAATGTTGCTTTATGTAAAAGCAAGGGGGGGGGACAAAGGAAAGGAAGACTGAAACAACCGAAATGATATTTTTGGGATCTGTTGCGGGATATACCTAAGAGAGGCCGGTCCAACGTAAATGCGGCAAGTTTTAGCCACATCCGTTATGGCTAAAGCGTGCACGTCATTGCCTTGTGCGAGGGAGAGGGCTGGCGTGCTGTAATGGTGATACAAGATGGGTAGAACACTGTTGTGAATGTAACGGTATTTTATTCAATAAAATGTGTATTCATAACTTCGGTGAATAGAAACAGTACCTGTGTCACAAATTGCTTTGAAACTCCAAAACAACAGATTTTGAGGTACCAATCAAGAGCTTCTAGCTGTCTGATGGCAGCCCAAGTTTGCCATTGGTTCCTACAATTAGTAGAGTTAGTCCTTAAAAGTTTTTAAAATGTGTCAAACTAGAACTGTATCTTGTGTGGAGGAAAATGCAATTAAAACCTAAACGCAGAACATATAAATAGTTATTGTGGGCTGGATTATAATAAAATGGATGACAAAGTTCACTTTTAAAGATTATACTTTGAGTATATGCATTAATAAAATCAGCTAATGCTCACAGCATTCAATTGAAATAATAACAGGGAAAAGCAACACATTCAACTTTTAGAAAAAAACATAAAATCATGCACAATTTTGTACCTTAAGAACCTCGCTGATTTAAAGAAAACGTATTTCTTGTGATAAATCTTTTACTGTGAATGTTCTAGTTATAAAGGAATGCTCTAAGCTCCTTAATCTCTGCACCGAAATTTAGATTTACTTGGAAGAGTAAAGTGTAACAAAGTAAATTAAAAGTGAAGGGAGATATTATTATAATTATTATTACCATTATTATTATTATTATTATTATTAAATTCTATCACACACATATTCATAATGTCGTGTTGCCAAGCATTTTAGTTTTTTTTCAGGTTTCTAAAGGAAAATACTACTGTTGTCTCACTTCACAATTAACAGGGGCGGTCGACTAGTGAACGCCGAGCGAGAAGGTCGTGTCTGGCCGCTCTGCTTTGTTTATCTAGTGTTTCCTTGTGTTCGCTCTATTGTGTTTCTTCTTCTAGTGTGTTTAATTTTTGTTTTAAACTCTTTTCATGGCTCTCCAGCCGGACAATACGGGCCAGATCTTACATTCAGCTATAAATGTGGTATATAACGATACCACCCATATTGCGCCTTCTAGTCAACACTACCTACATCAACCGTCGACTTCTGTACTACAACACACCTCATTCTAGCCTTCTGGGTTACCTGCAGATAATGCTATAAGTACATCTATACCGCGGCAACAATTAGCTACAATTAGGTTGGCCACTTAGTTCAGTTGATAATACTGTCCAGCAAGATGATGACACGATGACTGACTTTGCCCCATCGGACACTGTTTAAGTCGTGACCAACGTTCGCAGTTCTCTCACTCTGAAAGTTCATATCAAAACAAACGCCGCTGCACTGGCCCACCTTCCCAACACCCTCCTGCATCTCGCTATGCGTACACAATTCCAACCTCTAATCGTTTTTATCCTTTAAGTGATACTCCTAATCCAAAATCTACTAATACCGTATCCATCTCTCAAAAAGAAAAAAGTCCTCCCATTTGTGTGCGCAATGTTTACAATTATCAATTATTTTTGCAAGATATTAAGAAATGTGTGTTATCTGAATTTCATACTGAGCTTAGAGGGGCTATTCTTAAGGTTTATGCTACGACTACCACTAACTTTCGATGTCTTACATTTTATTTCACCTCCATTAGCCAGGAATATTATACTTCTCGCAACCGGTCGGACAAACTGTTCTCCGTTGTCATACGCAACATACCGTGCTTACTCAGTGATCAAGAGCTTTATGACGAACTCTGTGTGTTGAACTTTCCTGTTCGTAAAGTTACCTGTTTGCTTCGCAAAAACAAGGAGCCCATTCCCATCTGTGCTGTTGACCTCGTGAATAACGACGCCAGTAGAAATATCTTAAATCTTTCCCGACTTTTGTACAGTGTGGTGAAAGTTGAACATCGACGTTCGGAATACGGAACTGCCACTGTGTATTAATTGACAAAACTATGGTCATACCTAGAACTATTGTCATCTAGATCCCCGCTGCGTTCGCTGTATCGGCAATCATCACTTCTCTAAGTGCACAAAACCATCCACACCATCAGTGTGCTCACTGTTAACAGAACCACCCAGCAAACTGTCGCGGCTGCCCTCATTACTTAGAGCTGAAGGAACGACAGTCTCGGCGCTTCCAGCAGCAGGCAGCACCTACACGCCACAGATCAGAGCGGCGACCCTCGTCGTCTCTTCAACAGCACCCACAACAACACCAGCAGCAGCAACAGCCACTACAACGTCGACAAAGTACTCTATCCCCTTACGCATCTACTAGGTCTTCTCGAGCTTATTCTCATGTATTGACTGGTCGTTCGCCTGCCTTCCAAGACCGTCCTTCAGCCGCTTTACCAGAGGCTCCTGCCTCACTTAGGCTTTTCTTAAAGATCTGCTTGCACAGCTTGGTGTTTTTCTTCGCACATTGTTTTCTCCGGTTCTGCCGCAAACTGATGCAGCTTCTTCGCTCCCTCCTTTCTCCTATGTTTCCTGATGGCCAACCGTGATCTATTGTCTCTACGTCAGCTCACCCTGCTGAACTGGAACTCTAACGGCCTACGCACTAAACGCTCCTCCTTTATTGCCTTTCTCAGTCAGCACAATGTTGATATTGCTTATGTTACGGAGACTCATTTTCTTTCCAATGGGACTCTTGCTATTCTTGGCTATATCATTTACCGGCAGGACCGCGAGGCAGAGAAAGCACCTGTTGGTGTTGCTATTTTTATTAGACGTTCTCTGCGCCACCGCGAGATATTTTTTTCCACACATGCCCAGTCTGGAGGTGGTGGGTATTAAACTTCACAGTGCAAATGACAGTGATCTTGTCATTCTCAGCGCCTACAAACCGCCCAATCGCCGGCTGAATACTACTTATCTCTCATTCCTCTTTCCTTTGGAGAACAGTGCTCTTCTTTTGGGTGACCTTAACCGTAAGCATTCCTCCTGAGGGTGCCGATCCACCAATCCGAATGGTCGGGTTCTGTTTACAGCTCTACACACTCGTGGCCTATCGATATTGATTCCTGATGGTCCTATTTATTATCCTTCAAACCCCTTAAGTGTTCCGGATATTCTGAACATCGGTGTGCATCGCAATCTTCATCTTCCTACCTTTGTCGACTCCTTGGGGGAACTTGACTCCGATCATTGCCCGGTGATTATCACCTTTCAACTTCCACCTGCCTTGCTCCCGCCGATTCCCGACTCATAAATGGATATGTACATCGGGATAAATGTCATTCTTTTCTGGATGCGACACTCTGTAAATCTTATCAACTCACAACAGCGATATGGACCTTGCGCTACAATACTTTACAGACACCATATACCTTTTTGTCCGGCTTTCCACTTCTCCCAGTCTGCGACCTTATTCTCCCCCTTCCTTACCCCTCTTCATTTTAAATCTTCTCCGAGACAAACATCAAGTTCGTTGACAGTGGAAACCCTGGTTCCATTGGAAGCTCATTAACCATAGCATAATCTCATTTGACGGGTGAAGCTGGAGTTGGACCGACATCGGTTTCAGTCCTATGAGCGTTATCTGGCGTCACTCTCTCCTCACGACCATTCACTTTGGGAAGCCACCAAACGTGTTCTCTGTGAGCTGACTGCTTTGCCGGCGCTCTCTGCAGGCGGAAGACTTGTCACATATATTGCTACCAAGTTTGATATTCTGGTCGATCATTTTGAGCGGGTGTTCACTCTACCTCTGCCAGCCGCAGATGTTGCTGCAGTAGAATAGGAATTAACTACTCACCGCACTCGCCCTACAGTTCATCAAAGGATTTCCTTTACTAGCCCGCTGGAATTGTCTTCCCTGATTCGCACCTTCCCCCTTAAGAAATCTCCTGGACACGACTTGATTCCCAACATTGTTCTCCAGAAGCTCACCAAGAAGGCTCTTGCCTATTTGTCGTCCCTCCTAAATGCCTGTCTACGCATCAGCTATTTTCCTCGCTCCAGGAAGTTTGCTCATATCGCGGTATTCCATTATCACAATAAACCTAAGCACCTCCCTGAAAGCTACCGTCCAAATAGTCTGTTGCCTACCTTCTTCAAGCTGTTTGAAAAAATGATCCATTGCCGTCTACTCTCTTACCTTACTCATAACCATGTTCTTCCGTCATTTCAGTTTGGGTTTCGCTACAAATATTCCACTGCACATCAGCTTTTGCTTTTAACCCAGTCAATTATCCATAGCTTTGAAGCCCGTCAATATACCACGACAGTCTTTCCAGATGTGGTGCAGGCGTTCGATAAAGTTTGGCATGCTGGCTTGCTTCTCAAGTTAAACCGCAGTGGTCTTCCTCATTATTTATTGTTCTTAATAGAGAGTTTCCTAGCTGACCGCAGCTTTTCAGTTGCTATTTGGCAGTTTCCTTTCCTCTCCAAGCACTATTACAGCAGGTGTCCCACAAGGCTCTATCTTGACCCCCACACTATTCAATATCAATACTTCTGATATTCCAGATTTAGTACCCACTTCTGTAGCTCTCTATGCTGATGACACCGTTCTCTACTATTGTCATTCTGATCCTCAACACGCCCATCAAGTGGTACAGCACTCCTTGTATCGCCACATTCACTGGTTCAACACCTGGCGCATCTCCTCGAACTCTCAGAAGACTGAGGCTAAGATTTTCACTCTACGCCGATATCCTCTTCTTCCTCCGTTGCGTCTTGTAGTAACGCTGCTGCTGTTCCTGTTAAGTATCTTGGGGTGCTTATGGACACTTGACTGTCTTGGCGCGCTCACATCGATCGCCTCATTTCCCTGGCCTTCGGACGGCTTTCCAAACTCTCGCCATTGTTTCATCGTCATATCACTCTTGGATTGGAGTCCCTATTACTCTACAAGTCTCTCGTTCGTCCGCGTATCACCTGTGCCTGCCAGGTGTGGGGAGCCGCTCACACAAGCCATCTGCGTCGTCTCCAAGTCATTCAGAACCGCTTTATGCGCATCGCTACCAACGCTCCTTGGTTTATTCGTACTCAGCAGCTCCATCACGAACTGGGACTTTTATATCTTCACGGCTTTATTCGGAGGATCACCCGTCGTTTCTTTTTCACATTGAAGGATGTTCCTGGAGCAGTGCACTATATCATAGGCGTTCGTACGCGTCAGCCAACACGCTTGAAGAGAAGACTACCGCAGGACCTACTTCTTAGTTGTCCCTCCGAATCTAACTCTAGTGATTGATATGCTCTTTTAACTCTTGTGTGCTGTGTGTTATATCTGACGTTCGTTTACAATATGCTGTAGATATGAGGTGGCCTGTAAGCCTCCTCTGAGTGTTAATGTCATTGTTATGTATGTTAACACTGATCTGTAAAGAATTGTACTGCTGATCGATCAATAAATAAATAAAATAAGAATTAACAGGGAATAACCCCAAAGCAGGTCCCCTCAAAGAAAAATAAAATAAAGTACAGTATAAATCTGAACATTAAACCCATTTATGAAAATACAAAATATATACATAATAAATATAAAACATCCCATAAGAACAAATGCCTCCTAATGATGTAGGGAGTTGCTGCTGGGAGCTCATTAGGGTAGCAAATCCAAAGAGTCTAAAAAAGAATTTACCTTAAAATAATTGTGGAGGTGGCAAACATAATTAGGCATATTACGGGTAAATGTCCTAAGGAGCATTGTGACGATATTGTTACTCTAACTTGCATATAAAATGCGATAAGCTTCACGGAATATTATTTGTTAATGGATGAGTTGGAACAATGAATAACTAAAATGACACTTCTACAAATGCTTACTTTCAAGCTAATGGAAACGTTCAAATAATAGGTACTCTGCTTCTTTCTTTGTAGATTATATTTAAATGTAATTGAGTTCAGATAAACACTTCTTTTATTATATCATGAAACCTACATGGCACAAAAGAAGAGTACTCTAAAGTACTAAATGGCAATGTTTAACTAATGAAATACAGTAAAAATGATGACAGGTATTTCACAATAAAATTTTGTACCATTTCTTCATTTAAATGCACGTAACACTTTTTCATCATAGGCCACATAGGCAATGGAATCTCAAAGCTTTGTTGCAAGGCCAATATAATAATTATTATTGAAACATGACTACCAACCTAAAACTGTAACTACATCTTTCATAAGGATTTGATTTAGCTTAGAAAATTATTATTGAGTTTATTTATGTTATTTTAAATACCAAAAACACGTTGAACATTTAAGTAAATACCAATTTACACGGTTTTGGAACATAATCTTTTTCTTTGGGGGGGGGTTATGCTAGTTTGAAATGTGTTACCAAATGCCAAACACTATTAAACATTTATATATCTACGTAACTACTTTTAAACGTATATATTCGGCGAACAGTTCGAATAAAAATTTAGCACATATACATATCGATACACTATCAGCTCTAACACTTGCAAAACTCTTTATAAAAAGCGAACTGCAAATAACAGCAAATATGGAACAGCAAATCATTTGCGTTTCTACACACATATTCACCGTAGTATTAGTGCAAATATTAGGTCACCTGCCTTTGAATTTCTGGCCGGCGAAAAATTCTTCCTTTTAATTAATTTTAACCAATGTTTCTTCTAAATCCATTCTTTGGAAACTTGAATACACATGACTTTGGTGCTATATTTATCATATACTATACCCTTAAGCCCATTGTAAAACAATAATCCTTTTGGATCAATCTCCAAAACATATTTAATATTTACTACATAAATTCCATAAAAGCGCGATAGACTCCCTAAAATACAAACCTAAACGCTCCCCCATTTTATTTTGCGTGAAACTAGTGGTCAGGTTTATTGTACTCTAGATCAGGCTGTTACAGCCTGGGTGCGCGCCGAAACAGTGAGTAACTCGCGACTCACAGGCAACAACTAGCAATGCGGCGCAACAATTATCCAACTAATCATCACCGCTAAATCAGATGTAGTGTTGGAAATGAAATGGCAGAACGCAAGTATTATTATTGTATGACCATTGCCCAGTGACGTAGTGGCTACCATGGTCCACCTCCAACTCTACTCCGAGTTTTGTGGTTGAGTACGCGCGTGTACTCGAACTCACGAGACGAGATGGAACAGCCTGCTCTAGATGGTGTTGGTACAAGCATTTCGACTAAAGATTCTTGTGTTAGGAACTAATATTCGCTGATGAGATATCTAGCAGTGTTTGAACGCAACTAATTGTTGTTTGACGTGATAGTGTTGGATGAACTCTTCATCAGCTTCAAGCGAAATGTTGGTGTGTCACGCGATGAGTCGGTGGGAGAGTGGGGCCACAGCCATTGGAGCGCCTTAAGGAGCCGGTCCCCATGGCCGCGCTCGCCAAAGCGTCTCGCCTTGGTGTTTCGCAGCGCAGGGGATCGTGGGTTCGAGTCCCGCCTTGGGCATGGGTGTTATATGTTTGTGTATGTGTGTATAAAGTAAAAACAGAAATTCAGTAATCATACAGTAATCTCAGTAATCAAATTAGGTAAATAAAAAGTAGGGTATACAGTGTCGGAGTCCTGATCAGACTCCGGAACTTGGAGAAAAAAAAAAAAAGGATAAACACAATGAGTGAAAATATGACAAGGACACTAAAATCTATCAACGGACAGACAAACTAACTCAAGTTAAAGTTTATTGCAAAAATGTATGCAAAGAATGAAAGATGGCCGCGTACCAAAACTGGACTTGATATCCAAAGGGTAGAAGAAATGTTGCCAGATGTAAGACAAGATTGGCCCAAGAGTATTGAAGCATGGAATCGAAACAGCGCTTATGAGGATTAAGGTGCCAATGTGTGTGAATTTGTCACTTTTGGTAAAAAAAATAACGTTTGCTGTTGTTGCAAAAATCAAATCTATCAACCTTGTTTTAAGTATTTCGAAAGTTCTGTGGCTCTCTGACGTTTATAGCTTTAATAAACTATCCAATTTTAAAAGCTTGTCCCTTTTAAATGTCATAGTATGTAAACTTTAAATATAATTTTCTCCCATTTCATTTGCTTAACATTTGTTCGCAACCAAAGCCTTTTCTTAAAATGTGTATGGAAAGTGGCTGAAAATTGCACTGGATGGTCTAGAACCTATGTGTAAAATCTAAGTACTGGATTTTGTATATCCTGCATGGTAAATGAAATAAAAAGTAAATATATGAAGTGAAAGAAAAATTATATTACATTACATTAATTTTTTTCTAGTCACTGTTTCCAAAACACACATAGAGATTTTCGGTTTTAATGCATTAAAATTGTAGGAGAAGATAGATTCCAAAAACAGATGTTTTAAACACAGAAACATTAAGCACTATAAAGACTATTAAAGCATATCACGTAGCATATGTGTAAAAAAAATTAAGATCCTAGGTTTAAAATTCTAGAAACTAGTTTTGAAAACCATTCGGCCCCCATCATCCATTAATATGATGATGATGATTATTATTATGATAATAATAGTGACGCAGCAATTGATTCGTCTCAACCAATGAATAAACTCTTACCTTCATTAAGTTTACCACAATAGAAGCACCTGTCACACTTTCAGTCAATTTAAGAACGTTGGCCAGATGAGTGATGATTCTACATTATTATTATTATTATTATTATTATTATTATTATTATTATTATTATTATTATTATTATTATTACTATTACTATTACTATCATTGTTTGGAATTGTCACTACTCTGTGGCCAATCTCAAATTCATTGAAGGTACGAGATATGTTTCGTTCATAGCAAAACTTAATGAAGCCTTGGGAAAACATTTATAAAATATCAATTGTTTCGTCATTATTATTATTATTATTATTATTATTATTATTAAAGGTTTCACACTTCACATCTAGCAGCTTGCCTACATTGTTGTATTCTATTTTATTTTGGAGCATATTTCAAAGTCAGAATTTTTGTTGGCTTTAAGTAGACCACATATCAAGTAAACATCTGAAAACCATATAGTCCTCCGCGGTCTAGCCTCTCGTTCCCAGGGTCGCGTCTTTAAACCCGGCGAAATAAGGTGAATTTTTTTCGGGCGTAAAAATCCTTAACAGGGCTTCCTTTGGAAGGAAAGTAAAGCCGGTGGTTCCGAGTCATACATTTACAGCACGTGAAAGAACTTTAAGGCTGCTAAAGAGGCCTCTGAGCAAC
The DNA here is from genome assembly GCA_030762935.1 of Hymenopus coronatus. Lineage (NCBI taxonomy): Eukaryota > Metazoa > Arthropoda > Insecta > Mantodea > Hymenopodidae > Hymenopus > Hymenopus coronatus. Next base: position 370,931,058 of record CM060900.1, on the reverse strand, counting down.
ATAAAGCTGTTTTTCACTACCAATATAGAATCGGACGCTGAGAAGCACAGCGCTAAAGAACATCCATAAAAACAAGAAGGAAAAAAAAAAAAAAAAAAAAAAAAAAAAAGCATTTCATTTGAGAACCATATTGGGAGCATAGAGTTAAAAAACATTATTGAATGTACTTCTAAAAATGTTAATAATATCCGAGGAATATGAAAAATACATCTGAATGAGAACTATCCTTTTTAAAATTCTGTTGATAAGCGGAGTCAATACTCGAAAACACCACTGTATCAGGAAAATATGATAAACTAATTCCTCTTAGACAACCTTTGCCTTTAGAAGGAAATGCTTAATTCTCATTTAACGCGTGTAAAGTATATTCAGCTCCCAGTATTCCGTGGAATGTTAATTGAAAATACAACAATGACGTATCTTTTTGGAAACGTATTGTAAGGAGCAACATGCCATCAGAGTGAACACTGGCCCCGCCAGTTCGATCGCAAGCGACCGCATGTGAGATTTGGGGTGGACAAAGTGGCGCAGGGGCGGGTTTTCTTCGGGTTTTCCGGTTTCCCCCGCCATCGCATTCCACCGGTGCTCCCTCTTCATTACATGTATCACCAATGTTATCACCTGCGGTATCGCAAGTAGTAAAAGCGGGCGTTAAACACTATCCAACAAAGAAAAGTGAACACTCAGAAAAAACATTCTTGGATAGGTACACTCGATTGAATAAGGGTCGAAATAAGAGATTCTCGTATACCTATGCTATCCCTAGATGATACCATAAATTTAATTGCAGGACAATTGAATCTAAAGAAACCTCAAAACTCACGCCTAGTATATTTCAAGGAAATGGAAACAAATTCGACACCATTTGCCAGCTTCGTAAACTCTGGCCAATTGCATTCTAACAGCGTGAAGATAAAAAGTGATGCTGAATTCTTTGCAAAAGCATGTTCCAACACTGGAACTACTTTACTTATTCTAATGTGCAAGTAAGATTTAGGTACCCCTTAGGCACTACATTCGCTTAGCTTCCTGGCTGTTAGCGACCGTAGACCCTGCCTTTCCCATCATTTCCTGTGTGTTTTCTCTTCTGTTCTCTCGCCCTCTCACACCATCCTTTTGTTATGCATTTTTATTTCCCAAAAATTTAGATTTTTTTCTCTCCTTATTTCATTTAACATTTTTATAGCTATGATTTCTCTCGTATATTCTCTCATTTATTTTCCCAATTTTCTTTCTTCCAATTTGTTACCTCTTCATATTCAGTTAAGCGATGATCACATGCAGAGTACATCGTTCTCGTTCTTTGTCTCTCATCTCCTTCAAAAGTAATGCTCCACCCCGCTTCTTTTAACCATTTGGTTTACTTTTCTCTATAAAGAAAACGGCACTTTATTTCCTATCTTTCCTCATATTTCCTCTGTATCTATGTTTTTTTATCCTATTTATCACTGATGCCAAAGCCTTCTTCATTTACTTCTTTCTCCCTCCAAATATCTCCCATCTCAAGTTTCATCAAGTTTTTCTGCAGCTCCATCCACCAGCATTCCTCGTTCCTAATCCGTTTCTGTTGTTTTACACGTACTTTTAATAGATTTTCGTCTTCGCTCTTAATACACCTAAACCAATACTTCAATGCTTTCAATAGAATCACTCTTCTTCCTGTTCTTCCTAATTCTACCAATGTTACCGCCTGTAGTGTTACTCTGCTTAGTCTTAAAATATGTTTACAGAACGTTCTATGATCTATTTTTTGCAACCCCCTATACTCCGTGGTATAAACATTTTTGTTTTTACGCACATAAACCCTCTCTTACCACTTTCTATTCATTCCTAAACATTTATACATTTATACTTCCATATCAGAATTCCTGTAACTTCTCTCTAGAAAAAAACCGAAACCTCTGCCTCCAGCACCTACTATTTTAGCAAGATAGGGAAGGACGAGATAGCAGTTTACACTCAGCGGCCGGAACCCGGAGCGATGGCACAATAATAGCAGGGTTCCTACAGTTCCAGATTGAAGCATCCTAATAGTCGGACAGTTGGACCAGAGCCCCACCCCACATAGGGTTCAAGAACTCCACCAGAACAGTCATTATCCCCGCAAACAGCTGAAGCCGGAGTACGGAGATAGTCACTTTGAGCATCCATTTTCGCTGCCAACTGCACCGAGCACCATCACCAATTCTTCCTATCCCGACTGCAACTAACGGGATGAAGGATGAATGAAATGCCAATGGAAACTAAATGAAGGGACCGGAAATTCGGGGCATTCGCCTGACGACCCAGTGAAACCCAGAAAAAACCATGAGTCAGATAGGCCGGTCATGGGAAGGAAACTCTGGACATCCCGAATGCAGGCCACAGACGAAACCGCCAGAACCATCCCGCTCGGTAGGTATAATGAGAATGACTGTTGTATAGAAAACGTTCAACAGTATCTGAGAAGATGGCTTACAATGTATTAAAATGGCTCAGAGTGTACTACACCAAGAGAAACTATGGGATGGTCTGGCATATATTCGTACTAATATAACATAAAGTGTCAAGCCTCTGCCTCATTGTGTTTATAAGACTTCAATAGGCTCAGAATTGTGTGTACGCTTTGTATGCAACCTGCGTTGATTTGATCATTAACATCATTATATGAAATACCTTATTGACTCGAGCATAAGGAATGAAGACAAAATCATTCTTTATCACTTCTTTTTCAACTACTTCATTCTTGCATTCCAAACTATCTAAACGTCCGCTTTTTTTTTTTTTTTAAATACAATTCCGGAGCCTTGTCGGGACTCTGGCGCTGTATTCCTTTTTCCTCTTTTTTCCAGTTTCCTTATATTTCCTTTGATTTACTTCTGCTTTTTGATTCAAAATACACAAATGTACACGCATTAACAATCACACAAACACCCTTGCCCATACGGGACTCGAACCCACGATCCCGTGCATTTTAAATGCCTTTTTGACTGCCGTAATCGAGGAACTCGTTCACGAAACTCTTCCATCCTTGCCTTACCTGCTCTTCGGATAATCTTTTTATCATGTGTATTCACTATAGCGTTAGCCCATGTTTGGAAGACATCTGAACTGCTGGGACGTTATATAGTTCAGGAGGAAAATTAGGGTATACATTTATAGTCAAAACTGCTACATTCTAATGATACATACAGCACAGCAATAATTTATTACTACCAGTATTTTATGTGATTAATAGCTTATATTTCATATTTAAGTATTACACCGTTTAGAGAAATTAATTCTACCTACATGAATATTTCACTTAAAATATTTTATTTGCGGTTTTTCTTTTAATTTCTTATACCTATTTGTTGGACCTTTGTATATTTGTTTTTATTATGTTATTTTGTATTGTGTTTGTATTATATTGCAATACGTTAACTCAAACCAGGGTAAATAAATATATGCATTTACTTTACCTTTAGTCCAACATTTATTCATGTCGCCTTCCTCCAATATATCTTTATGTTCTGTGGGAGCATTGTGATTGCAAAAACTTAATACTAAGCTAATATAATGTAAATAAATAGCTGTAATATAGATAGTGTATTATATTATCAGAATATGTTAGCATAAGCTTAGTTTATGAGACAGACGAGAAAAGCTGAACTGTCAGGGTGGAAAAAATAAATCTTTCGCAAGATATGTTGGACAATAGTCACCTAGTGGGGCTGAAATTTACAAAATAATATCCTTGAGGTAAAAGTATAGAATTTCAGCTTCGGGGAATGAGAACCTCATATAAATGTGAAAGTTACTTTGGAGCTGGTAGCCTAAGAGAGATACTATAATAGTTTTTATTGGCGCATGAGAACACACGTCACTAAGCGTCCAGATAAGCCAATCAGTGAGCAGTTTTAATGCTTAGGCAGAAAAGCGGTGTTTGACATACATTCTACGGGTACGTGAGATAAGCCAGTTCTCATCTAGTTCACATCGAATTCTTATTAAGTTCTTATTCAGTTCTATTCTACTTTACACACGTGTTCTTTAATTGTTCTCCACATTAAGTCGCCACAAAATATTGTTACGTAAGAAATGTGATACGCGAAATCTTAAGATTCACTTCACTTGTAAGCGAACGCAGATAGTACAGCTTCAGTTGGGATCTGCGTATAAATATAAAATGTATAAACAATTATGAATATTTCTTTAGTAATGGTTTGAATAAATATTCAAATTAAAATTTACGAATGTGTTCCTATGAAATAGTTCCCTTTACCAACCACGGCCTTCCTAAAGATTCACGCCCTGCCTAAGAGAAACTTGCCCGACCTAAGAACCGAGCTAATCGGAACAAACCTAAATAATACTTTAATTAAGATGACGATATAAAATAAATAGATAATGAGGAGCAGAAGAGACCCGCCGCAGTTCGGAAAACGGTCACTCGCCATTTTCTCGCCATCTACATTCCTTAATTTATGATGAATTGACATTAATTTTTCAATTGAACTCATACCATTCTAATTACAGTTTTGTGCAGTCCATCGTACTAAATGGTTCCTTTAAGCTGCTGTGAGTAACTGCTTTTTACGGTTTCAAAATTTTTATTACATATATGTCATACGTCGTGTTCATGTTTAGCTTCTTGATAACGCAGTTTTTGACAGACTTCTTATACTTGTTACATCCGTCAAAGGAGAGACTCTAATTTATGCGTTACCTGTTTTGTCAGACCCATCAAGTTCAAACATACCATGTCATTGGGCCACCTTTACACTGGTTTCTTGATCACGGAGTTTCCAGTTCGTGAGTTCGCCTCTATGTGCACATGGCCACGAGGGTTCAGCTCATCGCCCAAAGATGGCACTATAGGCCACTTGCGTACGTGAAAAAAGGCGAATTTAGCGCAGAGATCTTTTCTTTAAAGATATGGAATTCTTTTACGGGCAAATAAACATTACACGGGACATACCGCTGTACTTGCCTTCCGAAGGCACCCATGTTTTCGTTCGCAAAAATCCTTTATCCTCCGCTGAGCTTGAGCCCACAACCTTGGGTATTAGAGGTTAGCTTAGTTAGCATCACACCGCGGAGGATTTCGTCGGATTCAGTCCTTGAAAAATATTGCCAATATCAGTGATATGCAGAGGAACTTAAATTTTTGAAAAGGTATACCAAACAACAACAACAACAACAATAATAATAATAATGAACTATCTACCAAACTGAGTCTTTCAGATTTATTTCTTCATAGGTAAGATTTCTCAATTAGGTACTCGTGTATGTACTGCCATCATAAAATATTGTTTTGCCACACAACGTTGTCCCTTTAATGTACTGAGAATTAAAGTTGATTTCATTTCTACATAGAACACATACCTTTAAAGACAATCTGATGAGTTGCATTCACATGATTTCTAGGCGTTCTGCAAACAAACTATTCTTAGAAAATGTTATTTTTTTCTACAGCATGCTTATGAAGATAAACAGTAAAATTTGCCTTATTACTTGCTCCCTTCTAAGCAGAAGGGGAAAGAGAATTCACCAGGCTAAGCGATAGCCAAATCTTTTGAAACCTAGTCGCAATGTGAAGAGTTGAAATTCGGTTATCGTTGAATGACCAAGAGCAAAACAAAGGAGACAAAAAATGACTTGCCGTTTGAGAGACGTTTAAGTGCTTTAAAACTGAACATTAACAAGGAATATCTCAAAAACGGTTAACTCTACAAAAATGTATATGACACAAATTGTGTGTTTTAACGAGATCTACATTTTTTGCGTAGTACGTTTTTGTTCATCTCTTATGGTTTACTAGTTATGCAAGGTTCAACAACAATGAAGAAGACTTCAGAGACTCTTTCAAGAAAATTCAGATAAATGATTTTATTTTTGAAGTAAATATCTTAAATGTGTGGAATTTTAATCAAAATTGTTAGCCATTTTTTTAGAAAAACAAAACTTTTCAAACAATTTCCCAATTAAAGTGTAGTTTGGGGCGGGAGAATTTTGTTCAAGATTTTCGTGTTGCATCCTTGAAAACTACTGAACTTAAATACAGTAGAAGCCCGGTATAGCGCACTCGGAAATACCGCAGATTCGGATTTAGCCTACGTTTTATTTATTTGTACTGCTATTTTACTTTTGAAAATTGAGTGTAAACATTTATTTATAGATCGCTTCTGCAGTATAATTTTGCCCGCATCACACCCCTGGCGTTGGCATTTGCTACAGTCAAACAATACGCGGAGAAAAAACATGAATTATTCCGCAAAACAAAACTTTCTAATTTATTAAAGATAGCGCAAAATTAGGTTACTGTAAAATGTGTACAGTGTAATGTGCTATAAGTATAGATCGATTACAGTGTAATTGGTGAGTAATTGCATTTAAAATTACTGTATTTTATTGTATGTCACATACTTTATAATGTACTATAATTTATTATTGCAAGAATGTTTCCAACCACCTCCGCGGGATCGATTTTTATAATTTCTGAGCTCACATTTCGGTATACGGCGAAATCTTTATAACGTGGCGGTAAAGCATGTCTCTCAACAACGGTGTCGTTTCGGACTTCTACTCTATCAAGTTTGGTATTTACCGGTGTGTTCGTTTTTAGTTATGCACACATATACAGATCAAAGACCTTGAAATATATTACCTAGACGCTGTCGCTAATTGAAACCTCTCGCGCATAGGTATGTAATGGGCAAACGTGCTTTCTGCCGTATGCTCAGAACGCTTAAAAGGCTTTAAAAGTGAGCTGGTTTAAGAGTATTAGGGTTTAATAATTAACATGTTGCACTTCTATGCTGCATAACTGTACCAACCACCGGAAAAGTGATTCTGAGATCACTTTCCATCGGTAAGAATAAATTGTAACATTTGTGTTCCAAAGTCATTCCGATTTATTCTCGTGGATTTCCTCGGTCACTAAGCGAATGATAATTTATTTTAGGTTCCTAATACATAAACTAGAATTATTGAGTAAGTCGTCAGCTGCTCCGAGACATAACAAATTTGCGCCATCGAAATATCATAGGCTATACTCACTGCATTCTGCGAAAAATTGTTTCCATGAAAATAAAGGCAAGATGATGCTAAACCCTGACACAGTTCCTTCAGTATTTAGTTTCCCTTATTATCTGACAAAGGTAATAAGAACGCTAATTTCATTCTTATAACTATTTTCTGTATGTTTTATTAGCATTAGAAGGCAGCGCTAAAATATTAGATTCAATATTATAATTTGTCCTAAATGAAAAAAGAAAAAAATACCCGAAATTTCGATTAAGTTAATCTTTCAAATCTGTAATTTCAGACTTAAACACGACTGCACAGGGTGCAAAAAGGAATTTTGCATAAGAGTTAAAACATAAAGAATATTAAATAGTAATGAATTCCAATTTTAGATTTCTTTATAAATTATTTCAGGAACCACAGACCATACTCTCCTGTTGTGCACTTATCTTATCTATCTTACTTAAATATACCACAAATAATGATAGAAAAGTTTACTTAACGTCTTGAATATAGTTTACTGAAGAGGAACACAGGTACTTCATTTCACGTTTATTTTATTTTTATACTGTACATACCATCTCTTAAAATCCAGTATCGCAAATGTTTTATTCCCTACTAAATCATTTTATTTATTTGTTTGTTATCATTTATTTACATACCACCTTAGGTAATATTATCGTATTATCATTTTGACCTTCTATAACGACAGCTTAAATTTGAGGTGCACATTAAAACTGTACACATTCAGTATCGCATTCATATTTCCAGGCTCTTGAGGGTGAGGAATAAGAATAGCTTCATCAGCGTAGAATCGAACCCAGCTTATTTTTCATTTTTAATTCAGCATTTTGACCACTTTACTCTAGAGGCATTCTTAACAAACCCTTTTTATAGTTCTTGTTGACACTTTGTGCATTAAAGTAAAAAGGAGAAAGTATACATGTAATCACTGAGAGGAAACTGAGAAAACGGAATTAAAGCTCAATTATGCTCTGTGTGATGCTTACATCCTGTTCGTAAAACAGTTTAAATGCAGGTATGCAATAATGATAATATTTACTTTGTTTTGTTAGTTGTGGGATGAATTTCCGTCTAGTCAATGAAGTGATTTTATTCAACTTGCAACATGGCATTCAAGGTGTAATCCCTGTGCATAGATGCTGACTCTCATAAAGAGCATGTTGTCGCAATTATTTCCTACTCCGGTATCCTTATGACATAATTATAGCTGTTTTAAATTTCAATTTTTTCCCATTACAACCAATGTATTGCGCGCGACCTAGGAAGTCTCTTGCCCTCCACCAGACTTCTTCATATTACGACACTTTATCTGGTCTGCGTAAGTATATCGATCGGGGAAATCGCAAGTTCAAATTTTTGGGTGAAGTAGGATTACAATATTATCCAATTAATCAATTTATATTCTGAACCATAGTTATAATTGTAATTCAATACCTCTTTTACACATTACTGTGCCCAGTACGCGTAGAGAAAGTAATAAAGGTACAGATTTCAAGTAACAAGAAATATTCCTAATATGTGGTGAAAGACGCTTCTTTACCTTTTATAATTATTAGCAGCTGTATCAGAACCTATTAGTTCAATTTATCAGGATCTACCTTATCATTGACTGTTTTGTGGATGTATTCAGGACTAAAAATGTGTTTCCCTAAGTTACAGTACCTAACTCATCTTGTGTTTCTGAATTCTTTTTGTTTTCATCACCAATTTTGAATAGTTCTTCCAGTACTGACACCATAATCACCTCATTATCAGATCCTTAATTTTAAGAATTCTAGGTTCATTCTGATCTTTGTCTATTATAAGATAAAGATGGTGATGGCTTAGTTGGTGTTTGGAAATACAGTATTTTATTTCACCTTATTGTAGGAATAGTTATAGGTTTTAATGAAGTAACTTTGTATTTTTCATCTTTCATAAGTTTTTTTTTTTTTTTTTTTTTTTTTTTTTTTTTTTTTTTTTTTTTTTTTTTTTTTTTTTTTTTAGTGTTCATTATCTGCGCGTTTTACATTGAAAGATCATAAGCGAGTTCCAGGACCAGGCAAACATTTTTCCATTTGCAAAATTCTACCTATATTTATCCTGTATTTTTGAGAGCTGTCTCTCTCTCTCTCTCTCTCTCTCTCTCTCTCTCTATTTGGAACATTTTGAGAATGAGTACTCTTATGCGTTTTACTTCTCACATTGCAGCACACCACCACATGATACATTACTTTTCAACTTAAAATAACACCAGGAGTAATAATGAGAACATATTATTGCACATTTGGCAGTAATTACCTAGTAGTCCCAAAGCAGCTTTCAATGGAGATTCAGCTCTGATGTGTGACGCAGATTTCTTTTGTCTTACGTAGCAATAGCAGTGCTCCGGCGTGTGGAAATAATCCGTTCACGGCATTTTGTATTCTTCATTCAGGAAGCAACATGATCTTTGTGTCATTTTCCTTGCACTTTACAAGATATATTCTTCATTTACTATGCATCATTATTTCTGCATTTTCGGGCGTAAAATATTTACCGTGGCTACCTACGGAAGGAAAGTAAAGCCAGTAGTACTGTATTGTACATTTATTGTCGGTACGTAAAAGAGTGGGTGAGTGATTAGACCGCTCACATCCCATTTAGGCGGCCCGGGTTCGATCTCAAGCGCCCGCATGTGGGATTCGTCTTGGACGAAGTGGCGTCTGGGTCCTCCGGTTTCCCCCACCACTCATTTACCAATTGCTCCGTTATCACCTTTCCAATCATTAATTTCTCTTACATTTCATATTATCCACTTCTTCAAGTTCGTGTCTGGCTAAGGTGGTTTCGTGCCGTCGGCTCCCCGACAGGCTTCTGACCCTTAGGCATTGGCTTGTAAGTCTTAGGGGGTGTCAGTCCTACTAATACGGGAAGGGTAAGGCGATTACGAATATAAAAGTACCTCAAGCGTAATTAAGCGTTATTTCATGAGAGTATAGAATGGGACGCTGAAAACAAAAGAGTTATTGAGCTCCCATAAATAAAACTCAATATAATATAATTTAGTTCTACTTTAACATTGTATTCAACTTACTGAGATTTATCATTGCAAAATGCACCTATAAGTAACCAATATGTTTAGTAACAATATGACCTAGAATATGCATCCATTTTATTTTTGTTAGCATAGAAGTCATGGTATCACAGCATTATATTTAAATTCAGTTTTATCAGTTTGGAATGGGATCAACATAGCTGTCTCCCCAGGGCTCTTTGTACGTTCCGTTGCTTAAGCTTATTAATAATAGCACAATAGATGTAGGGTATAGTTCACGAGAAAATAATAACTGTAAGACCGCAGAAACTCATGCGGAATAGAAAACAATAACAAGTTTTTGTTTCTTTTCATTTCCATTCATACCTTGCCTTTAACTGCATTGTTCATACGGACGGCCTTTTACTTATTGAACATATAAGGTGATCATTAGACATTTATTAAAATTATTTTTATTTGTTTATTTATTTATTATTTTAGCATTTAACATTAGATCACATACATATCTATTCTTCAAGACTCTGGGGAGGATAGGAGATAATCTTGTCCGGAGAACAGTCCCCACCCCTCAGTCATCGAATTCGAAATTCTTTACACACAGTCAGTGCTCCACCGACTGAGACACATGACCAGCCTTGGTATATTGTGTAATACAGTATAATTGTTAATTGAAATTTATACTACCTATTGGCCGTGGAAGTTTTTTTTGTGGAAGCTCGCCAAAACGGAAATATTGATATCAGTAGTGAAGCAAGGAAGTGTGGAAAAGATAACGTAAGCAGATCGTTTTTGTGTGCATATTTTCCTTTTCTACCAATCTACTCTCCATTTCCAGAATGTTGACTCTGAAGGAGGGCTCTGAATTCCCACAAAGAGGAAGGTTAAGGAAAGGTTCAAATACGCTGTCTATGCAAGCCAGATGAGAGTGTTCTGTTTCAACATGAAGGTTCTAGTGTAAAACTTCATATGTTAAGATTGTCTGTTTCTAATCCAAAGTTCAGAGGGGACTAGCTGGCTGTCTGGTTGCACGGGAAGTTGTTTAAACCTGTTCAAGTTCCCTTCACGCCGGTTGGCGTATAAGGAAAGCTACCGAGTTTTTGCTGTTTTTTTTTTTTTTTTTTTTTTTTTGATCGATTATAATTTTCAATTCGCGACTTTACCATTATGTGCATTGGTGACGAGATATAAATTCGTCGCCCATAGCGCTGTAAGACGAAATCACGACTTGCGGACTAAAAATGGCAGAATTTTGTACATGAACCTTCTTTTTCAAGGTATAGGTGTTTTTTACGTGCAAACAAACATGACACGAGACCAACGGTTGTACTTCCCTTCAAAAGGAAGCCATGCTAAGGACTTTTACGTACTCAAAAAAAAAAAATCCACCACCTTCCACCCGATTTGAACCCGCAATCTTAGCGTTACAGGCAAGCATAGTAGTCATTACACCACAGAGGATGGCTTTTATTTCTTCAGAGGTCGAATTAATTTTATTTACTTTCTCACGTTGTTTATGAAAGTATTGTGCAATTATCTATTAGAGTTTTACTTCCCCTTTAATACCTATAGATATCTAATCCAGCATTGCAATGGTTCATTTTAAAGTAAAGGGTTGAAAGAATGTGACTTTTCTAACTTATAAGAGTCTGTATGAAGTAAATCATTTGTTTCTTAATGACGCTGTCAATTGCCGGGGGCATATCAGCGCTGCCGGTAAGTCGGAATTTCGTCCCGCGGGAGTTCTTTACACGCCAGTAAAGCTACTGACATAAGGCTTTCGCTTTCTAATACGCTTAAAAACCATCGGTGTGAGTCAGGTTTGAATCAGCAACCTTGGGATCAGGAGGCCAGCGCTTAATCGACTGAGCCACCCAGACCGACATAAGTTGTCTGTAATTTGTACTTGTACTTAAAGTGTAAGTCTCCAAAGCTTTGTCCAGATTGGTCACATAGTGATACACTGTATATAAGGGGTGAAAAACGTGTATAAAGGTAGGCTTTTGAAGTTGGGTTGGATCCTCTAATATCAGCTAAGTCCTATAATGCAATTGCATAAATATCTGACCTGGTTGATCAAGCATACATTTCTATCTATAAGAGGTTAAAAATTAAATGAGGGTGGCTTTTAATATTTGAGTGCACCGTATAACTTTTTCGGCAACACTATTGTGTGATTGTGCAATATTTGGCAATATAAAGAGTGCAGTTTTTGCATAAGGGGTAGAAAATACGCTATGGATATTACTTTATGTTTGTCAGGTAGCTTATAAATTTTAAGTCTGTTTTATAGTTTAAGCATACAAAGCTTCATCCAGATTGGTTGAAGAAAATTAATTTATACATATATTAGGTGTTAAAAATAGGGATTGAATGTAAGGGTAGTTGATCTTTTTGTCAGTTTCTAGAATTCAAAGGTACCATGTTTTGTAAAAAGCAAACCAAATATATTAATTTAATAACACTTTAAAAAGTTTGCGGGAAATTTGGTGTTATGAACGAAATACAAGTCCTCAAGATAGCTCGTTTAAATATATTTTAGCCTCCCTATTTGCCCCTTTGAGCTAAAATTCATTAAAAGTCTGCCATATTTGCAATAAAGTCCAAAAATAGGCTATGTTTTCCAACGAAACCAGTTTATAATGGCTGTAGCAGGAAGCAATCAACGCGCATCCATCTACTCCTATGTTTGTGCTTGGCTAGGAGAAATCTCTCTTATTTATAGAAATTGGCAGTATAAGTTTGCAAAGTTCTGTACTCAGAAAATCCAATTTGCAGAGTCATTTCATAACCCTACCGACATCGGTGTTACATTGGATTAGAGTTGTATTATCGGAGTTAAGGAGCTTGTTACTTTATTATGTTAACACTATAATAATTGCCATTAATTTTTGCAATTAGTTATATTGCGATTACCAATTATTGTCACGAAATCTAATAAATATGCATATTTGCACATCCGTAGTGTAAATACTAATGAAAGAGACATAAGAAAACAATTGTTTTATCAATCATGAACATACAATAAAATTAAAATTGAGTATTATTTATGGACGCTTTTTAACTGCTGTGGTTCTCTGAGTCCCATTCTATATTTGATGTTAAAGACAGGTTAATTTCGCTCAGAGGCCTTCTATCAAGCTTTAGGTCCTTTTACATGCCATAAATCTACGACACAGGACCAACGCCTTTACTTCACTTCCTTTCCGAAGGAAGTCATGACGAATCGTAGGAGCATTGAGCAAAATTGCTCTCTCTCTCTCTCTCTCACTCTCTGCTTTACTCAAAAAGCAAACAGTTGTTGACGCCTACCCTGCATATATACAAACACAAAACATACACACATACATTTTCCCTGCCCCAAAAGAAGGTTTCAAGTACTGAGCCTTGGGGATATGGTTTGAGACCTTCATTTATTCTCTCTAATTAAACGTTTCAATTTATTAATTATGTTGTAAAATGTTATATACTCTTGCGGAAAGGTACCTTTCAAACTTTAAGCTACCAAAAAGCTGGGATCATCACAAATTATCAGACGCGCTAGAAATATACATTTCAACTCTATTATGTATTTATTCACGTTCTGGATAAGAAAAGGTTATATGTGAAACACAGTTCAGAGTTTATACACGCACACACAGATGCAGAATATACGGTTTCTCCAGGGAAAAGGTGCAGTGGAATGCATGAATACCATAGTTTCCTGTTTCTAAGCGAAGAGTTTTTGAATTCCTCCATGGATGGGAGGACGACGATAGATGTTGCTAAGGGTTGTGCGTTTAGCCCATTTCGCAGTCTTCTACTTCTAAATAAGGGTTTTATGGCTCAGCACCGGGTGATATGAAAGCTTGAAGAGCAGTGTATGCGCACCATAATCAGATGTTGCTATTTCCAAACTAAGATCCTAAGGTTCATTCAGGAGGGTGAGGAAGTTTTTCACGCTGAACTTTGTAATAAAATGGAGAGGACAATGTTACTTACTGTTTCAGCAATGTCAGCTTAAAAACAGTTAACAATAACAACGCACGATAGTATCGGAATAGGAAATAAGCAAAACTGAAAGATTCATACTAAAAAGTTCGGGATTAGAGAAATCACCAACAGTGCTGCCTAAACACCCTAATCGTAACTGAGGTACGTAGTCAGTGAATACGACTACAAGAAACTTAACCAAACCTACTTCAATTAATGACTATGAAGATTATTAACTCAACAAGTGTACCTACCGTAAGAGGATGAGCTGAACAAAAAGCGGATAAAATAAGTAGAATACACTGAAGGGACAGTCGAACTATTTAAAAGTATCATGACGTCAACTTGTGATTGGTCTTTTAAAACTAGACGATCGTCACAGAAGGCTAGCCAGTAAAAGTCAGTGCCATAGTGGATGCAATATCTAACAATTATTAGAAAACTAACTAATGCATTAAGGTGGAGATATCAGCGCACGAAAAATTATGATTAACTCAGGACATTAAGAAAAGCCCAATATTTTGAAGTGAAAACCCGATATGAAGCAGAAATCAGAAAGCAAGAGCTGAACTCATGGAAAATGTACTGCAATATAACATCGTCCGCAAATCTCTGGAATGAGATGTAATCGCTGGGAAAAGAAATAAAGCTAGTATCGTAGCATTAGGAAAACAGATGGACCATTTACAGAAAAAAAGAGCAAAACAAAAACAAAACATTCTGTCATGCCTCCAATTGTTGAGCCGGGAAAAGAAACCAGCGGTAATGTCCGCAATTTCCGTTCATTTGGCCTACTGAACATTACCGAGCATTAGCGGTAAACTTCCTGAGAATTTTCTAATAAACAGAATTCACCAATGAACTTATGAACAAACAGCAATTGGGGTTCATCTGTGGTCAAATAATTAATAGCAAAATTCCTGGAGGAAGGAGAAGTAGCGGTGTTAGTAAGCTTGAAATATTTTAAAAGTGCATTGATCTACCATAGTGACTCAGCATCTTAAGCAGCTAAGTAATTTGGTTGTCCCAACAACTTGTATAATCACACTAAAAAGCTACTACAGTAAGCTAGAGTAGCTACTCTAGCAACAAATAACGTTAAATTAGAGAAGTAGCCAGAGGTTGGCTACAAGGAATCCGTTATGGTTCTCTCCTCTAAATTTTAACTTCACAGTATAATCCAAAGCCGTAGCATTTGCCGATGACCTGCACATAGTAAGCTGGAGTAAAACTGTGACAGAAACAGAAAATTTAGCTAATCTTGAAATAAACAAAATAACACTGGATCATATAATAAAATCAGCTTTATTGAACATCAGTACAAAGGAACAGTAATATCAGGGAAGAAAAAAAGAAAGCAGAAGGACATAAGAATATATGTTAATCACAGACCAGCAAACCAGGTAACTGAGCTGACATTTTTAGGTATAATTATTGATAATAAACTCTGAGCACATAAAATGCGTTATGCAGAAGCAATTCAAACCCTTTTATTCTATGGTGCACCAGTTATGGGATAAGAGTATAATGGCAGTAGTACATTTGAAAGCGAAGGTCAATTAACTTAAGAATTGTCACTTCACACAGCCAGTGCAGCACTGCGTGTACTTACAGAAATGTCTGCAATCATCATCAGTACTGAAAGAGCAACTCTACTTTATGACATAACAATGGTAAATGTAAATGAGCTTTTTGACAGAAAGGTAGAACCAAAGCATGGTATTACCCAGCAAAGACTGTGAAAATACGCAAAAGAACAGAAGAAATGCAGTATTCGCTACAAATGTATATTGACGGCAGCAAAATTGAACTTGGCGTGGGATACGGCATTGCAATATAGGAGGACGAACCAATCGGCCTGCTTAGCTATAAACTAGATAATAATTGCTTGGGCAGCCAAGCAGAAACATTAGCCATCACTGAAGCGTTAGAACTTAGAAAAACTGTGCCAGTTACAGATAACAGCCCATATACCACAGCAATATTTAGGTCAGCAGAATAGCGATAGACAGTATCTATAACAGTAACAATCATAAACTCTCATTCACGAAATTACAAAGAAATAGATTTCTTTTTGATAAGAACTCCTACAGGAATTCCAGGAAAAGGATTAGCAGATAAATTGACTAAGGGGGTTACACAAAACCAAAATAAAAAAAATATATATATATATATATAATAAATTCCCCAAAGACAGGAATATTACCCAGTTAGAATTTATTTGTAAAAACACATCAACGAGCAAAGCTCACCTTTAGGGCTGCATACAATCGAGATGTTATGTGCGAATAATAAGAATCACAAAATGCGTATAACACACAAAATAACACAAAAGTTAAATACCTATCTATAAAATGTCGGATAGGTAAATACAAAGCACGAACACAAATAAGCACTTTTAACTTTAGTAACAAAGGAACTAATTGGTAAAAACTATGATGATAGTAATATAGGTAACGCAAAACTGTACTGTTTCACTTATTTCAGCTTGAATCACAGATATCAGTGGCAAGCTTAATGGGAAATATTACAAAGTTATCAGCCATAAAATGTTTCTTTCCTGCAGGAGTACAAAGACTGAAAATCTGACGTGTTTCATTCACGTGACTTTCTGTTTCTGTTCTGAGGAAAAAAATATATTATAAAACATTATTCTTATATCTACATAATGCTAATCAAGATGAACATTAATAGTACTTAGTTCATAATATTTAGTTTCCTATAAGTAGAAGGCCGGTCCCCATGGCCACGCTCGCTAAAGCGTCACGCTTTGGTGCTTCGTGGGCAGGGGATCGTGGGTTCGAGTCCCGCCTTGGGCATGGATGTTATATGTTTGTGCAATGTGTATATGTTTGTAAAAGAAACAGTAAAACCAGTAATCAGTAAAACCTACGGGGGGAAATGTAAAATAGGGATAAAAAAAAAGTAGAAGGAAATAATGGCATATACTAGGCTAAAGAGACAGTCAACTTTTTAAAGTTTGTCGCTATGCTGTCATTGAAATTCGGTTGTGTTTCCATGGTCAGGAGTAAAACAAAAGAGATACCAAACGGAAGAGGGCTTCTCGTTTGAGAAGGTTTTAAGTGTTTTAAAATTGAAACCAATAACACTGAATATCCCTGGAATGTTTACGTCTACAGAAATACATATAATATACGTTGTATGTTTTAACGAGGTGCATATTCTTTGTGTAATAATCTTTTGTGTATACCTTACGGATTATCAGTTTTACAAAAGTCACTCAGAATGACGAGGACTTCAGCTATTTCCAAGAAATTTAGGATCTGCATTTTATATGCCATGTAAATATCTTTAATATACGCATTTTAATCAGAATCATTAGGGCAATTTTGAGAAAATCGAAAATTTCGAAAAATATTCCAAGGGGTGGTTTGAGGTGGGAGTATTATTGAAAATCTTCAGGTTGCATCCTTTGAAAAATATAAACTTAAATACCAACGGACAGTTCGTTCTTGAGTTGTGCTGATTACACACACACGCACGCACAGACACACAGACAAAAACACACACTGGTCTTTTTCTAAAAATGACTATTTTTGGATGCATGGTTCTTCAAAACATGAATTTACGGTGAAATATCGCTAACAAAATTTTGGATGGGATACAATAGGATTTCTATCTACTATGTGCATTGTACATACGTGCTAGAGAAAGTATGAATTGCAATAGGATATTCAATGTATAAATAAAATTATTTTCATTAGTTTCTTTACATGTTAGAACAATCAACAAGTTGATGTGAATTAAATATATGAATTGCAAATATTGTAAATATTAGACCTTAGACTTCATTGCAGGCTTACTCAAGCTACCTATGTTTGGAACGTTAGGAGTAAGCCATGGCTCGGGTTTCTAAGGACGGGGAGGGAACGTTTCATTCGCTCCATTGTGCAGCCACAGTGGGGCGAGGGATAAAGTTGGAAGTTGATTTGAATGAATCAGCATTTTCGTAATATAATTTCATTATCAAACATTCTCATAAAAACATTAATGAACAGGTGTATTAGTAGAATAGAAGACAGTTTCCCTTTGTGATCAATTTGTGTCCCAGATTTCGACCGCTCAAATTGGCAGGATTGTAGTGGGATCCAAAATAAAGTTTGAAATAAGGAACCTATGGGATATGGGTTCTAAATTCTAGGCTACAGCTTAAAATGTATTGAGGGTTAGCACGCCACTGATCAAACCTCAGTGTACCGTGACGTGAGCACCTCGATTCCAGAGGGCCAACCGTATTGGTATTATTTAGCGCTATTGTTATCGTGTGGGCATCTGGTAAACGTGGTGAGTGAGTTAGCTCTTCTAGTCTACCTGGATACATTTATGTTTATGTTGTCTCCTTTTATGCATTTTACAGTGAGCAATGTTCGTATTTTGTTGCGTTACTCAATGTGATTTATTCCTACTGATAACTGAAATAAATGTAATGTACGATTAGTATATAGGTGTTAGATGCTCGTAGGTGTAACGGAGGATGTTTCAAAGTTCTTAAGCATGTGCAACGGTGGCGCCATTAAGCACATGAGCTCGGAAGATCGCAGCTTAGATTAGCTTAGGATGTTAGTCCAGCGTGATCTTCGTTTCTCACCTGGTTGAAACAATTTCTTTCCTTACACATAATTGTATACATTTAGAGTATGAAATCAATGACAATTCATGGTTCTCAGCAAAGTCACGTGTATACATTAGACGAGATTTTCGGTACCGCCTTCTGACAGAATCACAGTGGCTCAATGGTTAAAACATCGTAATATCTATGTACGGGCAAGTTCAAAGTGTTGTTGTTCGAATCTAAGTAATAATCAAGGCTTTTTTTATTCTAGCCCAAAAACATAGTTCAGTTACTACATTTCAAAGCGCATATTACATATTTTTTTTAACAAACCTAATTGCTTTATTGCATTAACTATGTAGCTTCTTTGAGAATTACTGCACTTAACATTGAATGCTACGTATCACAGTCTTTCGTAAGTAATTTTCACTGGAGGGTTTAAATGTAAAATAAGCATATTAGTAGTACTCAAATTGTGTACCTCTTTGAGAAAAATGAGAAAGTTAAAAAACAAAAAATGGAAATTTCAGAAAACAGTGCGAACCCTACATCGGGAATTTCGATGGCCACCGTTATCTCACTCACCCACCAGTATGTTACAGTAGAGGGCTCTTGACAACTACATATGATCTGAAATCAACCGAACTGTCATCAGCGGCGTGCACACCCTCAAAGAACAGGTGATTTTACCAAAATAGCGAGCCCATAAATTTAGATATCATATAGATTGTGCACTAATTCTGCATTCCTTCGGCTACTGGCATAAATCTGAGGCATTCTGAATGAAAATAGGACACACACATCCACATTATTTTAATTTACGGAAATTTTTGTGCGATACAGAAATCATGCCATAACTTTGACATTTGGCAAAAGGGGCAATAGGTTCCCTATCTCAAACTGTTTATCTAGGACCCCTCTAGAATCCTGCTAGTTTGTGCGGTTGAATTCTGGTTCAACCTGTATATGTTTCCACATTTCTGTTGCAACAAATAACAATATATTTTTGTATAGTGTCAAAAGAAAGTGTTCATAGAAACCCTTATTTCTTTATTTCCGGCAAATCTACTAATATTATTTTTAGCACTATCACAGAAAAGAGATACATACCTTTTGCTTAGGGTTGTCTCGCATGGAAGTTTTAGCCGGTATACTTATGCAGAAATGATCTAAAAGTAGAATTTGTAATATGTAGAAAGGAATATTAAACAGGCTATCATTTCATTCAGTTCTTTACTAAATTCTGGCTGTATGTGTGAACCTGAACCCGTAAATTGCGTAACTCCAATTATAGTTTTGCCAAATAATTTTACCCTTTTTTTTCTTAGAATTGCTGTGATTCTGGAAGAAAATCCTTCCCTGAGCTTTAAAGTGTAGATATATGACATATGTTGTAAAGTACGTTTCTTCCTCTTATAGCCAAATGGTGAGTTTCAAACTCATCCACATATTCAAGCAACTTATGTGTGTTTACTTCTGGCCCTCTTACAACTCTAATTTCGCTAAAAACAAATAGCAGATTTCTGTACATGTTGACAAAGAGTGCCTGTCCCGTGCCGTATGACTAGGCTAGAGGAATGGACATGATATGGTTGAGGGTTGTAGTCCATGCACAGATAGCTGTATCGGGTCCCAAAGCAACGTCAATGCAATGGAGTCTAGTAATACTAGTAATATAAACACCAAAAGCAACCAACCGCAGTTGGGACCAAGAGCATGTAGTAGTATTACTCGCTAGGTAACGGAGAATGCTGGAAAAGGAAACAAAGCATTAAATATATACACAAACAGACATAACACGTTAAAGAAGAATGAAGCACCAAAATCATCTTGCCTCGCAAATGAAGGATTTACGCTATAATCCAGCGGTAACATATATACCTTCACAACGTCGTACTTTTATTGTTGTCTCAGCAATACACCGTTCAGTGGGTGGGGTATTTGGGATTACAAGGCATTCACCACCTCAGGTGCAGTAATATGCTTTTCTTATCATTATTCATGATGGTATTTCAAGTTTAAGAGTGGCATATTTTGTCGTGGTATTGTTAGCGATGGCATCAACGAACCATGTTTGTATCATACAAACTTGAAACAAAGTAATATTGTGAAACAGAAAATGCCTCTGTGTACGGTATTATGTATGCAACTTAGAGAAACATATTTTCATAAGTGTCCGATTAAAATCGAATCTCTCAAAAGTTATAGGATATGGGTAGAATTTTATAAAAGAAAATAAATTTATTCCCCTGCTGGTGAGGAGAGTGGGAAATTTTCTCTAGCCAATATTATTTCCTATTATGTCTAGAATCTAGAAGTATGAATGAGAGTATGAATGTGTGTATTGTGTGTGTGTGTGTGATCTAATGAATAAAACACAAAGAAAAACAGAAAACCAATGACAACAATACTCAAGGAAACACAATTGCCCATAGGCAAGATGTTCCAACGCTAAAATGCCGTCAATGTGACAATGCAGTTTGTGTAGTTAAATGAAACGATACAAAAAATAAATAATGAAAATTTCGCCCGGTGAAGAGAGAAAAATAACTTACATTCATTAATTATGGTGTTAAACTTATATGGTCAACAGCGTCAGAATAGCTCCCTAAGATTTTAAACTAAATATTTAGTGCACATTCTGAATTTTAATTCCCGAATAACTATTATTGGTTTAGAATATTTTCAAAAATTACAGTACAAATTGATTTCTTTGGTAGTGTTTAACGTCC
This sequence comes from Hymenopus coronatus, assembly GCA_030762935.1. Classification (NCBI taxonomy): domain Eukaryota; kingdom Metazoa; phylum Arthropoda; class Insecta; order Mantodea; family Hymenopodidae; genus Hymenopus; species Hymenopus coronatus. Next base: position 370,909,757 of record CM060900.1, on the reverse strand, counting down.
GCTTTATGGCACCGCAGGCGGTGACACTGATGATATATGAATGAAGATGGAGTACCGGTGAAATGCGATGGCGGGGGAAACCGAAGAACCCGGAGAAAACCCGCCCAGCGCCGCTTTGTCCACCACAAATCTCACATGCGGTTGCTGAAAATTGATTTGATATAGTGATTTAGGACAACATAATAGCTTGACTTCACTTGCAGAATAAGAACTGTATAGAATTAATGCCATTAATTTTTCTGCGGTCGTAAACGTATAAGATATCTCTTAAAACCTCAGTAAGGTATTCTTGTCTTACGAAACACCACTAAAATTCTGCTATATTAAGTTATTTGTGTATTCTTCCAACATACAATTTCATCATAACAAACCATGAACGAAAGGAAATAACTGGGAAAATATCTGACGTGTTCCATTCAAATGACTTTCTCTAGCTGTTCCACATATAAACTATTCTTATAGAAGATCTACATCGTGCCAATCGAGATACACATAAGCAGTATTGCTGTTATTGCATGCTTATTTGTAAGTAGAAGGGAATCAAAGGGAATATACTAGGTTAAAGAGATAGCAAAATATTTTAAAGGCACATCCCGTTGTGAAACAATTGAAGGTTGGTTCCCTTTACATAGCCAGCAGCAATACAAGAGAGACAAACCGAAAGGTGTCTTCCCATTTGAGAAAAGTTACGTAATTTAAAATTACAACTAATAGCAAAGAATATCTCGAAAACGGTCCACTTTACAAGAAAAACATGTATGTCATAAATTGTGTGTTTTAACGAGATTAATATCTTATGTAGAGTAAGTTTTTCTATCTATTTCTGCTTACCAATTATGCAAGATATTGTAAAATTCATCTAGAGTAAAGAGGCCTTCAGAGACTACCTCCAGAAAATTAAAAATCTAAATTTTATTTGTAATGTAAATATCTTTAATGTTTTAATTGAAATCGTCACAGCCATTTTTGAGAAAATCAAAACTTTTGAAAAAATTTCCATGTAAAGGGTAGTTTGGGGTGGGAGAATTTTCATGGAAATCTTCGTGTCGCAAGCTATGGAAATACTAAATCCGAATGCCAAATTTGGTATTTAACGGTCTTTTCGTTTCTGATCTCTGCTGTCGAAACGCACACACTAACCATTTTCTAAAAATGCTATTTTCGATTCAGGGGTCTCAAAACAGGTATTTCTGGTGAAATCTTGGTATAGAATACAATACCTTCCCTTTCTATCATGTAGGTATGTTGTTCATATGCGCTAGATAAAGTAATGAGCTGGGCTTCAAACGCGTCTACTATATTTTACAGGAAATTTAACGTTAGTGATCTTGAGTTTGGAGGCAAGGTATTTATAAAGACACAGAAGCAAGAATACTATCAGAATGCTACCAAGGAATTGTAGATCAAGTTAAACAGACACAAACAGCTTTTTAGTGAGACAAGAAGTTTATTTTTACTGTCTCTAACGCGTAATACTAACGAAACATTTGTACATGTAACAGTAAGTACATGTTGATATTTACGGTACATTTTGAAAGTTTTTTATTAGGATAATTACAAAATTATTAAGATAGTAAGTACAAGTTACTCGTGTTTAGGGCGAAATGCGTATGTTTCGCATTCAAGAAGAACCTCGAAACTCAGAGTCATGGTTAGTCTTGTGGGTAGGTAAATTGTACAAAAAGAACTACGGGGAGTAACTGACCCTGCCGACAAAACGAGAATTAAAAAAAATCTAGAGGTAAAGATCACAAAGCTCACATTTTCATATGCGGCAGTCAAAATAAAAGAGGAATAGGAGCTGGAATTGTAATCTACATTCAAAATGAAGCAATCCATCAACTCCGATACACATTACCTAATACGTGTTCGAACAACCAAGCCGAACAACTAGCAGTATTGAAGCTCTGGAAGAGTTTGAAATACCAATTGCTTGGTGGATTCGGTAAAACTGGAGGACGTACTTCGAAATCAGCGAAGACACAGCAATTGTATAACCAAAATTACAAAGTAGAGCTTGGAACGGTATGACTAAAACCGAAGCGCAGAGGTAAGATTTTATGTTGACAACTATTTTAAAAATTCAGATTGATAATTTTAATTGGTGCGTTAAGTTTCACAGTTAACTAAAGCAACATTGAAGTTAAAATACCATATTCAAATTCAACGCCTTTTATCTGAACTCAATAGAATGAATAGAACACACGAAAAGACTCATCTTTTGCTTTCAGTGACAAGAGTGCTGGTACTACCCCAAATTGCTTTCTGTTGCCCCATAGCTTAGCGGTTCAAGAATGTCACAAAGCTCTTTGTAAAAACAACAAAGAGGATCAGAATTAATGTAACTAGTTTTAAATGCATTTTGCTGGTTAAATGCTGGCATTGTATTATTTAGTAACTACGAGGGGCGTTCAATAAGTCTTTAGAAAAATATAGAAAAGCAAATTATTTTTGATAGATTTTTTTTTTTTTCTCAACATAATCTCCTTTTAGCTCGATACACTTTTACCAGCGTTTTTCCAACTGTTTTAAATCTTCTAAAAAGTGTGATTTCGGAATTTCCTCAAAATAGGTATCTCTTTGGGAGATGGCCTCTTCGTTAGACGTGAATCGTTTTCCGCCGAACCACTTTTTCAAATTTAGAAATAAAAAAGGTCTCTAGGGGCCAAATCTGGTGAATACGGTGGATATTGTAGCCATTTGAACCTTAATTATACAATAGAAATTAGGCAGGCTTGCACTCTTGCATTGTCTTGATGGAAGAGAATATTTTTCTTTGCCAGGTGAGGGATAATTTCTTAATTTCTCCGTTTAACCGGTGCAATAGCGATGCATAAGACTCTTCAAGATTATTATTTCTTTCTGCAAGTAACCAAGGTAGATGATTCCGCGTGCATCCCAAAAAGCCGAGGCCATCTCCTTGTCTGCAGATTTCACAACCTTTGCCTTCTTTGAAGCCGGTTCGCCTTTGAAGACCCTCTGTTTCAACTGTACCTTTGTCTTTGGAGTGTAGTAGTGTATCCATATTTCATCCAAAGTTATGCATCGACGCAGAAACTCGTCGGGATTGCGCTGGAAAAGTGGAAAACCAGCTTCCGAATCGATCACACGATTGCGTTTTTTCAAAATTGAGAGCAAAAGCTGCACCCATCTTACCGAAGTGCTGCAAAATTGAGAACACTGTACTTTGTGAAATGCCTGCGGCCTCTGTTATTTCGCAAACTTTGATTCTTCTATCCCTCAAAACGATTTCCTGGATTTTGTTAATCATTTCGGAGGAAGTCACTTCTACTGAACGTCCGGAACATGTTCACCCTGTTTGGATGTACGGCCATGTTTAAATTCATTTATACAATTGTGAAGTGTTGCAAAAGCAGGAGCATATATGTCATGAGCTTCATCCGACTCGGCTTTTTCTCTTATGGTGTTAAATCTTTTAAATAGAAGTGTTTGATGACCGCACGAGACTCCTCCCCCCCCCCATCTTTCTAAAGAAGCACAAGATTGTTGATTCAATCGCCTATGGCAACGAAACAACCTGATGGATATAGCTGAAACTTTAGTTAACATCTGGTAAGAGACGACCGCTGCTAAGTACAGCCTTTTCTCGATGCTATGAGTGTAATTTCTTCGATTTTCTAAGGACTTAATGAACACCCTTCGTAGCCTTGAAGGCTAAAACAAATAAACTAAAGCTTTTATTGTTACTGTGGTCCAATTTAGAAAAATCATATGGTAGCAAAATTTTAAATTATCTTCCAACATATTTCTAACACTCGGGGAATTCATGAGTTCCATAAGTGCACTTTTTGTGCTTCCAAAGTCACCAACTTCTAATATTTCATGTTCGGCTCGCAGCGAAATAATTCGGAAAAAGCAAGGTAAACTAAACGTTTTTATTTAGCTTGAAATTCTAATATTGCATCTATTGCCAAGTACAAAACTTTTTCTTGCTTGTTATTTTAATGTCTATTTGGTATCTTGTTATCGTGCACATAGGTATTTTAACTGCTAACCTCTTTTCAAACAAGTAATTTAGAATTGTGTTTAATTACTTTAATTGCATTAATTTCAATTATAAATATTATATATTCAAACATTTTATATAGAATATAACACTGACACTCAAAATATTTGTCCTGAAGGTAAAATATAACCTATAAACTTTTGCCATAGTTAAAAATAAATTATTGCTCCTACTATTCATGTATAGTAGAATTTATAGGAACCATAGTCTATGCCTCGTCCAATATGTAAATAAATACAAATAAAACACAGTGACGCTTTTGTCTGAAACGTATGTGGAAGCCATCCATAATTTACGTCTCGACCAAGGCGAGCTACTTTTCGTTGTAATTGTAAACATGGTTTCACAACTTCTAGCTTCATGATGTGAAGACGCAAGTACGTTAAAATAAAGTTTAATTTTTGTAACTTGAAATAAATACAAATTCTATCTGCAAAGTAAAAACATGTATCGCTAGAAACATATTATTCACGAAAATATGAAGGATTCTAAAAAAAAAAAAAAAATAATCGCGAAAAAAATAAGTATACTAAACTTTTTGTTTTCTTAATTCAATAAATTTTTCATTTAACGCTAAATATAAATCTTGCCTATGTTGAAGTGTAAATAAACCGGCACATCCAGTTCTGGCACCTCTATAGGATATACCGGTAAATTCGCGGCTATACGCAAACATAGGGTGAATAAGATGGCGCTACCGAATCAGATGGGGTTACTTTTGAATACTTTTACTTCGTTTACGAGTCCTTTGGTTCTATACTTGCTCTACTACAAGTATCTAAGTCACCACATTTTGTGCTATATTGTAAAGCACTTTTGTGGAGTCCTGTTTAAAATTGTAGTTCACGTGAAGGTAAACATTATACCTATTCAATCAATATTGTTGTTAGAATAAATGTCTTGTATTACAATCTACTATTTGAGGAACCCGTTATCACAGCAGTAGAAATGAAATGGACTTGGAGGTTGTATATTTATACATATATGTGTTTTGTATATGATATAATGCTTTTGAGAAAGTCATGTTTAAGAATAAAAGTTGCTTCTTAAATTCATTTAGGCATTCATTTTGCGTTACCAAAACCTATCAAACCCTCAGATTTTCCAAACCTGTCACCAAATAAGTAACAGTTTACAGCAGAAAACATAGTTGTGACTCAAACAGCCACTACAGCTCACTTAATTATAATTTAAACTATTTTCTTAGTTTATGAATTATAAAATTCATATTAATATGCTAGGGTTTTGTTAACCAGTACAGCTTCAAAATTTAACAGTTGTGCAGCAATTATTGCTTGAAGGAGAGTGCAATTGTGTGATATTCCAGAGAAGAGTGGAAACATTTAGACGAAAACCCTCTGGAGAACGTTAAAAAAAAATGTCCATAACTTAAAAGAATACATTCCATTCTTTAATGTAAAACAAATAGATAAATTGTGCTTGTCAGAAAACGAAACCTTGCATTCATCAAACGTAGGTAACTTGATTTTTTCATCCGTTATATCGGGAAACAGTCACACACTTGCTTGATGTGTAATACATCCATTTTTTCAATATAAATAAAATATTGCCAATTTCACTATAACATCTCATCCAACAGATTACATTAGTGAGAAATTAAATTGTTGAATATATTTACTTTACTAGTATGTAATTAAAGGGAATTATAAACGTTTATCTATCTAATGTCCCAAACCAATTTTGAGAGAATTATCTCTTTCTGGCTCATTCTGTAAGATAACATTATGAAGATTTTATAAATTACTAGACAATAGTGCGTTTCAGTGCTAGGAAATCTACTAATTACTGAAATTTCTGCTACCCATAAAAAAAAGTTTCCATTCACATTACTTTCTCTACCTATTCTAAAACAAACCATTCTTACAAAAACTTCCATCTACTTCATTCTAATAAGCATAAACTTTAGTAGAAATGGGCTTATTATTTACTTCCTTATTAGTATAAACGTAATAAGGAAATACACTACGTTAAAGCGATTGCTAAATTGTTTAAAAGCTGTCGCTATGCGATTGACGTTGAAATTCTGTTCTCTTTGCATGGCCAGGAGTAAAACAAAAGAAACAGGAGTGGGAAATTCCCATTTGAGAATGGTATAAGTGCTTTGAAATAGAAACCAATAACAAGGAATATTTCGGAAATGGTTAACTCCAAAAAAGATGTATAGTACACAAATTGTGTGAAATAAGGAGATCTACATTTTTTTTTTTTTTGCAGTAAGTTTTTGTCTAGCTCTTACAGTTTATCAGTTCTGAAGAAAGTATACAGAATGAAGAGGTACATCCAGGCTATCCCCCCCCCCAAACCCAGATATACCTACATTTTATTTGTGATGGAAATCTGTTTAAAACTTACACGGTATTTTAATAAAAACCGTTAAAGCCATTTTTAAACAAATCTAAAATTTAGAAAATATTCTATGCAAGAGGTAGTTTAGAGTGGGTTTTCTTCTGAAAATCTTCGTGCCGCATCCTTGAGGAATTCTAAACTAAAACACAAAGTTTGGTATTTCACCTATTTTTGTTTTTAAGTTACGCTATATACTACACACACACACACACACACACACACGACCACATAGTGGTCTTTTTATAAAAATGCTTTTTGGATTCATGGGACCTCAAGATATGTATTTTAGGTGAAATCTCGGTATCGAATTTTTGGGTGCAATACACTAACTTCTATTCCTACCATGTACATTGTAAACAGTGATACAAGTAGAAACTTGATGTGTCCCATTCATATGTCTTTCTCTACCTATTCTGCAAACAAGCTATTTCTACAAAAGGTTATTGTTTTATCTACATCATGCTAATCGAGATAAGGGTTAGTAGAAATTGCCCTATTACCTTTTCCTTGTAAGTAGAAGGGAAATAATGGGGTACACTAGGCTAAATAGTCACTAAGTGATAGTCAAAATCTCTTAAATGTTGGTCGCTATGTGAGTGAATTATTTGAATTCGATTATCTTTGCTTGGCCAGGAGTTAAATAAAATACATATGAAACGAAAAATAACTTCCCATTTTAGAAAAGTTCAATTAATTTAATATAGAAACCAATTACAAGGATTATCTCGGAAGCGGTTAACCCTATAAAATAATAATAATAATAATAATAATAATAATAATAAATATAACAATATATTTTAATACCTTAAACATTATGTATTTTAATAAACAGAGTTACAGCCATTTTTGAGAAAATCAATATTTTTGAAAAAGTTCCTTGTAACGGGTAGTTAAGTTGGGGGAATTTTCATGAAAAAATTCGTATCGCATCCTTGTAAGATACTGAACTTAAACGCCAAGTTTGGTGTTAACTGACTTTCCGTTTTTGATTATGCTGTTCACACACTCATGGACCTTTTTGTTAAAAAAAAATTGGATTCTGTGGTCCTCAAACTGTTCACTTGAGATTTTCTCTCTGTTCTGTTAACAAACAATTCTTGCAAAAGGTTATTCTTTTATCTACATCGTGCTAGTCGAGATAAACAGTAGAAGTGCTCTCTTGAATGTAGACGGGAAATACACTAGCCTAATGCGATAGTCAAATCTGTTAAAAGCTGTTCTCTGTTGGTGAAACAACTGAAATTCAGTTCTCTTTGCATGCCGGGAAATAAATAAAATAGATATGAAACGAAAGAGGATTTCCCATTTGAGAAAGGTTTTAGCAGTTAAAAATTGTAACCAATAACAGGGAATCTCTTGGAAAACTCTACAAAAACTGTATATGACATAAATTGTGTGTTTTCACCAGATCTATACTTTTTGTGTAGACGTGTAACTTCCGTGCAATTGCTCTTACCAGCTGAGCTACCATTCAATATACCGTTGCGTTATTAATCTGGTTGACTTACATTTTTGTTTCTCCGGAAAACCACAAGACGTTAACAAAATCATTTTGAGATAACACACCCCAATAGCGACTTAGATTAACTTAACAAGTCCCGGGCTTCCTAGTTAAATATTGTTAACTATGATAGGTTAGTTGTTCTTCCACAGTTGCTGAATCCAAGGATATTCGGCTTTCATTAGATATCATAACTATAATTCCGGATTTCTGGGTAACCATAGTATTTGAAATAGCTTATCCTTTCGCAGTGCCGTAATATATCTTCTAGGTATACAGTACCAAAGTCGAAATTCATCTTGTGGACTTGGCAGTGCATTTTTCAAAACACGAAACATTTTGAATTGGAAGTATATCCGTTGTTAAACAAGGAAACATTCATTCAAATAGAAACAGAATCATCTTTCGTTAGATATATCTATGTAAATGACCATAATAAAATGGAACTATCGCTAAATTTTATTACTATTGCTATCACTACGACTATAAATGCTGCTATTGGCACTTTCATTACCACCGTTCAGCACTGTACTTGGTCGGAGTTTTTTGAGACAATGGAGGGGATGATGCGCCGGCTGTCACTAAAGTGCCACCAAGTGTGACTGACCTGTAACACGTGCAACCAATCGGCTTGCTACCTTTTCTTTACAGTAGCGACGATATTTCTGTGCAGGTGGCCTCCTTTCTTCACGCATTGAAGAGAGTCTACGCTCAAGCGTCACTTACAACTTCTGCTGACAGCTGGCTGCTAGAAGCAGGGTTGTCAACTTGACGTATTTTAAAGTTGTATGACGAGCAAAATTTATTTTTGACGGATGACGGATTTTCTGACGGATATTTTAAGCAACTATTAACTAATGTAATATTGGTTCCCTGTAGAAAAACTGTCTCAGATGTAAATCTCTGTGTACGTGCAGACTGTCCTGTTAAGCAATGTACTCAGTTATTTTTTATTTAGAGCTAACAGTAACAAACATCTCGGATGACTGGACAACTTCGCAAACTTAACACTGTGGCATATGGCCATACACATATATGAATCGGTATGAATTCTAAATGCAGTATAGAGAAAGCAGTGCTAATGCGGTGTTCCATTGTGATGCCTCGTTGTATGTTTAATAGTTAGGTAATTTATAGTGCTTTTCTTCTTTTTTTTAATTGCCTGATTGCACAGAAGGCTAAGCGATGTGTACGATATTTTAAAAAAGTATGATTAAATAATGAACAATTAAGGAATGGTTGTTAGAGGTGTCCGGGGAGGCTAGTAGTGCGCTAAGCAAATATTGCCAATGCAACGTGAATGTGTGCTTGTCACATTTACGTCAAGGAAAAAACAAGAAATAATTAAAAGCAGTTGAACCCTTTTTAACTTCAAAGTCAAAATTGTCATTTCAGCCTATCAAACACGTATGTACGTGTAGCAGCAGAAGCTGCTCTTACATTGTTTGTAGTTAATTACTGTACAATTAGATCCCTTAATCACCTTTCAGATCTAACCAAGAAATTTTTCCAAAGTGCTGACCTTGAGTTTTAATTTTGTTTTGGAAAAAAATACGGACATTTCTAATTTTAGGATTTTGATGGATATTTATGTGTTGGTCTGACGGAAAAAAATAATCAAGTTTTGTAACACAGGCTAGAAAAGGCATGATATTTCACAGTCACCTCACGCTGCTGTCGTTCCTCCTCCTCCTTCTACTACTATTACTACTACTACTTTTACTACTACTGCTGCTACTACTACTACTACTGCTACTACTACCACTACAAATATTACCTCTACCACTACTACAATTACTACTACCACTATTACTACCTCTACTAATATTACTATTACTTTTTTTTTCTTTCTTTTTTTTTTTTTTTTTTTTTTTTTTTTTTTTTTGCCTCCAAAGGAAAACCTTTGGAGACCAATAATGCATTTAGGCCAACTTGCCTTTTAGTCACTATGGGTAAGCTGTTGGAATTTCTGCCAAGAGAACGTTTGGAGAAGGAGACAGAACATAAGGGAGGTTTTTCGGAATACCAGTTCGGTTTTAGAAGGGGACTGTCAACAGTACAACCTGTGGAAAAAGTGATCGACATTATTATGAGGTCAACAGGTAAATGGTGTGCACTGGTGGCATTAGATATAAGAAATGCTTTTAATACTGTGACTTGAAGTCTTATTATTAAAGAACTAAAAAAATGACAAATATCTATATACTTGCTGAATTTTATAGAAATTTATTTTACTAATAGAAAACTCAATATTGCAGGCATAGAGAAAGTTATGAAAATGGAAGTTCCTCAGGGACCAGTGCTTGGACCAACGTTATGGAACGTTGCCTACGACGGAATATTAGGTGTTGAGCTCGGAGAAAATATTAGAGCTATAGCTAATGCTGATAATTTAGCTATAGTAGCTGCAGCACAAGATGTAGAATATCTTATTCTTAGAACTAATGAGGCACTGAAGAGAATCGACAGGCGGCTTACATTAAATGATGTACAATTGGCCCCAGAAAAGACAGAAGCTGTTATCCTGAAAGGAAAGAGAAGTTTGGAAAGTACTACTTTTGAAATAAAAGGTACAAACAAAATCCAATTAATGCATTAAAATATTTGGGGATAGTCTTGGGGAGTCATTTAAAGTTTGGACAACATATTAATGCAATAATCAAAACGGCAGATGAAAAAACTGAAGCACTATCTAGAAGAATGCCAAATATAAGTGGACTTCAATATTACAAGAGCCTAGCCCTGAGTGGATTCCTGCATTCAATATTATTGTATGGCTGTTCGGTATGGCAAGAAGCTTTGGAATTCAAGGGATTTAAAAAAAATGGAGAAGTCACAAAGAAAAATACTTTTAAGGGTCGCAAGTGCTTACAAGACTACGTCTACTGTGGCATTACAAGACGTAATTGCTGATATTTGTCATATTGAGCTACAGATATGTGAAAGAACAAATGTATTTAGAGTTGAAGGAAACAGAAAAGGCGAAATTAAGATGAATTAGTGACAGCAGGCGTGGGAGCAAAATGTTGAAAAGGCCCAATGGACTAAAAGATTAATTCCAAAAATAGACAAGTGGATAACATGTAAACATAGAACTATAAATTATTATATGACACAGGTACTTACAGCACACGGATCTTGTAATACCTATTTAAAGAGGATCGGAGGACGACAAAATGACCAGTGCGACTACTGTGATGATGTGGGTACAGTGGAACATACCTTATTTTCCTACAAACGATGGCAAAGACAGAGAGAAAACGCCTACATGAGTTTGGGTATTGAGCTACATACAGATAATATGATTGATATTATGGCTCAGACTCCGCACAATTGGAAATTAATACAATCAATGGTCACAGAGATAATGAGTATAAAGAGCAGAGAGAAATGAGAGACAAAGATATAATACTCTATAACAGTGTTTCCCAACCTTTTGAAGCTCACGGCACCCTTGGGAATAACATTAAACACTAGGGGCACCCTTCCTTGAATTAAAAGAAAATTAAGCTTAATATGTTAATTTATTGAAATATTATATAATAATAACGTACACCATAACATAATACAGTAAACTTTACTACAATCACTGAGTAAAAATACATCAATAAATTTTGTTCAATTAATGTGAAACTTGTGATTGATGCTTAGAGCACAGATATGTGATGTCGGGTCTTACAGTTGACGGTGAAACACGCAAATCATCCTCAAGGTTATTCAGTCTATTTCTTGATTTGCATTTTATTGTCACTATAGCAGAGAAGGCTTGCTCGCATAGATAGGATGTTGAAAAGGGCAAAAGTGCGTTAATTGCTTTCTTCATTAGGTTAGGGTACTCCTCTCTTCGTTGGAGCCAAAAACTAGCCACCGACGCCTCACTCTTGGTGAACTTACCTTTGAGTGTGGAATCAGCGCAAAGATCAATAAATTCATCTCGTTCGCAAGCAGTGAAATCTATTTCCTCTGCACTATCTACGAAATCAAATGGTGAGACAACCCAGTCGAGATTCGTAGTGGAAATAGTTGAAAAGTACGCATTTATTGCATCTTGCAATCTTAATAAGTGACCACAAATGCGGTCTTTCAGTTTATCCAGATCTTTATCTCCTGCCACATTAAGAAAAGATGGAAAGTTCGACAAATCTTCTTTTTGAACTGCAGACTTCCAAGAACTAAGTTTTCTTTTAAAAACTTTCATTTTATTGGTTGAGGAGATTATTCTTTCATGTCGACCCTGCATCGAAACATTCAGTTCATTCAGCTTATGAAAAATATCTACTAGATACGACAGTTCAAAATACCAAGAATCACTTAGTAAGAGCTCATGAAATGTGTCTTGATTTTCATCCTTAAAAAAAATTTTTAGCTGTTCTTTAAGTTCGAGAAACCGGTTCAATACACGACCCCGCGACAACCACCTTACTTCCGTGTAAAGTAACAAAGAGGTATGAGCTGCATCCGTTGCGCGACATAACTGTTCAAAAATTCTGCACTTTAAAGGTCGAGATTTCATATAGTTCACCATTTTCACAACTTGGTTAAACACTTCAACAAGATCTTCATTACACGCTTTTACGACTAATGCCTCTCTATGCAGAAAACAGTGAGTTATAATAATGGATGGATTTTCATTGAGAGCTCTGGCAGCAAAATCTTTAATTTTCCTAAACATAGATGGTGCACAATCTGTACATATACCACAACAGCCTTTCCATGAAAGATCATGGTCATTGAGATAGGAATTAATAGAAACGAAAATATCATGGCCTGTGGTTGTAGTCTCCAGCGGTCTACAGAACAGAAACTGTTCACTAATACCTTTTTCATCAATATATGTGATAAAACCAAGGAGTTGCGGTTTGTCACCAATATCGAGACTCTCATCTACTTGCAAAGCAAATGTTCTATAAGTTTTTATTTTCTCCGTGACTTGTTCGTTGATATTGCATGACATTTCAGATATCCTGCGGCTGATTGTGTTGTTGGACAGAGGAACTTTCGAAATTTGATTAGGTGCTCCTTCGCCAAGTATTGTTGAAACTATAACTTGACATGCAGGGCCAATGATTTCCTCTCCAAGAGTATGAGGTTTCTTTTTTTTTTGTTTTAGCTATCAGTTCTGCTACTTTAAAAGAGGCTTCAAGAGCAGTATCGCCTATGGTCATTCTCTTTACCATTCACACAGCTTTTTCTTCTCCCCTTCTAATATATGTGAAAAATACAATACACTTTTCTGTGACACACTAGGATGCTTTGTTGTAAGATGCCGCTTCAGTTTGCTAGGTACCATGGCCTCGTTGCTAAGTGTTTCGCCACAAGCTAAACACACAGGGATAGGGTTTTCCTCGTTGTTATTCCACTTAAATCCATACGCTAAGTAACTGTCCTGGTATGTTCTTTTCTTTCGTTTGTCTTCTTTATGTGGTGAATTCGACGGTCCGGGAGAAACTGTAAGATTTGGCTTCTTAAAGCAAGCAGTAGGAGCCGACTGTTCACTTTCACTGTCCTGGCGTTTACGTTTAACAATGAACTTATCCATAGCTAAACACTGTGAATCAACGCGAGGAAGACAACTGAAAGCGCCAAGCGGCGTACACTTTTATATATTAATCTGTTGAAGTCTCGGGAATGTTCGTGAGGAAGCGAGTAGTCTCGGGAATGTTCGGCAGGATATAGCTGTAATGCCATCTGTGGGATACAGTATAACTGAATTATTGAAATGAATTGACCACTATCACCATCTGCCGTGCATGAGAGTAATTGATTTGACTTATTTTATTTCAAGACCTTACAAGACTTAAGGCTTCAGTAGAAGGTATTTTTTTTTTGTTTATCTCAATATCTCGCGGCACCCCTTAGCCAATCACACGGTACCCTAGGGTGCCGGGGCACACCGGTTGGGAACCGTTGCTCTATAAGGTCTCAGGTTTCCTAATCGATGTGTTATTACCTATTTTTAGTTATAGAGACACCTGTTAACTCTAAGATGGAGATTAGATTTTATATTGAGAAGGTTTAGCACATTGCTAATTTCTTGACTACACGGAGCACTAAGGAACTTGGGCTGCCTTCCAAATCTTAGCCCAAGCTACGGTTTTGCACTCCGATTGGGTGCAAACTGACCCAGCACTCGTACGTGTTTTGCTGGACTTGGAGGCTAGGATTTCTGAGGAAACACGTCTTGCTTCGGAAATATGGGTAGGGTTTGCTGACATTAGGAGCGCTGCTCATCCTCAAAGTTTGTTGGACAAATCTTGGCAGGAATGTTCTTTTCAAACTGTGAAACTCGTGACGGGAAATCCCCCCTTGTTGGGCGTGGAAGGCGATTTGGATATTGTGACGGATGATTGCTAAATGAGGCAGAGTATCAATTGCCTATTCAAGGTAAGATACCCAAAAGTAGTGGATCTCGGAAGTGTTGATGAAGGTTCAGGGAACACGGCTTATGTTTCTTTCATTGCAAATTACCTGTAGACGGCTGTTTTTGGAGTACTGGACGTTTCAGTTTTAAAACTACTATATCCGAACTTCTCGAGGAGGGAAATGTTCTACAAATTCTGGGTGATAAACAGTCATATCTGCGATCCTTTGCTTACAAATATGGGAGACGAAATATTCGTTTGCCTCTTCCTTCTAGATGTGACGCGATAATAATACGGAAGCTCCTTAAGTATGTTTTTGTGGACTCTATAATTGCGGTCTATCTACATGTTCCGCCGCAACGGCGCTGAATATTGCCTCTAGCATTGCAGGGCCTCGATCTGGAGCGACTCCGGAGACTATTTCTTCTCGTTTGGTGACCGAGCTTTTATTCTTAACCCGGAAGAGCATACGTATGCCAAATTGCTGAAGGAGGTTAAGAACAGTGTAAACTTGAAGGACATTGATGTGGAGGTACAACATCTACGGAATATTCATAGAGAAGAGCTGGTTCTCAAGGTTAAAGGAGGGGCTGGCCAAGTGGAACGGTTACGAAAAACTATTATGCACAGAATTAAAGACACTTCTGTACGCTGTTCTCGGAGAAATTATATGAATTTACACGTTCATGACATTGATGCCATTACTTCCACGACGGAGGTGCAGAATGTAATCTCACAGGTGTTAGAGGTGGATTCCATTGTCGTTCAAAGCTACCTCGAGGCTTACAGCAACTGAGGGCCAGATTGCTACGATTGAATTAAGCGTAGACCTGGGCCGTCAACTAATGTATCTAGGCTCAGTCCGCATTGGATAGTGCTGCTTCAGAGTTAAAAATCGGGTTTTTATTCCACGATGTTTTAATTGTCAGGAGTTTGAACATCGTGCCCACAGTGCAGTGGACCTAATAGAAGACATTTTTGTTTGAACTGTGATAAAGATGGACATCTGGCTATGCATTGCACTAGCGAATCCTATTGCCTGACACGTAAAACTCTGGGCCATAAACTCGGCATTAACCGTTGTCCTCGTAAACTGGTAAACTGGGCAGTGCAGCTGATACTCAACGCCTAAATTACTCCCAATGACAGTCTCCCATTTGAACTAGGACCGACCGCTTGTACTAAGGATAGTTCAAAGTAATGTCGATAAAAGGAGAGCCTCAATGGATCTCATGGAATGTAGCGCTGATGTGGTTATAATGGCTAAACCTACTATCGTTAGGGTTCATCAGGAGCAGTGGCTTGTGGATCAGAACACAGATGTGGATCTAAAAGTCATCACCGCCGACTTTCAGGTAGTCAGAATCGGAGCAGGGGCCAGATTCGTATGATTGGAGACTATTTCGGTGACTATATGTCACTGCTATGTATTCCGAAATGTGGATTTTTTATCTTTTGGACTTTTTACGTGCATTGCGCCTGTCTATTTTTTGATAGTGTTTAATGCCCACTTTTACTATCATGGCACCGCAGGCGATAACACCCGTGATACATGAAATGAAGATGGAGCACTGGTGGAATATGATGGCGGGGGAAACCGGAGAACCCGGAAAAAACCCACCCCTGCGCCTCTTTGTCCACCACAAATCTCACATACGGTCACTTGGGATTGAACCCGGGCTGTCTATGTGAGAGGCGAGTGGTCTAACCATCCGACCACGACGCCGTCCGCGCTTGTCTATGCGATGCCACGAACCTGAAGTTCTAGTGGGAGGAGATTCTAATGCCAGCTCCCACCTTTGGGGCCGAGTGGCTGGCGGAGGAGGATCTGGTGGTTCACAACTTTCGAACAGTGACGACATATGACCCCCATGATAACGCTTCATATATCGATATTAGTCTGAGTAATGCTCTTTTAGCTCCGCGTGAGGCTAACTGGCAGGTCTAGGAGGAAGAGACTCTTAGCTTTCATTGGTATTTACTTTATGATCTCCTGACAGAGGCTCCTCGACGGCAATGTCCACTTCCGCAGGGCTGGAACGTGCACCCCGAGGCTCTGCTGCGGCTGCCGGCGGAGGTAGGCTACCTTCTTCAACGCCTGGGCACACCGTGCATCACGTCGCAGCAGTTTTCACAGATCCTTCAAACCGCGTGTGACAATACTTTAACTAAAAGAATCAAACGACATCCTCAGAAACAGGTATATTGGTGTAGCAATGCTATTGCGGCAACCAGTAAACATTTATTACAATGTTGAGGAGCAGAACAACCCGTCTCTTGAGCAGTATCGGCACGGCAGATCTCTACTTAAAGAGGACATAATGAGTGCTAATCGCTCTGTTGGGCAAGCATTTCTCGTAGGGGTTGACTTTGACGTGTGAGGCAAGGGTTACCAGCGTGTTACTAAGAAATTTCACTCATCTTTGCGTCTCAATCTGTCAGACGCACGGCAGCTGAAGATAACTAATACTCTGTTCTTTTTACCATGCCCAAATTACATGGGCCAAGCGAGGTTTGTCCCCTGATTGGGTGCGTTGCTTTACCCCTGCAGAATTGCACGCCGCTTTCACCAAAATTAAAGAAAAACGATCACCTGGGCCTGATGGTCTGATGTCCGTAATAATTAGGACAGTTGGTAGCACATACCCAGAAATCAATCTGGCTGTGGTTAAATAGTGCCTGAAAGCAGGTGTCATTCCAGCTGAGTGGAAGGCTACTCTACTAATTCTGCTGGAGAAGCTCAAGTCGCCTGACGGTGTAATATCCTATCGTCCTTATCTGCTTGCTTAATGTCTTGGGAAAACTCTGTGAATGTTTGATTTTGTCCAGAGTTAAAGAGAATATTGAGCCAAATTGCGGTTTGTCCATTGCCCAGCATGGCTTTAGAGAAGGTCGGTCTATCTTAGCTACCATATGGAGGGAGCAGGAGCTCGCAGAAGAGACGAAAGTAGTGCTTCATGGTAGAAGGCGATTGTGAGGATTAATCACTTTAGATATACATAATGCCTTTAATTCTGCTCCATAGGGTGGAATTCTCCAAAAACTGTCAGCTTGAAATGTTCCAGAACATCTCTACAATATGCTCGCTAGTTATCTGGGCGATCATCTAATTCTTGTGGGTGCGAATGACCAGTTACGGATGACGTATGGTGTACCATAGGGTTCAGTATTGGGCACCATGTTATGTAATATCTATTATGGAGTATTACAGCTGCCCATGCCTCCGGGAGTCCAGTTTTATCCCTTATGCTGATGACTTAGCCATAGTAGCTACTGTCGACGATGATCTTACGTTGGAACACAATGCTAACCTGCGTTGACCACAGCCAACGACTGTTTACTACGGAAGAAACTTCAGTTGGCCCACCATAAAACTGGGGCGGTGAAGGTCCACGCTATCCGCCTGAAAGTAGGGACTCTGTCAATCGTTAGCCAGGAGTCACCTAAATATTTGGGTGTTTATTTGGACCACAATTTGTACATGGTACACCATGTGCGCAAAACGGTAGAGAAGGCAGGACAGGTTATTACTCACGTTAGTCGTCTAATGAGGAATGTAGGCGGCCCGAAGGAGCACACACGGCGCATTCTCTTCTCCGTGGTATATTCCTTTGTTTTGTATAGAGTATGTTTGTTGAGTACGGCCTTGAGATGTAACATATATACCTCTAAGCTCCTGAGCGTCCAGCGGAAGGTAAATATACACTTCAATGGTGCTTAGAGAACCACATCCTATAAAGCTTTGCTGCTTCTTCCCAGGACTCCTCCGATTGCTATGCTAATTGAGGAACTTTGGAGAAAGCGCTTGTTCAGAGACGTGACCCTTTGGTGTAATCGTATACGAGGGGATGTTGATTTCTATCTTACTAAATTGTTGACAGGACATGGCTGTTTTACCGCCTATCTGCATCGTTTTGGTTTAAGTGCTGCGTCCGATGGCTACTACTGCGGTAAACGTGACACAGCTGTTCATTGGGTTCGGTGGCATCCTCAACGCCATGAGGTTGAGAGGCATTTGGGAATTTTGACGCCTGACAACCTTATTTCTAAGATGTCTGCCAGTGCACATGAATTGAAGCACTTTTTTTGCAGATTGGCCCGTGGCGTTTTGCGCTGCAAGAGATTAAATACGAATGACCGCTTAGACCAGTCCTTCATTACATAGATGAAGTAGATTTATGTTACATTCCATCTTGAATCGGTTCAGCTTGAAGTAATTTCGTCTTGGGCAATTCCAACGGGAATTTCACCTTGATTCTTGCAAGGTTTCTTTAGTTGGTGTGGATCCAAATCTCCTGCTGAGGTGTCTTTTTAATATATACTACTACTACCACTACTACTACTACCACTACTACTGCTGCTGCTGCTGCCGCCTCCGCCGCCGCTGCTGCTGCTACTACTGCTTATAACTACTACAATTATACTACTAATGTTGCTGCTGCTGCTACTACTACTACTACTACTACTACTACTACACACGGCGCATTCTATTCTCCGTGGTGCAATCTATTATTTTATATGGAGTACGTATATGGAGTAAGATCTTGAGACGTAACATATATACTTCCAAGCTCCTGAGCGTCCAGCGGAAGGTGGCCATTCGCATCACTAGTGCATACAGAACCACATCAACTAAGGCGTTGCTGCTTATTGCCAGAACTCCTCCGATTGTTCTGCTTGCTGAGGAACGACTTTTGTTGGAGGCACATATCATTGGAAGAGTGGAGGCTCGCACCCTATTGCTTGCCAAGTGGCATGAACTTTGGGATGTTGATGATGGGACTGCCCATTGGACAAAGCGCTTGATTAGAGATGTCGCCATTTGGTATAACCGTAAACGTGGGAATGTAAATGTCTATCTTACTCAATTGTTGACCGGACATGTCTGCTTTACCGCCTATCTACATCGTTTTGGTTTAAGTTCTATATCCGAATGTTACTATTGCAGAAAACATGACACAGCTGAGCATACCTTCCTTTATTGTGTTCGGTGGCATCAGCAACGCCATCAGGCCGAGAGCCATTTGGGAGTTTTGACGCCCGACAACCTTCTGTCTAAGATGCTTGCCTGTGTACGGAATTGGAGCATTGTTTCTAGATTGGCCCGTGACATTTTGCTTAGTAAACGATTGGAGATGAATGACAGCTGAGACCAGCACACATTTTCCTAGATAATATAGACCAATAATACTTACCACCTTGAATCGCTTCTCCCTGAAATAATGCCGCTTTGAGCAGTTCCAAGGGGAATTTTACATTGATTCTTGCAGGGTTTTTTTTAGTTGGTGAGAATCCAACTCGCCTAAGCCGTCTTTGTAAGATTTTTTCCCCTGCTCAAAAAAAAAATACTACTACTACCACCACCACCACCACCACCACCACCACCACCACCACCACCACCACCACCACCACCACCACCACCAACACCACCACCACCACCACCACCACCACCACCACCACCACCACCACTTACTACTACTACTACCTCTACTACTAAACTTCTACCACTTACTACTACTACTACTACTACTGCTACTCCTACTACTACTGCTACTGCTGCTGCTACTGCTACTGCTGCTGCTACTGCTGCTGCTGCTGCTGCTGCAGTACTACTACTATTACACTACTACCGCTACTACTGTTGCAGTACTACTACTTACTACTATTAAACTACTAATATTTCCCTTACTTACTACTACTACTACTACTACTACTACTACTACTACTATCACTTACTACTACTATTACACTACCACTGCTACTACTACTACTTATTCTATTACTATTACTACTATTATTACTGCTGCTGCTGCTACTACTACTACTACTATTACTACCCTATCGTACTATTACTATTACTACTACCGCCACCACCACTACTACTACCACCAGTATCAATACATATGCTTCTACTTCTACCTTCAGCTCCAATAAGGTTAGTTCACAGTAACCGAAAACGTTAATGAAAACAGAAACGAGAACGGGAAGCAATACAGTACACAACTTTGTGTTTTGCAATAGCACGGCAACTAGAACAGAATGCATTTCGATGACCATATGGATCTCAAAGTGAAAATCCTCTTTTTGCGCATTAGAATTTTACTGTAGTATTGTTCCTTTATTATTAGTGCAATTTAATAGCAGTTTTTGTTGTTCTTTATTAGTTTCTGCCAGTTTTTGTATTTTTAAGGCAAATGCCAGATTTAAATTGCACAAAAAAATTATGCATCAATTTTTCGCTAGAAGTACCAACGTTGTATGCATCTGCAAA
This sequence comes from Hymenopus coronatus, assembly GCA_030762935.1. NCBI lineage: Eukaryota > Metazoa > Arthropoda > Insecta > Mantodea > Hymenopodidae > Hymenopus > Hymenopus coronatus. The sequence continues at coordinate 370,889,229 of CM060900.1, read as the reverse complement.
TGTCAGGATCTGCGGTTTACATTTCTAGAATGTCTTCCAGTTTTAAAATGTTGCTTGGTGCTTTGTATGCTCTTCCTTATGCAATTGTATTGCATACGAATTGGCTTTTGATCTCACCCTCTTTCATATTTGATAGTGCGTTTACATGTTATTAGTTTTTTACTAATAACTGCATGTTAACATTACATGGGTCTATCTGACCACCGCCATTTCAGGTTCCCAGGTAATTAGAACTGACTCAGAGAACCTTGTTAAATAAAATAAATAATCTGATGGGTTCCATTCACATGACTTTCTCTACATCTATGTAATACATTATTGTTATAAAGCTTATTCTTCTAAGCACTTCATGCTAATCGAGATAAGCACTACCAGAAACCGCGTTTATTACTTGCTTCCTTGTAAATAGAAGGGTAATAAGGGAGGATACTAGGCTAAAGGATATTCAAATATCTTTAAAACAGGTTGCCATGGGGTTGAAATTCGTTTCTGTGCATTACCTGGGGTGTAGAAATTCCCTTATGAGAAATATTTATGTATTTTAAAACTGCAACCAATAATAAACAATGTCTTGAAAACGTTCTACCACGGAAACATATTTAGGTATATGACATAAATTGTGTGTTCTAAGGATATCTATATTTTTTTGTGTAGTAAGGCTTTGTCTCTCTCTTACGGTTTACCAGTTATGTAAAATTCAGAAAATGCATCCAGATTACAGAGGTTTTTAGAGGATATTCCTAGAAAATTCAAGATATACATTTTATTTGTCGTATAAACGCCTTAAATATACGAGATTTTAATCAAAATCGTTAGAACAATTTTTGAGACAAACACAATTTTCGACATTTTCCGTGTAAAGGGTAGTGGTGGCTGGTGAGATTTTCTTTAAAATCTTCGTGTCGCATTCTTGGAAGATACTGAAGTTAGATATCAAGCTTGGTATTTAATGGACTTCTCGTTTTAACCTATGCTGTCCAAAGACACAAAGACAGACATTTTTCTAAAAATGCTTTTCTTTTATTCAGGGGCACCCAAAACATGTATTTCCGCCGAAATCTCAGTATCAATTTTTTATGCAATACAATACCTTCTCTGTACTCTATGTATAGCCGTGGACACAAAATTGAGTAATCTCCAAATTCCATGTGTCGCTCAAAAGAGTGTATCTTCGTAAAAGCTGTGTTCTCAATGCACAAGAAAGAGCTATGCAATGGCTGTGACTGACAGCGTATTGGTTAACTTATGAGCACTGAAAACAAACCACGAGCAACGTTACTGGGGCCGAGAAGTTAAGAAGGCATTGCTCCCACTCATAAGTTCCTAGGTTCAAATCTCGCGCAGTTTGTCATTTTTTTGTTTGTTAATTTTATGACTGCATATGTAGAACATAATATTGCATTAATACAGATTTGGCATTTGAAGTTATTGACCAATCTCTGTACACAGAAACATAATTCTACAAATACTCGTGTAAAATAGCTAAAAAAAAATGTTTAAATAAATTATCATCTAAAACTAAAACATAAAAAAGAACATAATTAATATCAGGTGTATGAACTATCAGCCCGTAGAGCTGCCCTCAATCTTCGGAGCATAAACAAAATTAAGTGCCTGCAGTAATGTGGACGAGAAGCTACAAGATCCTGATCTTTGAATTTGTGCCCAGAGCCTTATTTTGTCCTTCGCCCATCTACAGGTAAATTTGAGCGCAGCTCCGTTTTTACCGCAGCCCACACTTTCTCAATAGGGTGTAAATCTGGTGAATAGGGACGCCAGTCTAATATTCTGTTATCCGGCCTCTCTGATACCAATTTGAAACCTTTCGAGATGTATGCCCAGGATGATTATCCTGTACAAATTCGGCAATACCATCAGGATATCTCATCATCACAGAGGAAATCACAATATTATCGAGCATTACCGTTTACTGCGCACCGTTAAGTGTATCGTCAAGCTGCCACAGCACACATAAACCGTCCCTTGATATCCAGCCCCAACACGATACAGATACGCAACCATAATGGAATTGTGAAGCCACGTATCTTGCATTGTATCTGGACCTCTTTGGACGGTAGACAATCAATCACCTTTCCCTTAGGGTCTGGAAGAAAATGTTGCCTCGACTGCGAATATCACGTTATTCCAGTTGCAGTTGACATTTTCCTGTTGGATCGGTTTTGGAAGGGTGTGTTGAGTAGAAAAAAAAAATACAGAGTTTCTTCCTAAAAAAATCAAATTTGTTTAAACTGAATTCCTAAATTTTTTTCAAAATATTGGTTTTCTTAACAATACTTTTAGTACTTTTTCTTACTATACAGACTCCAGTTTTTCATTAAGGTAGAACTGTTCATGCCTGATGCGTTTGAGCACCATTCTGCGCACCACATGCTTTCGTGCAGCATACTACTGCTCGGTAGAATAAACCCTTAAAGAAGCATCATAGTAACTATCATGCTATTAACTGTATCGAATGTCATGTGTGAATAAGTATGTCTAACGTAAATAGTCACTATATGTTGCTTCAACATCATTAAGAGATGGAATCCCCTGCGGTGCCATGAGTAGTAAAAGCAGGCATCAAATACTACTAACAAAATTAAGAGGAAGAAAGAAAGAAATTTGCTATATGCGAGAAGCGAACCTGCGACTCCTACCAGATGAGTAGCCTACACTTTGCCACAGCGCTACAGTGAACATACAGAGAAGGTGTAGTAATACCGTACAATACAAACTGTATCATGTTTTGTATCAATATTTTGAGTTAATATTGATAGTTTGACGTTGAAGGAGCTTAAGTTATGTATTTGATTAAGATTATTGATCATATGGGTTAGTATTACTAAGATTTTGAACTTGTGAAAACTTGCTGCCGCTACACAGCTGCATTGCGGTTGGTTTACATATAAAACTTGGACGAATTTGGCGTTCCAGATATTATTTTTTTTTTTTTTTTTTTTTTGTCTATGAGTATACATATTATTCTAGTGTCTGGGAATGCTTTCCGTCGATTACCATCCTGCGTGGACTAGAGGTAACATACTTCTCTGCTTCCAAATGTGCGTGTTTAAACTCGGCGGAGGGCGATTCATTTTTTTCATGCGTAAAAATTCTTAGCATGGCTTTCTTCAGAAGGGAAGTAAAGCTGTAATTTACGGTACGTAAAAGATCCTCAAAACTAATAAAGAGGTATCAAAGTAAAATAAGGATGTGTTTCACGCCCAATTTAGGATGGAACGCTGAGAACCATAGCAGTTAAAGAGCACCAACAAATGAAACTCAATTTCATTTAATTTTCCTGATAAGTGTGAACCTCCCATTAAAATACAAGCACTTAAAGTTTGTTGTTCTCGCTCTCGTCACTGTTCTCCAATGCTGTGAACCAGCTTTTAGTAATACCGGTAACACCACCACCAGTACCACTACTTATACCGTCACTGTCAGTCTTCTAATGCCATGCTACATCACCACCACCACCAGTACCAACCACTACCACTACCACCTCCACTACCATCTCCACTACCATCTCCACTACCACAATTACCTCCACTACCACCACCACTACCACCTCCACTACCACAATTACCTCTACTACCACTACTACCATTACCACTACGATCACCACTATCACGACTACCACTACCACTACCACCACATTACCACCACTACCTCCACTACCACTACGGCCACTACTACTACTACTACTACTACTACTACTACTACTACTACTACTACTACCACTACCACCTCAACCACACCACTACCACCACCACTACCACTACCACCACCGCTACTGCCACTACTACCACTACAACTACTACTGCTACTACTACTACTACTACTACTACTACTACTACTACTACTACTACTACTACTATTACCACCACCACCACCAATACCACTACCGCTACCACTACTACCATGGTATCTATACCTATGCTTATCTTTACTTTATTAGTTCAAGATCTTTGCAATAAGAGCTAACTCAAAGGAAACATTTAAATACAACTTGCATCCAAAGTAAAAGAGAATGCAATTATCAGTATGCTTTCATCAGACTGGTGGCATTAAAATAATACAGTATACAAGGCTGCATCTTTAGACACTAATCAATTCCACTTCTTACTACATGATTCATTCTAAAAGGAAATGTATGCTATCAAAAACGTATATGGTTCACTCTTCATTATAGTGTAATATCATGCATGGCAAAAGAAAACAAACAAACAAAAAAAAAACCATAAAGCAAAACCCCCCCAAAAGAATTTTAAATATTGGCGTGCATATCTGGTTTTCACTAGGAGACCCCCATGACCCACAATGAAGAGCTTACGCATGGTGGAATGCTTTCAACCCTTATATTATTGCAATGCAAAACCTAGTCATTTGTGCATGTGCAAAAGAAAGTTGTGTGATATAAATTTGAAGCACAGTTTTCCTCTTTCATATATATTTTATAAACAAACTAAGCTACATTTTGTTAAGTTTAATTTTGCAGTCAATTTCTTAAATAATTTTCTCTCGGTTCGGTCTTACTTGGTGGAGCCAAATATTGATGCATTAGGAAATAAAAGTAACAAGTATAGCTAAACATACTATACATCCAGCCGATATGCGAATCATTTCATATGCACATTCAAATTTCCAGACTCTACAGTAAAAAAGGAATAACCTAGCATTCTTGTAAGATTTTACCTCCCTCCGACCAGGAAACGAAAGCGTACTAAAGATTATTCTGCTCTTCAATAGAACCACGTGATCTGATGACGTAGAGTGTAACTTTTGGCGCTAAGTTTCAGCCAATAAGCATTAAGGAGGACCGCTTCCTAAGCTGCCTATCTAGGTTGCCAAAAGTTAAGAATTCACACAGTTTGCCAGGCTCTCTCAGAGGTGTAATCTGCACTATTCGTGGTAACAAAAGGAGCTAAAAACTTTAAGTGCACGACAAGTATATTTTATAAGTGTAATGGTGCACTACAGTGAACTCAGTGATATTGCAATATGTGTTAATAAGATTTCTCAGAGCATAAAATGCTCATATATAAACGTATAACGAAAACTTCACCTAAAATGCTTGATGTTAAACATCAGAAGTGATTATAAGAGTGAACAAGGATCCTGTTTTTTCCATTAAATAATCATCCAGGATCCTTTTCTGTTTCCATCCCAAGATCAATTGTTTTACAACAGCTATGCACATACATCTTCTTATAAACGGTATAAATAACTCATGGCGCGACAGCTCACGGGGAACCTTGGCCTACCGCCCGGCCGCTGCGTCCTCCATCTTGGTCCACTACAGACGTCATTGATGGGGGTGCAGTATTGGAGGGTGAGACGTGGTCGGCCGGTTAATGCGGTCCTCATGACCTGGAGCCGCTACTTCTCCATCTAGTAACTCCTCAATTGGCCCCCCCAGGGACCTTACGAGGCTGAGTGCACCCCAGCGGGGGAAAAATCCCCACGCTGGTACTGGGGATCGAACCCAGGTCTCCCGCTTGGTACCACTGCGCTAAGGTGGTACCTTATAAACGGTATGCGCATGCTAAAACAGGTCCTGCATCAAGTATGGTGGACTCGTCTAATTGCCTATCTGTGTCTGTCATCACTCTACAGAAACTACCAAAATAAATATATTGAAAGTGTCACACCCACACATTCCAAAAACGACGACAAACCTGACGTTATCAATGTGAGCCAATCAAGAGACACCCCCAAAAACGATGACAATTTACACCATATAAACACCTATATAAAATGTATAAATGGAAACGTTATGCACCATTATTCATAATTAATATTTATTTACTTTTCTTCATAGGGAAATAAAAGTCACAGAATCAACCTGATAGTTAGCTGAATGCCAAAATATAGTAACAAATGCTTAATCTTATTATCTGTAAGCCTGTGATTTAGTTCACCCATACTTACCATGATATTGCGTTCGTGAGCAATAAAAATATGTATTTATGTAGATATAGTGATTATTAAACCGAATAAACAATGAAAAAATTTACATTTGAACTCCTTAAATAACAAGTACTTTGGTTTTAGGTCATTATCACCTGCAAGTGCCGTATCTGCAGAGACTATAAGCCATAGCACTGCAGCTTCACGAACCAACTCATTGCCAAGACCGACAAGTCCCAGCCCGTCTGTGGTTAGTGAAAAAGCAGAAGCAGAGCTACAGGTAAGTCCACAATTTTAGCTGTACTCGTTAGGTTAATTACAGCGACTTTGAGTCCATGGTCGACTACTGCCCAGAGGGAGATGGGAAAATTCATTCACATATCTGAGAAACCATTTTTACCTAATGGGCGAGGCAATAGTATTAAACCCCACTCCTTCCTCTTCAAAACTTGTAACAAGGAGAAATAAACATTGCTGATAGTTTTGTGAAGTAGTAGTAGCAAAAAGCATTTGAACGGTAATTAGTCATTGTTTACGTTCTCATGGGCTTAAGCAAGGTGCATTACTATTATTATTATTATTATTATTATTATTTGGGACCCTTGATTTTCGCTATATCTTTTTCTGTTCGCGAATTTTGCTAAAACGAATGATACACGTAAAATTAAGTTATATTTATGCTTGCTTCGCATTTTGTAGACGTTTTATACTCGCAATATTTCCCGGTTTTTTGATATTTCAAGTTTAATTCGCGAATATAACCGCAATTTACTATTTTTCTGCAAAATTGGTCACTTTTTGCAATGGTATCCCGAGAAAACTGAGTAAAATCATAGAGAACGCGTTTTTAATTTTGTATCGCTTTGCTTATTATTGTTTCCGAACGGTAATTATGCGCAATAATCACCACGTGGATCCGTTGGGGCATTTGGGAAAAAGAACACCATAATTGCGACGCTACAATTACTTTCGCTTCTTTCAGTTCAACAATGGAATTCAAAGTTAGTGCAGTTGGCGCCATTATAAAGTGAATGAGAAGTTATTTTTCTTGTTGAATTGCCAGGTGTTATATTTGCGCGAAACAGTGAACAAAGCATTAGACGAGGATTTCTTTGAGACTTGGACAAATAAAAAAACAAAAGTCTGCGAGTTTGATTTCTTTTTCTAAAATGCCGATTTTAATGCCAGTGCAGAGTTTCGACAAGAAGGATTTTGTTTAAATGCGAAAAGAAAATATGCACATGTAAATTCTACAACTCCATAGTAGATTGGAATAGACTGATACTATGAAGAAACTCGAGATAACAGGTCACAAGGCAAACAAAGCAGGATTCATGAAAAGATGTCAAGCAAAGTGCTACAACGTTAGATGCTATGCACGAATGTCTAGACACTGACGTCCTTTTCATTCCCGGTCACACGAAAATGGTCGGGTGTCTCACAAATGTTCGGACTTTTATCATCTGTAGTAGTACATGGCAATTAAAACTGTCGGTTAACCTTTCAGCCGAATGGCATAATTTGTAGAGTGCAGTATAAGAATGTTTGTGCGCTCTATGGCATAATTACACCATCGGTTCACCGTGCAGCTGAAATTCAAACTACCGAGTCTCCCAAAGTTTCCGAGTTTGACCGAGGGGCGGCAAGTTCTCACGCTCGTGTTTGTGTCCACAGTATGTGTTCTATTAATTCTCCATGCATGGGCAGACAGAGCTTCCATATTACCTTTCGCGAGTTGCTAATTTCTGTGTCCACATAGAATTCAGTGATCAAAAGCAGAGAAAGCACTACATCCAGTGCTTCAGGATGCAGCCCAACTAAGTACAAAAAATGAAAATACTCAACATTTAAAACATAAGGAGCTGGAAGAAATATTGAAAATCTGGTTAGAAACTTCGAGAGCAGAAGACTAATCAAATGATGGTATGGAGAAAAGGCACGCCGAAATTATAATTGAACTTAACGTGACAGGAAGGGGCATTAAGTTAATGCTGCACTTAGCGAAACGGAAATAGCTCATGGATGGTAGTTTTTATCCCTTCATGCTGCTACTGTCTTCACGCGATTGGTTCTAATTACTATGTCATCAAAATTAACGTAACGGGAAGAAGTTTGTCAGCCAAACTCTATTATGTATTGAATCTTGGGTTGATCCGCACCAAAACGGATCCACGTGGCCATTACACCGCGGTACAACACAGTAGTAGTGCGCCCAAGAATGTAATCTCATGCTAATATCTAAATTTCAGAACGAATCAATTCTTAAATAGTATAACACTATATAAATAACTAAGAGTTAAATTGACGCCGATTCGTACCTATAATCAGAGCTACAAGTGTCAACATGCCATTTGTATGAGTCACCTGATTTCCGCAATATTGTTTACAGTAGTTATGGTTGCTGTTTGTTGCGGTTTAGAATCATGGAGGGCGGTCGCCATGAATTTTCTCTTGCATCTTCGCCAAGTTACATAAAACATAAAGCTTGTAAACCGTTAACTAGTGGTGAAAAAACAAAGTGTTGAATGCTAATTTTAAGTTTTGTAAGAAATATTCAACGCTTCTCGTAAAGTAAGCGGCCAAATTAACATCCGAGTTCACCGGTTTTTCGGCTACAACTATAAACAGTGCTCGCGAAGAAATATGAAACGGGAAGAATGGTTACCCCGGGAAAAAAAGAAAGCGCGTGAAATACCCGAAGCAAGAATGTGACGATTTTGAGGAAAATGGAATTCGCGCAATAGTGCACAATTCTTTTTTAAAAAATGAGTTGACAAAGTGGTGCATGTAACGAAAGAAGAAGCGTTGTTTTGGGAGATGGATAGTTGAAGTGACACCGCTATTAATAACCTGGCTATCAAACTTTGAGTATAAAGCAGCAGCACAAACAGCCCAGATGACGATTCTGATATGGAGTGAATAGAGCCACTTTCAGAAAGCGAATACATGTAATCTGTCGTATACATATTTTTTCGCTCGTGTTTTTAGAGTTAACTATTACATGTGCACCCATTTATTTTGTTGTGACTCAATATTATCATCATTTTACCTAATCGAATATTTCAGTTATCGTTTAGGTTATCGAAATAAGGGCCGCATATACGCGCCACGTGGTTGTGAAAGCATGACTGCATTCCTGGCTTGGATGGCAGAAGGCTACATTATAACGGTACACTGGTCGCAGTTTTGGCGAGGATCAACTTAAAGCTAAATACATTATAGTTACATCAGCCCTAAATAATGTTAGTGTGCTAACCTTCCACTTTCCGCTCAGTTCATTGTAATCCGGCTTTAAGCATCCCAACATTCTTACGATTCAAAATTGTAACGCATTCATTGATTGAATTGATCGACTCAAGAAGGAATATAACAAAACGCACAGAATATTTGTAGAGAATCGATTTTTCCCCTATTTATAAATGAAATTAAGTTTTATTTATGGATGCTGTTATAACTGCTGTGGCTCTCAACTCCAATATATATTGGGCTTGAAAGACTGCTTCATTTTTCTCAGAGGCCTCTTATTCAGGCTTGAGATTCTTTTATGTGTCGTAGATCAACGACACGGGACCGCCGTCTTTACTTCCCTTCCGACGGGAGTAAAGCTAAGGATTTTTACGTCCAAAAAATCCATCGCCCTCCGCCGGGTTTGAACTCGCGACCCTGGCTAGTATGTTTCCCTAGACCTCGGAGGACGACGTGTTTCATTTATACAGTCGCTTTTAACTTCTGTGGTCATATCGGGGGCATTGCTTCTAGAAACAACTAGCGGTGTTTTCTCCATGAGTGAAACTATAAGGTTTATATATATATATATATATATATATATATATATATATATATATATATATATAGGTATGTTAGTTTTTTTTTCAGTATTATACAATTAAACACACGAATTACCCTCATAAGCATACTTCCAAACTATTTAGGGGATACGAAAATGAGTCTAGTTAAAGAAAACTTACCTGGGCCAGCTGGAAATCAAGCACAGGACCTCTGGTTGAGAAGCCAGAACCCTGACCACTTGACAGCAGCGGCAGTCAATCAATTTCTTAGTGGCAAAACTGTGAAAGATTACAGGAGCTTTTTAAGTATGCTTAAATGTGACAGCCCCATGTGAGTAGATTTCCTGGCATGTGAAAGAACGCATGTGGAATGAAACTCCAGCACACCAGCAGTGTGGATATGACCCTGGTATAGGAAATTATTTGATAAAGGAATATTGATTTATTACCTCAGGAGCTAGCTGAAGGGTCCAGTGCTTTGAAGGCCAGTAACAAACAGCAGTAAATATGGAGAAGATTAATAATGTGACTACATTACTGGCAATGAGGAGTGAATACCCAATATTCGTTGAGAAGAAATATCTTAGTACAATGGATTCTACCATCCAAAGTTAATTCTAAGTGTGCCTTTTCCTACTTAGAAAATATCTTCTCAGGTTTATGCATTAATTCATAGCCACAAAATGTGGAAATAATGCTGGAAAATATTTCGTAAAATGAGACAATATAACATTGTATTACAAATGTTAAAAAAGCATTACTTGCAACAGTAATTAATTTTATGTAGTATTTATTTTCAGGACATTACAATGTATTAAAACTGCCTTAAATTATTTAATGATTTTATCATTTTATTAACGGCTTTCCACATATATGAGCCCTTTATATCAACTTCTTTTATCGTCATTCATTTTTAGCGGTTTCTAAAAATGTTATTCACCGTTTCCTCGGGTCTCTAATTATCATGCCTAATTACCTTCTTTTTAAGCCATAGAATGTTGTTAAGGATTTATATTGCTTCAGCATTAGATAATTCAAAGTATTTTTGGTGAATAACAGTCACATTCTAAGAGGAAGTAGACAGGAAAATAAGCATTTATTGAATACTTTCTAGGATACATAAAAAGATAAATTGTGATTGAAAAAGTCATCTCATTGTTGCATTTCATTATTAGTTATTTATACAACTTGTGGCTGAAGTAGAATTGTTTTATGAGTGGAAAGCTTTTCATCATTCACCATGCTCATACTGAAAAACCCATAAGTATAGAAAGATCTCACATTACACAGATTGTATACACGATTTATTTTAGAAATCATAACAAAAATTCAGAGTAATCAGTTTTGCAAAATCTAAATGAAAAAGTATTGTAAGACTAAAGTTAGGGCCTGCACATAAACAGTTGAATAACATACACATTTTGTCTCCTGTTTAAAATAGTGATGGGCACTATCGAATGAAAACTGTTGGAATATTCTATAATCGTCTATCAGTTATTTGCTCGTTACCCAAATATTATGTTTTTATTTGGTATTAAAATGTTACTGTACTATTAGTTGTTTGGCAGTCAATAGTTTCCAATCACTTTTCAAGTCACTTTTATTAATGAACCAATGCAGATATGTTGCCAAGTCCATTCTAGAGTGCATAAAGAGTCGACTGTTTTATTTTCTTTATTTAACATTCTTTTTGGAATTAGCCATAAAGATTGTTCTGAAGAATGCTACATATCAACTACAAAGCAAGAAATCAAATAGCAGATGGTCTACTAGAGCATACACTCTGTTCTAAGCATGTGCATTAAAAATACTGCTAAGAGTAGTTGCTATTTTGGGCTGATTAACCAATCAAATCACCCAGAGATGGGAATGGAGATTGTTGTACCCCTAAATAAATACCAAAATATTAATTCTAAAATATTTTTGGGTATAACAAGCTCTAGTAAAGTTTATGTTTCCTAGCTAGTCAACAGCCAGAAAAAACTATTGTTAGTTCCTACTCGTTTGTGCATTAAAACTGAGAAGCAGATGCCCATATGAAGCTTGGAATGTAAGAAGCTATGCCTTAAAATTAAATTAAAACCAAAACAGCATTTGCTTAAAGTATCATTTAATCAAACTTAGAACAGAGTTTCAGAAATACAGAATAAGAACTACCTAATTACTAAATCAAGGTTTCCCCATATTATGAGGAATAATCTTTGGCACATTTATTTTAACCTGAAATCAAATAGATACAAAATATTAATAAGTACAATATAATCTGTGTAAAATAACCTCAAAATGCTAAACCTGAACCAGACATAATCAGAAATTAGATAATATATAGATAATAGATAGATAATTTTAAAAAGGGAAATATATTTTTTTATATGTTTTTATTTAAAACATTCACCGTTCCATTTTAAAGTTATACCTATGTACCAGTGTGACTGAGTCTGATAGAATTACTTAACGCTTTAATTACTAGAGAATAACTGAAAATTGTTATGTGTTTTAATATTGCAAAATAAGGTGTACTAAAGTCTTTTATACTTCCCGAGGGCTAGAATGACTATTACATTGTATTTTTAAGTAAAAATGAAAACTGATTACTTACTAACCTATTTTATGCCACCACTTCACACATTTTTTAAAAAATAAATAGCTTTTAAATATGAATGAAAATAGAATAATTCAATAAACATTTCACCTAAGGTAATACATTTGATTGTCAAAAACATTTGATAGTGCCCATCACTAGCTAAATGCTTAAAATTCTGTCCTTGCACTTGAAACTGTTTGGTTATGCTTCTTTCTTGTTATGGTTGAAAATAAAATACTTCTTTTCATAACTGTTACTTCAGCTCTTGATATTCTGAGATAAAATGTTGAAGGTATTGATTGAAGCAAAAAGCAATTTTAAATATAATTATAATCTATAGGGGCCAGTGGTGTACGTAGAATTTGGCTCGGGGGGAGGGTCAAGAATACTTTATTTAGTTGAAATTTCCAGGAGTTTGGAGTAACCCTCCCTCCTCATCACGCCAGCATTTAAAAAAATCTGCAATATCAATAGTCCTCTGTGGTTTTGGGATAACATGCTAGCCTCTAGTTCCCAAGATCGTGGGTTCATATCTGGCGGAGGTGATGGATCTTTTTTGGGCATAAAAATACTTAGCATAGCTTCCTTCGGAAAGGAAGTAAAGAAGCTGATCCCATGTTGTAGATTTATGGCACGTAAAACCTCAAAACTGATAAAACGGTCTGTGCGGAAAATTAAGCAGTCTTTCACGCCTAAATGGGATGCTGAGAACTGTAGCATTAAAGAGCTCCATAAATAAAACTTACTTTCCTTTTTGCATAATCAATACAGCCTTAGTTTTACTTTTGGACTTCATATTTAATTTTAGATGATATTGTACATTACCAAACAAATTAAAGGAACGAAAGAGTTTCAGTTGTAGACTCATTTGTGATCTAAACGTGTAAATTACGGTTTGATATCACTTAATATTTTTGTTTAAAATTTAATTAATTATTAAACCTTCATATTTTAGGTTTAGCTTGTATTTTTAGTTTCTCTTTCTCTTTCACGTACAATGTGCGAAATAGGTAGTAAAGGTATTGCAATCCATCCAGGAATTCAACGGTGATATTTTATCGAAAATGCATTTTTGAGGACACGTGAATCCCAGAAAAAGCGTTTTTAGAATTAGATCCATGTGTGTGTGTGTGTGTTTGTGTGTGTGGGTGGGGATGTGGGGGTGGGTGGGGGTGTGGGGGTGGGTGTGTGGGTGGGGATGTGGGGGTGGTGTGGGTGTGTGTGTGTGTGTGTGTGTGTGAACAGCATAACTAAATAAAAGTAGGTTAAGTGCCAAACTTGGTATTTGAGTTTAGCATTTTTCGAACATACGACGCGGAGATTTTTAAGACAATTCCCCATCCATCCCAAACTACCGTTTATAAGGAATACTTTTGAAACTTATTTTCTCAAAAATGGCTCTAACAGTTCGGATTAAATGCCACTATATATTAAAGAAATTTAGAGGCAATTAAAATGCATATCTTGAGCTTTCTGGGAATAGCCTCTGAAGCCTTCTTCATTCTGGAGGATAGCAAAAGCGATAAACCATAAGATATAGATAAAAACTCATGCTACACAAAAATTGTAGACCTCATTAAAACAGAATTTATGACAAGTAAATGTTTTATTTTAGAGTTATTCCTCGTTATTGGTATACATTTTCCAATAATGCTTTTCCCAAATGGGAAGGTGTCATATGTATTTTTTTTTATTCCTGACCATGCAAAGGGAACGGAAGGTCAAAGTCTCACTTGACGACCAGCTTTTAGTATATTTGACTATTGCATTAGCCTGATATGTTCCCTTATTTCTCTTGAACCTGCAAGGAAATAACTAATGAATATTATTCATAAAAATTATGTGAAAATCGGCTAAAAATTTGTGATTATAATGAACTTACCATGAGTCAACTTTCCTAGTTCCTCGGCGGATATAGCGCCAGCCATGGAATGACTATCACATAAAAAATATATTTTTTTGGGCAATTCTAAAAATTGTTTCGAGAAAGAGGACATGTACCAACTATTTCACATATACCGCCAAGCATAAACGTTTATTTATTAGTTTAAATGCAATCAGTTGTTCACCATGTTTGATACAATAATACTTCATTTTTATTTTTCTTACTTAAATCTTCCAGTGTCTGAAGCTCAAATAACAATGCGATTTGGTTTATCAGCTTTGTAGACTTATTCTATATTATGATTAATGCATGGTACTGGAGTTTGATTTGCATGAATAACTTGCACTGTACGTAATTTTAATGAAAAAAATAATGGTTAATTGATTAAAGAACTCGAATAAACATGAATAAATAAGGTCTACAGAGCGGCGCACAAAAAACCGGCCACAAGTACTAGACTACTCACTGTTGCCCGTCAGTTGTTATATATTGCAGCGAAGCTGTTTCGACTACGCTTTGTAAATATAGTCCTTTGCATTACATTATTTGTTATTTCCTTATTATCTAATTATTACATGTTTACCTATTTGTTGTTGTATCTGCTCGTGGCGGGCAACAATTCGCACGTAGTTGCCTGGCGAGCAGTGTGTCCGCGGGGCTGGTTTTCATGTGCTACAAAAGCAGAAAAATAATCAAATTAGTTTTTAATAAAATAATTTAAGAACACAAAGCAGCAATTATGAAATCTTAAAATAACTAATGAAGTATCTTTCTTTACCCTACCTATACAGGTAAACAGTCCAATGTCATTAGGATTAATGAAATGAGATGTGGTTTGGCTGAGAATGAACTTAAGACGTCGAAGCTTTACTAACGGAAAACCCAGCGGTACATTGTTTGTCTGGTATTGGACTGGTCAGTTTTAACGTCCTTTGTCACTTTCTGAAGTTGATCCAGCTGTTTTCCTTTTAATAAAAGAATAAATATTGCTGATACCGGTGTAAGCCTACCATTTTTTTTCCCCATTAATATACTTGATGCCTGAAAAGGTTATGATTAACTGATTAACACTTTCTAAATATTTCCTCGATACACATTACACTAATGCTATTCATAAGTAGTGCTGAACCAACAGGCAGAGATGTTGTAGATAGCTGTAGGAATGTAAGCCGTGCCAGCAGTCCCTGGTTGGAAAGCGACTAACCCATACAAAGGCTACAGATTATCTTCTTTTATAATGCTGTTTATATTAAGTTAAATAATTATATTCCTTATTTCTGTGGTATAGCAGAAAGCTGTTTATGACGGAGAATTTCAATAAATGTGTCACTTTTAAATTAAAAGAAATGGAAGAACTTGTAGGCATTTTTTTTTTTGTGAAGGCTTCTGTGGGGGTTTGCGGTACCGTTCGTCCCACCCCGTAAATACGCCCCTGATTGGGGCTAACAGTCAGGTCAAAAGTAAATCCTTTAAACCCAATATGGGCAAACGTCGAAGCTTGCCAGCTACCCACAAAGTTGACTAACACCATATTGTTTGTGATGAACTGGTAGATGGAGAAACAACAAGTAGTAAATGAATTCAGGGTACTGATTCTTAGATAAAGGATATTAATTTCTTTTGTATTATTTAAGTTATACTAAAAGAATACAAGTTACTTTGTATTTTTTAATTACACAAATTTTAACACAATCATTTCATTGAAATCTCTGACACATTTTTCAATAGTAAGCAAGAACTAAAAGTGTTAATACAGGAGAGGCTAGAATCACTTCTATATAACCTTACTACCCTTACCTTCTATTACCCCCCTTACCTTCTATTACCCTTACACATCAATACAGCAGCCAAAACTTGTGGCAGCCACGACTGTCCTCCTCTATTGTTGGTTCCTTCTAGGTATTTGGCACTAAGATATTTTAATCCTGTATGATTTTACTAGCTAATAATTTGTGTTCCTTGTCTGTAGGATAAGCAAGAGCGGGAAGAAGAAGAAAGAAAAAGGAAAATACAGCTTTATGTGTTCATATCAAGATGTATAGCTTACCCTTTTAATGCCAAACAACCTACGGACATGACAAGACGCCAAACAAAAATAACAAAACAGCAACTGGAAACCATCCAGGGGCGTTTTCAGGTGATTATTACATTTTATTGATTGTATACATTTTTCAGTAAGATGTTTACTGATTTTTAAGAATCAAAGATATCACTAATTGTCATGGTTTTATTTTTAGAGCTTCCTAAAAGGTGACACTCAGATCATGGCCGATGAAGCATTTCAAAATGCTGTACAAAGCTATTTTGATGTATTTCTTAAGTCTGAAAGAGTTCTGAAGATGGTTCAGTCTGGAGCATGCTCACAGCATGATTTCCGTGAAGTGTTCAGAAACAATATAGAAAAGCGAGTTAGGTATGTGTTATAATCAATATGTTTTATATAGAAAGTAATATAAGTAAGTAGTAGTAAGTAAAACTAATGCTATTTACAGGTTGTCAAAATTAAATGCAGATATGTTGATATACTTACAATTTGATTAGAGAAAATTAAACTTTATCCTCTGAAGTGTAATTAGGACTGCTGCATTGTATCCTTGATCATCTATACTATTTAGACAACTGCTTTAATTCCCTAAACTCATATCACCCTCTGGAATGAAGGGTATTTGCAGATAATACTGTCATGAGATGTGCTACTGTTCCATAATCACACATGCACACATATTGCCTAAGCAGTGCTTGAAATTTTTGCCGTATGCACTGATGAGATATGATTCAGTGCTGTATAGTCCAGATCTCTCACCATGTGCTTATCACTAATTTTTGCTGTGAAATGGTGAGTCATTCAGCAACCAGGACTCTTCTTTATGAAAATGTTATAAATGTTTTAGTAGTTACCAAAATGATAGGCTATCACCGGATTTCCTTCGAAATACTGCTCTTAATATACCAAGCTTTACACTATCCTCCAAGGTTCACTTAAACTGCTCACTATAAAATTGTGTATATTTACTGTAATGCAGATGTAAATGCATTATGTAAGTCTATCATAATAAGCAAACATTTTAAGTGGTAATCACAATTATATATAAATGTTTTCTAAAAATTAATAATATTTACAAATTTTTATTGATGTAGATCTCGTGGTATTAACAGCCTAAGAAAATGAAATTTTAATTTTGCAATGCAATGCACTAACCTAAGGCAGGCATGTCAAGTGGTTGTGACTCATGGTGTGCCACAATAACATGCAACAAGACAATCATGCCCTACCAATGCAAGTACCTTACTGTTAGCTAACTTCTGCTACTGGTCTACTTGCTCACTAAGGACTAATAATCAATGTTATGTACTTGAAGCGAATTTATACATCATCAGAAAGAGCACATTGAAATATGTAAAATTCTTGAATATTACATCCTATTTGCATATATATGATGTATATAATCAGAGTGAAATCCTTTGAACTACTGGCTTGATCTGTTGCTTGGGATACTGCTGGGCAAAAGAAGCAGGTGAGGAGAGAACACTGACTGTAAGTGTAGTGACTCTTGCAAATGTTATATGCCTGCTAAAATGTTTATCAATTTCTTTTAAATAATGCAATGTTCACAAAATTTCTATTGATTTATATATTTTTAAACACACTTAAATACTAGCCAGTGGTTGCATTCTATTTGTATGGGAGTTACAAATATTCAAGGTGGCAATTTAAATGTCATGTAAATAGGATTACAGCTTATTTATCCTTTGAAATCATACTATGTATATGTGTTTTATGACATAGGATATGTCAGCTTAAACCTCTGATGTGAGGATTAAAAACTAAAATATACAGCCACAAAGCTAGCCAATAAAATAAATAACAAAATATAAGAGATAACGACTCAATGGGACACACTATCTTTGAGGATTTTACATATTTCAGTATGTTCTTTCAGTTGGTGTATAAATCACATGCAAGTTCTCACAGCATTGACTGATGGTCCCTTATCAGTAAAAATGGCACAGCACTGTCAGAAAATCTTTAAGAATTTCAGATGCAGGTTTGCGTTAGAGCTAATTGAGCTGCAATGCAATCATTAGATTTGTGAACAGTTCAGTAACTCTTCAGCAACGAAATTGTAGCATTTTACAAATGTCTCAATGGTATGCAAATTAGTAGTCTTAAAATTCATATTTCAGAAGAATAGCAATGTTTGAAATACTTATGTGTGTGTGAACAAGCACTTACTCTCATGAAGCTTTTAAAAATTTGACAAAGAGTACATTTCACTGATGTCAATCCTAGGAATAGTTTGTACATTTGCATTCATAATGATTTCAGACCAGATTTTAATGAATAAATAACACCAAAATAAGTGAAAAAAAAATCAGAAGTAATTTGTTTTTCAATGCAGCATTGTGTGGATAATGTTAATATGTGATATTAATTCTGGACAGTAAATATGTGAATATTAGTCATTTTTTTCTGTTTACAAACAGCTTATAACTGATTATTATTATTATTATTATTATTATTATTATTATTATTATTTTTTTTTATTATTATTATTGTCCCTTGATTTTCGCTAAAACTTTTTCTTTTCGCCAATTTTGTTAAAATGAATTACTCATGCAAAAGTAAGGTATATTTATGTTTGTTTCGTATTTTGTAGACGTTTTACGCTCGCGATATTTCGCAATTTTTTGATATTTCAGGATTTCTTCGATGATATAACCGTAATTTATGATTTTTCTGCAAAATTGGTCACCATTTGTAATGGTATCCCGAGAAAACTGAGTAAAATTATAGAAAACGCGTTTGTAATTTTGTATTGCTCTTCTTATGATTTCCAAACAGAATAATAAGCAATAATCACCACGCGCATCCGTTGTGGCATATGGGAAAAAGAGCAGCATAATTATTGTAATGCTACAATCGCTTTCGCTTCTTTCAGTTCAACAATGGAATTCAAAGTTAGTGCAGTTGGCTCCATTAACAAGTGAGTGAGAAGTTGATTTTCTTGTTAACTTGCAAGTGATATATTTGCGCGAAACAGTGAACAGTGTTAGACAATGATTTCTTTGAGACTTGGACAGATAAAAAAACAAAAGTCTGCAAGTTCTAAAATGTCGATTGTAGTGCTGGTGCAGAGTTTCGACAAGAAGGATTTTGTTTTAATTGTGTTTATTATTATTATTATTATTATTATTATTATTATTATTATTATTATTATTTACATTTAGATTTCATGTTCAATTGCAGAAGCAATTTGTTTTTTCAAATTAATGCTCAGTGAATGTGTATTAGTGTAATAGAATGGAAGTTCTTTCATTTTTAATATATTCAAATACATATTTTTATGGCATGATAAATATTGAACAGAAATGTATGTGTTAAAGACTACATTCTCCATAGCTTAGTTCTTCAGTATACAATCATCATGAGTATGAACAATAAATGTGAAAACAAATAATTTATCGTTTTTTTCCAAATTGGTGCTTATTTTCTGGATATGCCTCATATTAATCATCATAACATTACACATTTTGTAGACAGTTTAAGGGTTTTCTTGAAATAGTAAGTGTATATGCCCAAAATTAAAAGGTAACATTCTAAATTATCCTTTTTTTTTTTTTTTTTTTTGCTTTCATAAAGCATAAAACTAGTAAGAAGATTAATTTATAAACACCATTTATTTATCTAATAGAATTATACTCAATGATATTAGAATTATTATATTATCATTCACATCATGATTATTTATTATATTATGTTATATTATATTTCATCTTAAGACTATACTACAGACATTATGCAAAAGGCTTTCTAAGTTGTTTACTTAAGCTTGTTTTAGGGCTGAGTGACTTGACAGTTGGCTTCCTAATATTTTTGGGGTCTGTTGGATTTGTAGCAAATAAAGTGAAGTGGGCAAGTTGCCTCTGCATGCTTAAGGCTTCCATGTCATTTATTCTACCACTCACTATTGTGTTCATTCTAATTCAGACCACACCATTCAGACATGAATGGCAGTTACACAATTGAATTTTTTTTTGACAATATTTTATGCCTGTTTTTACTACTTATGGCACTGCAGGTGATGACATTGATGATACATAGAATGAAGATGTAGCACTGGTGGAATGCAATGGCAGGGTAAACCAGAGAACCCAGAGAAAACCCACTCCTGCGCTGCTTTGTCTACCACAAATCTCACATGTGGTCACTTGGGACACAATTTGAATTCTTAACAATATCTAAAAACACCAAGCTTTGCCTTGATGAGAAACTGAAGTACTATGCAGGCAGCTAAACTAGTATTAGCAAACTTTATTTCTAGTAATCTAAGTTGCTAATTTTGTGATGAATAATGAAAAATAAATAGTGAGCAAAATAACTGAATTATAGAAAGGACAACTGTTTTAGTAATTTTCACTTATAATCTTTAATTTTTGCTAACTCATTTTTACTAGCAACTTACTTCTTAAAATAAAACTGTTATCACTATATATATGAGTAATCAATATATATTATATCAAGAGTTTCATAATGTTTGAGCTTCATCACCCACAAAGTATATGCCATGGATAAAGCCTGTAAAGTAATTATAGTGTACATAAAATAATCTGTTTTAGCATGCCAAATTTGCTTACAAGGACACATTATGCTTTTATATTCTCTTGAAGCTAAATAATAAATCTTTGGAGCTTTCATGACTGCACTTCAGTCAGTCAAGTCAAGTCAGTCAAGTCAAGTCAGTCAGTCCCTTGTATGCAACTTTTTCTAAGCATTATCATTTTAATCAAAATTATTGAAGCCCTTATATTTAAATAACCACTCATTGTTATGGCTTCTTATGGCTACTGGCTGAAGATTGAGTAATCATGAACATGATTATGTATTCTTCTTTATTGACTTAGAATTTACAATTAATCAAAAAGGGGAAGAAGGAGATATATGTATTTGTAAAGAGATGAAGAGGTGAAGGAATCTGATTATAAAAATGTCAGCGAGTTCCTTAAGACTGGTATTTAAAGAAGTGTCCATTTTTAATTGTAAGGTTTATTCATTACTTTTGAAAAAAAAAATGTTTCTAACTATAGTTAAATAATATATGTCTTATCTAACTGCAATTATTCCCACTTACTTTTCTCTCTACTTCTCCATTGCTGTGGATAATCATAAAAATTATTGAAAGTATTAATCAAAAATTTTAAAAAAAATGTTGCAAAGTATCAAATTCTTTTTGAATGTGAAACAAAAATAATTATGGCAATTATTATATTTTATTTTGATAACATGTTATTTCTATCTATTTTATGTCAATAGAAAGCAGAGATTTAAATTAGATGTTAAAAAATAGACCAGCAGTTTATTATACATTTTTCCAGTGACATAAATAACTATAATGTAGTGGAAGTAGCATAGCTATTGTAGCATATGTGTGCTCTGTTTTAATATCACAAATGCAGAATAGTGATGACAGTATGCCTACTTTAGGTTTTCTCTCTCAGATATTAATTCTACTTTTCTTTTGTATGTTTTATTGAAAATGATAATTTGAGCATTATCCATCTAATAGTCCTCATAGCATTTGTTACTGGCAGAACATCTACCTCACGGAATTCATTATACTTATATGAGTTTTTATAGAGGATTTTTCTGATTTACTACTTTTCTGTTTTTAAAACTAAAATTAAAACTTTCTCTCTAAAATCTTGAAATTATTTCCGATGAGTACCTAGTATTCTTCAGTAATTGGAGTCTAAATTAAGCGAATGGTGTCTTCTAACTCTAAATGTTTTCATGGTACATTGCATGTGCTATATAAGTCTTCCTGGTATAGCATGCTTATCTTAGGACTGAAATACACTGGTGTGCAAAACCTATGGATGAGATAGATAAATTAACATAACATATAAACTCCTTGGTGGAAATGAATGGAAGTGTGGGAGCATGTTGCCAGAGGTCTCTCACACATACACAGGAAGCTGGACATCACATGACATCAGTGTAGTGAGACTATAGCACCAGATGGGTTTGGTCCCACAATACAGGTCAGTTGAAGAAACAGGACATGGCAGTGTTTGGCAATCAATAAGCTGTTACAGTGCACTGTAGTGGTGTTCTTTACAACATAGCCCGTAGACAACATTTGGCTGACATCACACAGGGAAAAATCATTGGGAAACTGGATGTAGGATGAAATGTGATTAGCATTGTTTTATGTGCATGGGGAGCCTTCCAAAACACATTGTCCCATGAAGAAGAGGTGGTTGACTATGGTCAAATGCAGCAGCAGAGCAAGAAGGGATCTGTGTCAAACAGTAGGTGCAATTACAACCACATTTAACAGGATTGGCAGATACACAATCTCACACTACACAGTGGCACAGTGACTACATATAAGTGGTCTGTTTGCCTGATGGCCAGTATGTTTTGTTCCATTGACATTCACACATTGGTGCACCAGTGATGAATGGGGATATATGCTCTTCTCAGTTGAGAGGAGATTCAGTCTGAGTAGTGATTCTGGATACTCTCATCTGGTGAGAGTTGAGAACACGTAATGCACTCAGGAACATCTTTGAACATGATTGTTTTGGTTGCCTGGGTTTAATGGTGTGAGGAAGCATAATATTTCATGAGTGTTCTGCCCTCCAAATCTTTGAATATGGTATACTCACTGGTCAATGTTATTGTGATACTGTGCTCCTTCCCAATGTGCATCTTTTCAGACTTCATTTTTATGAATAGCAATGTATGACCACATCAAACAGCACAGGTGGAGGATCTCTTGGAACAAGGGTATATTTGGCAAATGGATGGCCTGTCAACTCCCCCAATTTAAATCACATTGAACACATGTGGTATGCTTTGTAGAGGCGCATTACAATATGTTCACTTGCACCAGTGACCAAGCCCTACAATAAGAACTCCTAACCAACCTTGTGGCAGCATCGGAGCACGATGCAGAGCATGCATTGCTGTCTGTGGTGATCATTCACTCTTTTAAGCGCCATGTCTCTAAGTCTGTAAATCTAGGGGACCTTCATATGATGTAGTAACTTAAGCATAGCTTATTTTCTATGAATAAAAGTTTAATTTCTTTTTGTCTCATTGCACATTTTATTTAGTTGTCTACTGTAGTAAACTGTAGCAGTTCTCTCTAAATATGATGCAAAAGTTTCATCAAGCTGCCTTATTTGGAAGTGGCACACCATACAAATTTAACTTTCATCCTTAGGTTTTGCACACCAGTGCATATCGTTCAGAAACATAAATAGGTTCAGGCTTCTTTGCTCAATTTATTTGCCTCCAAGTTCCAGAGCCACTGTCTCCATTGGGCTGCTATACAAAATGAATGATATGTTCTGTTGTATCTATTTAAATTTTGTCACCTCATACTGAATACATACATCATTTGTAAATTGATTTTTCTACAAATCACTATCTGAATATAAAGTTGCATGTACTTCCTGTAAGTGACACCTTTCAAAGTTTCAAGTTACATTAGAATAACTGAACTAGTTTAATTTTCTCCTTTATGCTACACACCGCATTCAGTATTATTGGACTTCATTGCATATGCTGAATTTTAACAATATAATAAAAAGCAGAAGCTTGTCAGTTGTAGCTGGCAAAACTGCGTCAAAATCAAACAATCTCTCATAGAGGTATAATTATTCTTATCTTTTGCCTTATCTTCTTGCATCAGCTTGATCTCATTCAAATGGGTTTGATAGTTATTCTCCAATGTGCTTTTACATTTAAATATGCAAAACTATGTTTGAACCGATACATTTTTGAGATGAAAAATGTTAAGTTGAAGTCTTCATAAAATATCCTATACATAGTGTAAGTAGCAGCTGTAAGACTGTTTTTCTTGCATGATAATTCAAATCTCTGTGGAAATCAGCAATAATTTGTCTACTTTTTAGTAATGCTTTGTCACATTTTTTGGCTTCAATGAAACTTTGGAAGTCTTCTTCTGTTGTTAATATTCAGATATGGCTTCAGGAAAAAATGTTTCCAGTGGTGATTACTGTAAATATAGAAGAATCTTTAGTGCAAATAAAAATATGTGGTTTTGATAAACTATTTCTGCTAACTGGACATTTTTGGGTTGTCACTATTCTTTTGGGCTAATAAGAGATACCATAGAGTGAGAGAGAATCTTCAGAGGTAGTTATAAATTTATATAAACTCAACCTCAAGGCACAGCATTATATACTACTTCTTACAACGTGCATGCAAGTAAGAATGTTCATAGAATATTTGTGAGGGTGGGAATGCCATATTTTAAATACAGGTGATAAATACAATTGATCAAGTTTGAAAAAAAACAAACTAAGAATAAAACAGAAACAAATTTAAAAAAAAAATATATACAGATCTATTTGAGGATATTAATATTATTCAATATAAAATGCAAGCATGTTGCTTAATGTGCCAATAATGCACAATTATTAACAATACGTTTTAAGGTGATAATGTCCTTAAGTGCCTCTACTGCAGTTGGTACTCTAAATCAGAGCTACCAAGTTTCATTCAAAGGCTTGTACTTTAATAAACAACTGTTAATATTTATTACCCAATATCTCAATTTTTTAATTCACTGTAAATGGTTTATTTGAAAATATATTTTCCCATAGAGGTCTATAAATTTAAAGTTAATTGCTTTAAAAGCTAAATTTAAAAGGGGACAACTTCCTTTTGAACACTGCTTCTGAATGCTCTTGCATACAAAATCATCTTATATGAATAAAACATGAATTTAAAAGTTATTTATATATAGTCCAGTTTATTTATTGTCTTTATCGATGCTGATTAGTGTGCTTGAAGCAAATAGCTTAATAAATTTGATTTCAAATTGCAGATCCTTACCAGAAATAGATGGACTGAGTAAAGAAACTGTCCTTACATCTTGGATGGCAAAATTTGACTGCATATTTAAAGGTAAGCATCAATATATGCGTAATATTGTGTATGAGCTTCTTCTTTTAAGTCATTAAATTTCTCAAAGAGGTACCATAAATATTCCACAATTTGGAATAAAAATATGGAACTCTTGAATCAGTTTATATTTACATTTCATTTACAAAATGTAATTAACTCATATACACACAGAATATTACAGAATTCATATACACAACTTACAAGCAGTACCGAGAGCTTGAAGATTGGTATTTTAATAGGAACTTAGGTCAGGGGATTCCAAGTTGTTCATAATGAAACAACTGATTGAGAAGCACATCACAAGTAGTGACCTTCACATAATGCTTTCATAATTAGTGTGGACAAGTATGAAGAGGGACTTTGCTGATACTGCATTGTGCAGTAACTTTGCCTTAGCATAGATGAAGCTGAAGTTATTCTGAGGCAGGAAGAGCTCCAGTTGTGCATTAACCTATTTTAAAATGTATTAAATTATTTTAAAAAGTGGCTTTTCATTTTTGCTACTTGCTTATGTGGTATAATTTAAATGTAAAATTCAATATATTCAATGGCCAAAATTCATATCATTGTAAAAGAAATCTCCTCCTTCCAGATTTCCTGAACACCAAGAATTTCATCACTATTCAGTGAATATTTTATGTGAGGCAGCTAGTGTTTTGATACCCTTGAGAAGTCCACATACAGAAAAAATTAAGGAGATATCCTATGATGGCACACTGCTAGACTTCTGTTATATTCCAGCAGAAACAAAAGAATTACAAATTTGGTGTTGTATCTTAGGTAAAAATGGAAAGCAGTCCTTTTAAGTATGAACACATTTTATGTTAGAAGAGAACCTTCATAAGAAGAATGAACTGAAATATTAAGTTAAATGTATGAGTTCTGTTACTATTTGAAAGGCCAATACTAAGTTCATTGCACTGAACAGACAGTGAATAAGGTTCATTTTGTTTAACTTGTACAGTTGAAAGGAAACCCAAACTGTTAAAAGCCTTTAGGAAACTAGTAGAACACTCCATTAGTGAAAAATTATACATCTATAAAAATAAGCATAACCTGTTAAAGTTCAAAATCCTGGGCAAAAATGATCTCATTGTATAGTACATCCAGCCAGGGAAACACCATCTTTTAATAACAGGAGAAAACATGGCTATGAACCCAGGTTGAAGATGGAGATACTGGTCTCCAAAACCTGTCACAGTAAGTTCTGGATATATCGAGTGAAGCTAGAGTAATAATCATCCTAGTTTGTGACTATAATGTTAAAGTACTTCACTACGCTTCCCACAAACTAACTTAGTAACTGTATTTTTCTTATTAAGTAACAGCTTCTGCAAGTAGCTGATAATATAACTAATTTTTGAACTGTTGTTAATCCGTACATATGGAATAATTAATAACTAGGAACTTATTCAAGTAGCAAAAGTAAATTGTAAAGAATTTCATCAGCAGTGTCCATTAAACTGCCACCATAAAATGGTTTACAGTTCACTATCAATTATCAATCTCACATCTTCTTGTTCCAGTATCCATCTGTTCCCAATAAGCATAATCAGTAAATAATTATAGTTTTTTCAGTTGTAAAGGTCTTGTGACATATATCAACTCTCATGCCTGACAGTAAATAACACTTCGCCTTCATCATGACATGATGGCTACTATTGCATCTGCAGTGAGTGTACTGCAACTGACCTTCTCTTCTATGATGTGTGGATGACATCAATATCCTTGCTGTTTCCCATATTTTCTGATATGTCTTTCACATGTTTGCTTAGTAGGTAAGCTACAAAAGGCAATTTTCTAAATAGTGTTCCTTTTTTTATATCTGACGGTATAATTTTCAGTCAAATATGGAAAGAAATACCTCATTCAATCCTAAACATAAATTCAGAGATAACCAATACAAGAAGCTAAAAAACATTACAATGATGATGGCACATCTTCACCTAAATGTTAAATCCCTGCTGAGTATTATAATCGAAAGTAGGAATGTGATTTAAATAACAATTGTGTAACATCTTAAATGGCTACTGAAGATATTTTGAAGATCATTAATACTGAAGGTTTCAATTCCATACAAGTTCAAGTGCATCAAGAAAGAAGGTATTTCATTTATTAAATGAAAGTGATGAGCTTAATGATATGTCATCTCCAAATGCTACCAATAGTGTTAATATAATTATGACTTGCTTATATTGTCTTTCCTTATAAACAAAAGTGTTTCTTGTCGAAGTTGTAATGCTCTAGGTGGTGCACAAATAACTGAAGAACAACAAACAGAAAAGATTTAACAACTAAACTAAATTTAGAATATAAATATTGTGATTACAGTAATGCAACAGTGGAAATCGCAAGTAAACATAAAGGTTTTCTCTGTAAAGCTTAGATTTACTTATGCCATGAGGTGAATTGGAAAATTTAAGCTGGCTGCTCATGCCTTTTGTACTCTTATGGATGTCCACCACCTGCCAGTAAGCTTGTTATGTGTAATCAAGCTATATATGACAGTTTTGAAAAGTTTTCTCACAGTTAAATGTGAAAAGCTGCTAAAGAAGTAAAGGAACTAGAGGGTAGTCCTGTCACTACAACTGTTATAGATGGGTCATGGTAGAAGAGAGGTTGCTCATTGCTACATTGTGTTGTGACTGGAACCTCACTACTGACAGGAAAAGTAGTAGATGTGGCAACATATAGCAAGTAGGTACTTTGTAGGATGCACTAGAAAGAATGATCATGCCTGCCTCAAGAATTTTGATGGCTACATTGGAGGGATGAAGGTGAAGTTAAAATTTGCTCAAGATCTAAGCTCACCAGAGGTTTGCATATATGCAATATTTGGGTGATGGTGATTCCAAAGGGTATTGTGCAGGGTCTGTGGCCAAGCCATGCAATAGTGAAGTAGAAGTTACCAAAATTGAAGTGTAAGCCATGTTCAGAAGAGGATGTGTTGATGTCTGCTAGAATTGTGCAAACATTTGAAATGACAGAAGTAAGCTAATTGGTGGCTGAAGTCAGTTATCAAATAAAAAATTGATCAGCTACAAAAATATACATTATTGAATGAAAATTAGAAATAATAGCCGTAGACCAAAAGAAATGCAGAAAGCTGTATGGGTTTTATTTTTGCATAAATGTTCTACAGATGAGAAGCCTTCCCATGGTCTCTATCCACCAGGAGCTAAACTGTGGTGTGGTTATCAGCAATAACTTGTCAGAATACCAAATTTGTACATAAACATTCCTTCTCAACTGCTGTGATTGAAAAAATTAAGCCAATTATTTATAAGAAACTATTGAAGAAATGTCTGCATACTAAGACTCAAAACCAAAATGAGTCTTTCGACAGCTGCATCTGGTAAAGAGTAACATAAATGCAATGTTGAGCAAAAACAATTGAAACTAGTGTTTTTGACTCTCTAATACATTGTAAGATGGGTGTTAAAAGAGAGTTTATGTTATTGAATGCAATGGACATTGAACCAGGAGAAAATATGAAAGAAAACTGTGTGCATTATATCTGAATCTTGTTGTTAAAGCTGATAATGCTATGGAGGAGATGTATAAAGAAGCCAGACTGAAAAGGTAGGAGCTAAACAGGAAGAAAGAAGACAAGGAAGCCCAGCACAGAGAAGTTAGTCCTGGAGCTTTCTAAAATTGAAAAAATAATATCTGTCATCCTATCTCAAACCATTCAAACTAAAAGCATAAAAGTTTCAGTTATCATGAATGCATGATAAACCTCCCTTACTTTTATTTATGGAATTACTTTTTAATTTGAAGAATTTGCAATGACATTTATGATAAAAAGTAATTATTTTTAGTGACAAAGTTTTTATGTAAATTTACTCATTAATACTCTATATATTGCAGTGATTTTGGTACAGTATATTTTGCACCTATTGTTAGTATGTTACCAACATTTTACAGAAATATATGTAACAAAAATTAAATAAAGGATAACTATGTCAAAACAAGCAATGACAACAGTAAAATATCTTCTAGATGTAAAAAAGTATTTCCCAGCAAATAATGAGTAATAGAACACCTTTTCTAGGCTTGTTTTAAACTGTAAAGTGCACTTGTATAACACAAAAATTTTGAAATTAGTCTGAGTTAACTGATTTAGATTCTTGAACATATAATACTCTCCTGATCTTAATACATGTAGTAACAACTAACTCCACTTAAAGTACCACATTTTCCAGCTAAATATTTTCACACACAATTATACATGCGCTTCTATTCTACTGAACTTATCGGTAAATTAAAGCTATAAACCAAACTTTTGAAGTTTTGTATATATATGTATTAAGGGGGTCATAAAGATTCCTTTCTGCAGTTCAGTTGTTAAAGAGTATTTAAATTTACAATCTAGTTAATTTTATACACATTTTTATTCCTCTTTTTGTCTTAAATTACTAAATATTTTTTTTTTTATTACTTTGTATGTTTCCATTATTGGAGTTCTCTGGCAGCTGCTACTTATACTTCTGAAGAATGATATACCTTTAATGAAGAAGAGAGCCTGTGTGTGTGTGTGTGTGTGCGCGCGCACGCGTGTGCATGTGCTCTTGCATATCATGTGTCACTTCATCTCTTGGAGCAGTTTTCCACGCTCCTTTGGTTTGATTGCCCATTTTCCATATACTTTAGGTGATATCTCATCTCTTATTTGTTCTTCTTTCATATTAAGTTTGGCTACAATTTATTGCAAACTAAAAGCTGTTACTTAGATCACAAATAAACAGTGAAGTCTAGCTTGAATAACTTAATGAAAATGTGTATGATTTAAAACATCAGTAGGTGAAGAAGACTCAAAGAGGCCCTCCCGTATGCAACAGCAGTCCCTCAATAGTGAGCTTATTCTATCAAAGGAGCAGTTATATGACATGTTTCAGCAAATTCTGGGTGTCAAGAAATTTGAGCATCAGCTACTCTTCAATGCCTTGCAAGTAAGTTTTTAAAGCTGCCAATATAGTATATGCATGAATTTTTATTAATTTTTAGATCACTGGATGGTACTACAGATACAAATACTTAACTTGAACTATAATATCTAGCTATTTTTGGTAATAAATTAATGTCATGACAATTTATTTTGGATAGTCAGTTTTATTTTTCTGTTAATGAATGTGAAAAGTCTAGATCAGTATGTTTAACATGCCTAATTGCATGCATAATGAGTATAGTTGCTGTATAATATTAAAAAGAATGACTTTGTTGACAGCTGGATTCTGCAGATGAGCAGGCTGCTGCAATAAGAAGAGAGCTTGATGGTAGAATGCAAAAGGTTGCAGAAATGGAAAAGGTAAATATTTTAAAAACCATAGATGAAAGGTAATCTAACATAAGAATTAAGTGTAAACTTCTAGCACACGATTCTACTTAAATGAGTAAATTGTACTTTTGGAGCAGAACTTACTTAGACAATATAAAAATGAGCACTGACTAAAAGGAAGAGATTGTATCATATCTCTGAATTAAGAAGA